>JAMWET010004488.1:1162500-1645000 GCA_024036415.1 Prochilodus magdalenae
GTAGTGCCCTCTCCTCCTAAAGATCTTCTCCAGATAATTCAGATTTCGGGGGCTGTCGCATGGCTATCGCGTGGCTACATTGAGTTTCGGCTCCCTCCATACATATTTTATTGGGTTTAGGCCTGGAGATGGGCTAGGCTATTCCAGGACCTTGAAATGCTTCTGACAGAGCCACTCCTTAGTTGCCCTGGCTGTGTGTTTCGGGTCGTTGTCATGCTGGAAGACCCAGCCACGAGCCATCTTCAATGCTCTTACTGAGGGAAGGTGGTTGTTGGTCAAAATCTCACGATTCATGACCCAATCCATCCTCCCTTCAATGTGATGCATTTGTCTTGACCCTTTTGCAGAAAAGCACCCCCAAAGTATGATGTTTCCACCCTCATGCTTCAGAATTAAAAAAACTAACAGGTCTATGTGAGCCAGAATTCTTGATGGTTTTTAGGTGATTAAATACTTAATTCATTAAATTAAATGTAAATTAATTACTTAAAAATCATACAATGTGATTTTCTGCAATTTCTTTTTAAAATCTGTCTCTCACAGTTGAAGTAAAACCAAACCCAAACCAAACCAAAGCATGTGATACCTCTAAAAAGCTACTGCACCTCCCAGAAAGCTTTTATATGAAATGATATCACAAATACGCTGCCTGGTTGCCTGAGAAATATATTCATGGCTGAGAGGTACAGTGTTTAAAAAAGTAAGTAACCTCTTTCTGCATTGATTAGTGATAAAATGTGGTCTAATTGTTGTTCAAGTCAGAATTATAGACAAACACAAACTAAAGTAAACAGAATATAATAACATGTAGATACCCATTTAGCAGCAATCACCTCCATCTGTCCTGTAGCTGAATATAAAATATGTACAAAATTTAGGAGGAATTTGTTTCAATATTTCTGGGATGCCTTCTTCATATCATACCACAGCATCTCAAGAAGGTTAAGGTCAATTTCATAAGGTAATTGCATTATTGTATCAACCAACATCTCATTAGTTGTGAATTCACTGTTCTGAGACATTACAGCAGCTTCAAACCAAGATGTGCCCACCATCATGGAATGGGGTTTTGGTGTTTGTGTACAGTCCTCAATAACAGAGTTGTGCATCCATACTAAAAGGTTATACTTTTATCTTATTTGCCCATAGTACATGCTCCTAGAAGCATGTTCTTCTATTAACACCATTCTTGTTCAATATTTGAACAAGTGTTTCAGTGTACTGAACACATGCACAAACGTTTTTGGAGTTTGTAGAGTCAACTGTAGGTCTTTTACTGCTTCTGGCTTCTTTCTCACCACTTGTGCTCTTGGAGTGATCTTCCCCAGATTCCATGCCTAAAGAGACTTGCAACAGTCCTAAATTGTCTCTATTTGTACATGTACTGTCTGACCATGGATGAAAGTACACCCAGGTCTTTAGAAATGCTCTTGTAACCTTTTCCAGCCTGATGTGTTGGCATGGTGCACACTAACCTTTCTTACGAAGTACAGATTTGTCAGTAACCAGGTTTTGTGTGCTGCCTTTATTTAATGCCCACACTACTAAATCTCATCTCCGTAACTGAAGGAGCTTACCTATTAGCTCTTTGAGAAGTCATTAATACACCGAATCACTTTCTATTTTTAGCCTGTGGATCTTACTCTATGTGCTCAATAAAAGACAATAATAGTACAATTGTTTGTGTGTTAGACTGTGACTCGACTGTGATTACCAGACCACATTACATGTTGTCACTGTCCAAAGAAAAACATGCATCTCCGGTTTTGTTCATTTTAACTTTTATGCATCATTTGGGCACAGCAATCGATGTTAATGCCGTCGTGATTGCTGTTTTGTGTGACAATTTCATGGTGACTGGACCAACAGAAATGGCGCAAAGTTGCTTGGAAGTCTGGTCTTTTGGCTTACATTAAAATAATTAAATTAGGCTTTAGGCTCCTGTGATGTTGGAGATTGTGTAGCTCAATAAATATTGCCCATATCAGTCAAAATCTTTAATAAGTTATTGTTTTATCTTCCGACACTTCCTTCTGGGTGCAGCTACTTTTTTGATGTAATAAACCTACTGCTGGTTTCAGATATACAGTGAAGAAAATAAGTATTTGAACACCCTGCGACTTTGCAAGTTCTCCCACCATTGAGGGGTCTGAAGTTTTCATCTTAGGTGCATGTCCACTGTGAGACATAATCTAAAAAAAACATCCAGAAATCACAATGTATGATTTTTTAATAATTTATTTGTGTGTTGCTGCTGCAAATAAGTATTTGAACACCTGTTAAAATCAATGTTAAAATTTGGTACAGTAGCCTTTGTTTGTAATTATAGAGGTCCTGTAGTTTTTCACCAGGTCTGCACACACTGCAGCAGGGATTTTGGCCCATTCCTCCACACAGATCTTCTCCAGATCAGCCAGGTTTCTGGGCTGTCGCTGAGAAACACGGAGTTTGAGCTTCCTCCAAAGATTTTCTATAGGGTTTAGGTCTGGAGACTGGCTAGGCTACTTCAGAACCTTGATATGCTTCTTACGGAGCCACTCCTTGGTTATCCTGGCTGTGTGCTTTGGGTCATTGTCATGTTGGAAGACCCAGCCACGACCCATCTTCAGTACTCTAACTGAGGGAAGGAGGTTGTTCCCCAAAATCTCGCAATACATGGCCCCGGTCATTCTCTCCTTAATACAGTGCAGTCGTCCTGTCCCATGTGCAGAAAAACACCCCCAAAGCATGATGCTTCCACCCCCATGCTTCACAGTAGGGATGGTGTTTTTGGGATGGTACTCATCATTCTTCATCCTCCAAACACGGTGAGTGGAATTACGAGCAAAAAGTTCTATTTTGGTCTCATCTGACCACAGAACTTTCTCCCATGACTCCTCTGGATCATCCAAATGGTCATGGGCAAACTTAAGACGGGCCTGGACGTGTGCTGATTTAAGCAGGGGAACCTTCCGTGCCATGCATGACTTTAAACTATGACGTCTTAGTGTATTACCCACAGTAACCTCTCTTCAGGTCATTGACCAGCTCCTCCCGTGTATTTCTGGGCTGATTCCTCACTCTTCTTAGGATCATTGATACGCCACGAGGTGAGATCTTGCGTGGAGCCCCAGTCCGAGGGAGATTGACAGTCATGTTTAGCTCCTTCCATTTTCTAATAATTGCTCCAACAGTTGGTCTTTTTTCACCAAGCTGCTTGGCAATTGCCCCGTAGCCCTTTCCAGCCTTGTGGAGGTCAACAATTTTGTCTCTGGTGTCTTTGGACAGCTCTTTGGTCTTAGCCATGTTAGTAGTTGGAGTCTTACTGATTGTGTGGGGTGGACAGGTGTCTTTATGCAGCTAACGACCTCAAACAGGTGCTTCTAATTTAGAATAATAAGTGGAGTGGAGGTGGAGTTTTTAGAGGCGGACTAACAGGTCTTTGAGGGCCAGAATTTTGCTGATTGGCAGGTGTTCAAATACTTATTTGCAAATAAATTCATATAAAAAATCATACATAGTGATTTCCGGATTTTCAGATTATGTCTCTCACAGTGGACATGCACCTAAGATGAAAATTTCAGACCCCTCCATGATTTCTAAGTGGGAGAACTTGCAAAGTCGCAGGGTGTTCAAATATTTATTTTCCTCACTGTATTTAAAGACATTTAAGTTTTACCTACATTTGTGTAGATTGGCTGCCATGTACTATAACATAATATTTTTTCTGTACTAATTCATGAACGTACACATCAAGACTCTTCTAATAAATAGCCTGTGATCACAAGCTTTGAAAACAAACACCATCTAATGATGGCCAATCTGGTGAATCGAAGATCCAGGATAAGGTTCATCTGTTCAAAATATGGCTTGATTAATTTGACTTTGAGAGGCAAAGCCTTAAAGCAGTGATCAATACGTGTGCAGGCACCTGCCAATACTACTCTGACTGAGTAATTAGCCAATAGACTGCAGCAATGGCTGGCACGATGGCTGGCCAGGGGAATAAAGTTACATGCAAGCTGCCAAGAAGAAAAACCAACAGCCAAAAAATGTAAATTTCATCTGAAAATTCACACCTGCCTAATATTAACCATTAAAATTAGATTCGTTCATTAATGTTTGAGCAAGTCATATTAACCTTGATGCAATCATAGTCACCCTGAGCCACTAATATGATCCTATTTGACTTAAAACAGTTCATTCATTCATGTTTTTATTATAGTTGGATGCAAAAGTTGAATGCCTGTAAATTACATGTTATGTTGGTTTCCTAACTGAAAGTAACTTCATAAAATGTCTATTCTATGACTGTGTAGTGCTGATTCAATGTTGAAAACATAATTAGGTATCTTCTGTACATAAGCTTCACACTCACTCGCACTGCCCTTTGCTTTACAACTCGTTCACATGCAGGGTAGCCCATTGGGGGAGGGTAAAGCTTTCAGGGGTCCTTTCACTAGGGAGCCATTTAGAGGCAGGCCGTATGTTCGAGAAGCATGCAGAAGAGTATTTACTTTCATTGTCCATTTTGTCAGCTTCACTTAACATATAGGCAAGAACTACACTTTGCAGTTCTACAATGACAGATCTATGTTCCTGTATACTCATTTCCATCCAGTGTCTTCCTGTTTTCATATGTGAATTATGTGAAGATAAACAGCAGCAAGAGGAACTGCAGAAAGACAATGTATCTATTTAAGATGGTCAGTGAAACATTGACAGGATGCTAATTTAGGTTCCTAAATTATTTTCGCATCATTTGCAGCATTCTGACTGTCCTGATTGTTAAAAGATTTTTCTGTTTTAATTCATCACTATGTAGCCAGTAACTTTCTTTGTCCTAATTGAATACGTGTATGTGTGTATGCATAGCAGGAGAAATAAAGTTAAAGTGTTAAGTAGGGTGTTCTGCAATAACTTCAGCCTGAAAAGTAGTGGGACCAGAGAAGTTTCTTGATGAGATCTCAGCATGCTTGACAATGGGTAGCTTGTCAAGAAAGTAAGTTGCATTAGAACCTTTGAGCTCCATGCATATCTCAGTTCTATATCTCAACACAGCCTGCATCACATACCTGAGGCGATCAAAAGACACTAATTTGACAGAACTAATTGCAATACAACAGTAGATCTATAAATAGCCGTTGGAATAGCTGATTGCTCCTGAAAGCGGGAACTCAGCACTGTTGTTTTGACAGGAATGTGACAGAATTTAATGACAAGACTACCATTAACACATACTGTAAATAGGTACAACTATGGATCAGAAACTCCTGTTGATGCTTTCTACAAACAGCCTGTCTTATAATCAAATATGCAGCCACACTGTTTATTTTTACCAGCAAGATGAATCCTTAAGTATTCCCACACTGATTTGAATGTAATGAAAAATGAAGTCAATGCTAAACTACTTTCTGATCAGGCTCTGCTTGATTGGAAGAACTAAGTATATATGATAGATAGATAGATAGATAGATAGATAGATAGATAGATAGATAGATAGATAGATAGATAGATAGATAGATGTTTCTTTTAGTGTAAAGTGTTTGAGACACCACCAGAAAGGGGTGATGTATAAATGCTACAGTCCCAATTTTTTCCTAATGCATAGAAATGGTCAAGGCTTTTCCAATGCTGTTCAGTATGGAAGCAGTCGATATATATAAGAAATGAGCAATGTTTCCTTGTTTTATTCCTTTTTTTTCCTTATCTATTTAAACACACATTTACATTGTTTTCATATAAACGCTACCAAGGAGAATAATTATTTTTCATTTTCATTTCATGTTGAATTCCTTAGCAGTCAACAAAGTGACTTTTAATTTGAGTCACAAAGGCCTAATTTAAACTTTCTCCGATGTTTTGCCGTTTGATTTGACACTGGCCTCTACAAATGGCACAAAATCGACAGAGCTGCCTGTCTGCAGTCTAACCGAGAGCTTCATATTAAACACACACACACCCACACACCCACACAGGGTTAAGTGATCTGTCTCTGACACTCCAGTGCACATACATACACACACTCACTCACAAAATACCCCACGTATTCTTCTCCTCAGTACATTCAGGAAATAGTGTGCATTATTGTGTGTTGAGGGAATATTCAGTGTCTAGTTACTAGATGCTACAAAGTGGGGTACATCCCTAATGAATCTCTTTAGGAAACAATGCAAGGTATACAACTTTAATACATCACTCAAATACAGCAAAGCTCAAATACAGCAACCCTCAACAGCATGAATACACTTAACCTTATCTACATTACATTACATTTTTACATCTTAAATTGCAACACGGATTGACAATAAAATAAATAGACCAATTTTTTACATCAGAAAATAGCCTGAAATTTTTACTGTGGCCAAAAAAAAGGATAAGTATCTGTCGATTTCCTCAGGGAAATAGGCAAGTCATTAATATGAGCAGCGCTCAGCATAGCACAAAGAAATGGGCAGAAAATTCAAAATCAAACCGTCACGTTGACCTCTCCTTTATTCTCATGCAGCTGGGTCACTGACAATCTGCCAGCCGACCCTGGTCTGTTTGAGGTTGGGGCGTATGTGTATTAGTGTGAGTGTTATGTCTACCGCGATTCATCTTTATGCTGCTATTGTTATCACATCTTGCCATGAAGCATCAGCTATTACTCCAAAGATGAAGCAAACGAAAACATTAGCAATTATAATTTACAACTTTAAAATATACTACTATATTTTTTTCAAACCTATTATCTGGGTGCTGTTTTTGTAGCATATTGTTTCTTACCAGACCATAATGTCTCTGTCATTACCGTTAAATAGAAAATTAATTCCAACTTGAAATACACAGACATAAAGTGGTACGTATCTAGTAAAAAACCACAGCTGAGGTCACTGTACACACAAAGCAAAGCCGAGCAGTACTGTAGAATGCCAGCTGGGTGACTAATGGTTCATTTATACTTGCTACTCACATAAACTGAATGAAATAAAGTGTTCATCATCACTTACCATGCTTGGTATCAAAATACTACCAATTTTACAAACTGACAGTTTATGAGCTGAAAAAGACGTTGCTAGTAATGCTGGACAAGGTAATTTTCCATTAGTATTAGTCTGTTTTGCTGCCTTTTCTGTGTAAATTACATTACTGTGGCTTTCTGTGTCTCAATACAGCTTTAATTTAATGTAAAAAGAGGTAAAATACAGCATGGTGTGGTGTGATGTGATGAAAGAACTAGAGATTTACATTTAAAGATGACCTAAACTGTATTTTTATAAGATCTCTTACATTATACATCCACTTGGTATATTTGACCTAAACTGATTGTACTGAATACTGTGGTACTGTATATACTTGCAGTTGTATACTTATGGCATGGCGTAAGTTGTGGTTATGTTTGAGCTGCACAGTGTATTGACAGTCAGGTAGGTTTTCTCTCACACAGGCAGTGCTAGGAGTTTATCTGAATGTCTGTCAGTTGCATACCTCATGTGCCTCATACTTTTTTTGCAATACCATGCTATGCATACAGGAAAAGCTAGCTGTGACTTGCTTGCTTCAGTAGATGTTTGTATACTATTTACCTGGTGTATTTGAGAGAAAATGATTACACACTACTGTGGGGTTTGTATCAGATACTTACACACCAACCCAGATTTTCTTTTATTCTGCATAACCGTTAAGATGTGAACGCAGTCATTCACACTGGTTTGATGCGAAAGGCTCCATTCTATTGACCTTGCCTGATGTCTGTGTATTTGAAGATTAGAAGTTTAAAACTGTACTTTTTAAAATCAGTTCATGGCAGATGGGGTTACTGTTGTAATCCAAAGTAGCCCTAAAAAAGCTTTTCTCAGTTTTATCACTATTTTACTATTATATTATTCATATACAAGACGTGTAAGGTTTCAGTGGTAATTGTGGATGGTACATAGAGCAGTTGTATTTTTATTACAGATGCTGGTTCATGTTACCACCACCGTAAAGCAATATGAATTGGTATGTTTCTCTACAATAAACCATCCTACCTAAACCCACAATGAATGGCTTTGTTTACATCTAAACCATCTCTGTTTATGAAGAAATATTTTTAGGAGATTTGGTTTAAAGGACTGTAAAAGAAGGTTTTAGCAATATTAGGTTGATACACACTGTCATATTCATTTAAGGCACAATACTACAAATATGGCCTCTGTGGGGCTGCTGTTTCAATGACTTCATCCCATAATCACAGTAAAGTGCTTCGCCCTGAATAGGCATATAGACCTCCAGCGCAGGGATAAAGGTCGAGGCGTAGATGTGAATCCTGCACGTGAAGCTTTTTTCCGCAAGCATAGATTCCCTGGACTTAATGCACTTAGGCAAATAGAGGACTGCCGAGCCATTTGGGGAAGTGTAGAGCGATTAGGTGAGCTGGTGATTTAGAGGCGGTCTGTCAGAAAACTGCATAGCCCCCGTCACCTCGCTGGAGATGAAAATAGCTCCTGTAATGGCACAGGCGACTGGACGGACAGACCATTACAGCATGTCAACAAAAAGAAGAAAGAGAGGCAAAACATGAGGCGGGAGAATAAGCAAGCAAGCAAGCGGAGGAGTGAGATTGGAGTGAAAGACTCAACAAAATGATAAAGAAAATGGGTGTGGGTCATTTCCCGTAATTAAAGTTGAATCTTTTAAAATAAAATATTTATGCCTTATATATTTCTTATACCTAGAAAAAACTTTATTTTATCCTACCAGACCAGACATACTGACAACCTGCACTGTAAATTCAAGTCACTTTAGTTTGGTTAACTTGGGTACAATTATTAATAAAAGGTTTGTATAGACTCAAGAGTCAAATCAATTCAAGTCAGCATTTATTGATATAGTGCCTATAGTGTAGAGTTGTGTCACAAAGCAGCTTCACAAAGAATCTGGTGTCCGAGCCTCCAGTGAACAAGTCAAGGGCGACAGAGGCAAGGAAAGACTCCCTCAGTTCAAAAGGAAGAAACCTTGAGAGGAACCAAAACTCAAAAGGGGAACCCATCCTTCTCAGGTCAGCCCCGGATAGCAAGACAAGCAAAGGAAATGAGCGTTCAGTGTTTTCTAAGGTAGAAGAATAAATGTCTGATTATTCTGTAATTAAATAGCTTTGTACTCGGATGGGTTAGGACAGCCAGGAGCTCCGTGGTGGTTAAAGGCAAGCAGTGGCACCCAGTCAAAGCAGATATAGCAACAACAACAGACCGCACAGGATGGGCAGCAGTTTAGCTCAGACAAGGAGAACAGACAGACTGTTAGTTCTGACAGAAGATCTGAACACACTATATGGTGTTAACAGAGTGCAGCAGTGACTCCGGCAGGCCTGGCTATTACAGCATAACTTAAAGGGAGAGCCAGAAGGTCACAAAGACATGAGGGCTCCCTGAGAAGTCAACACCCCTCTGCTCCACCGTCAACAAACCTGAGTGAACATGAAGAGCAGCGGGACGACAGCACCAACATTCCCAGTTTACCAAACACTCTCTGTCAGTGGACCCCTAGACCTGCACCTTTTATCTAGCAGAAAAACTAATTACCCAGAGCTTGACTGAACAGGTTAATTACAAAAGCTAGCCTTAAAGACTGAGGCTGTGTCTGAGTGCCAAATACTGACTGGTAGGTAATTCTGCCCCCTGATGTAACTTTGTTAATTCTAGGCACTAATAGAGAGCCTGCACTTTGCGATCTAAGTTCATGTGATGGTAAATAATACGCGATAAGTTCAGTGAGGTACAGTAGAGCAAGGCCGTTTAAGATAAGATAAGATGAGATAAGATAAGATGTAAAGAGGTATACAAATATAATAAATACTATACACATTTATATTGTAATTGTATAGATATATTGCATGGTTACTTAAAAATATTGCACAGATAAAGATTTAAAGATTTTCAAGATTTTTAAAGATTTTTTACAGTTATGTTTACTAGCTACAAAGATGCTGATAATCTGGCCTAAATACTGAGGGTATAGGCAGTCAGAGTGCATGAATTACAGTGATGTAGCAACAAATATTGGTTAATAATTAAGTCACACTGAATATATAGATAGAAATGAGTCCATACAGTGTATCTACAGTAGTGACAGTACTTCAGTTTAGAGCTTTATATGTCAAAAGAAGAATTTTGCATCTGAAAGAACCCTGCATCAGTGGCCTCTCACTCAGTGCCAGAGTGGGTGATAAGGAGAGCTGAATGAAAATTCCCAGTAAGAATTCCTGGTACTTTGCTGACTGTGAGCTAATGTAATGTAATTTATATCTCTAAATTAGGGGTTGAACCACGACTCCCGTCTCTACCGAGGGGGTTAACTGTAACAGTAAATATTAAGATAGCTTTCATTTCCATTCCACCTTAAATAATGTAGAAGGCCTTTTCAGGCGAGTGGACCGGCACTATGTGTCTGCAGGACTTTTTAAGGTGGAACCGAAGGTCAATTTCAGTTTTTAGGATTGCTGTGCTGTTTTTCCTCGTATTCACACATCAGCTGTTTGGTGTAACTGTCATGTCCTCTGTATCGGGTCGTTTCGCTGTGGCAGTATGTTGTGTGTGTTAATGTGTGCCTATTTAGCTCTGTAGGCCTAACTGTCTAATGTTAACTTATTTGTGGTCTTTTCTGGACAGAGGTGTCTGTGGTGAGTGGCCGGTTGATATCTATGTAAATCCAGCATGCGTTTGTGAATCTAGCTTTCTGATTGGTTGCTGTTACTTGGTATAAGTGTGTTGGTATATGTAGGGCTAGGATGCACTGCTGTTAGGAATGCAGTTTAAGGCAGTGTTCCCCAGTACTGAAGATAAGCTGTGTCTCTGTGTGTAGTTTTGGAGTGAGCTTGCTTGCTTTATGTAGCTGTCAGTCTGAAAAAGTCCTACTCTGGCCTTTTCTTACATGAGGGAATCATCCGATCTGGTGTTCAGTACTGATTGCTAAAATAAAAAACCATATTTATTTTTTAGTAGAGATGACAATAATGTCCATTTCACATTCTGGATGAGGCATGAAGCTCTATTATAAATAAACATATGCTCAGTTTCACAAATGTGTAAGTTTAATCCTCAATAAAAATGAATAATGTTGAAACACTGAATTATAAGGAAATTAATTTTAAATAATTTTGAAAGAAATATGTTTACTAGATTTTTGAGTCAGTACTATTATACCTTTAATTGAGTAAAAATGTAAGTCATTGATGAAAGAATTAATTTTTCTTAAATCACTTGTACTTTTACTTGAGTAAGTAACTTTTATCGTCTCTGCCCAATTGTAATTATAAGATAGGATCATCATGAGGACAGACCACATGTTAGACTAAACTATTTACTATACAGTGCACTGTTACAAAATCAGCTGGTTTGTAGTAAAATACAGTAAAGATTATCCCCTGCGATTGTATAAGCGCAAAACGAATTCTATTGAATCACTGTAGTGTATGTTATCATTATAGTGAATACATCATCCTTTTTATGAGGATATCTTGGGGTAGGTGGGGCAGGTGGGCTTTAAGTATTAGACGCAGTAACATTACTGCGTTAATGAGATAAAACAAACAAGACGGGGATGATTGATAGGTGAGATGAACACATTTTAAATGGGACATTTTGCCCAAAAGCACGCATATATACATCAGTCCCCAGATCCCCAGAAGTTACTACACTCATTTACGACACTATTTAAATGTAATAAAAAACTTCATCCAGTGAGCAAAAACGTTTTTGCTCAATGCTTTGTAAGGGGCCCTCAGAAATGTTGTATTCTCATGTCTTATGTGCTTTAGTTAGTTGTCACAACCCACAACCCTAACTGAATGTGTATGTGTATAGTGTTTACATGGATGTTGCAGGAGATTACAGCTAAGTAATGACTGAGTGTACTTAACTGTGATCATTTGAGATTCTTCGGCTACTTAAACCATCCTCCTCATTGTTTACCTAAAGGGCCATAACATAGAAAAACAAAGTTTTGCATTTTTTAAAATAATTAAATCTGAAATAATATATAAGCATTGGTCTCAGGTCCATATTATCCATATATAGAAACGATGGCCTGTTTGGAACTCACAGAATATCACAGGAAACAGTTTAGTTACACATATTTGCCTATTCAGCCAAGCCTAATTTCTAAAAAGTGGACAGTGAGTGTGAGTCTGAGGGGGGGCTGTAATGTAATGAGTTGAGGATAATATGGTAAAAACAGACAGGTTCATATTGTGGACCTTCTGTATCACAATACAGACACACACACACACACACACATACAAACACCACACACCTTCACACACTTACCCCTCTGCCCTCTACTGCAGGCATGTGTGTATGGCTGTGTGTTTGTTTTTGTACATTTTAAGATTTTTTACAGTGCTTGCTAAACTGATAATAGTCACATCGTCCAAAAATATACCAACAGCATCCTGTGACCACTAATGAAGGACCAGACTATGACTAGCTCATACTGTGCAGTAACAGAAGAGTTACTGTCTCTGTCTTTATGTGGTGGACCAGCAAGGTAGGTGTGTAGGGTAGCGGATAAAAAGGACAAAGAGTGTAGAAATAAAGGTGCTTTTAATGGATAATTGGCTGACCCTCGTATTAGTATTACATGAAAATACCTACATTGCTGTAATGCGATGTGGTATATATTGATATTATTAAATTTTTAATTGTTATATGTTCTTACATATGGGGCCTATATATGACCCCCTATTCTGACATGGTATAAAAACAATCTGCTGTATGTGTGTGTGGGGGCGAATGTTATGAGACCAAGCCATGCACTTACTCAAAAAATCCAACCCTCACACCACCACCTCCACTGTGAGACACGGAACAGCTCAGTGTGCCTGAGGGAAGGCCATGAGAGTGGCACCAGGAAAGCCAGCGGAGATAGAGAGACAGTGCAGGCAGCCTGGCTAACTAGCTCATCCTCAATGTATGATTGTGTGTGTGTGTGTGTGTGTGTGTGTGTGTGTGTAAGACTCAGTGACTGCCAGAGGTGTGAGTGGGTTTGAGAAATTCATGCCAAGAGCTGCTGAAGGGTTGTTGGCAGCCCTATTGATGGAGTCTATTCAAGCTGGCCAGAGAATAGACTACATACTGAATAAGCACAAAATATGATTTTAATGAGGTAAAATGAGGTTCACCCCAATGTTTAACCCTTAGAAGTCAAGTGGTATATTTTTTGCAATACTATGTAAATGCAATTGCATGTTTATACATTTCTACTAATATGTTTCAGGAAAAAATATTTATCAATCTACTAATGCCATCTCATTTCTGATTGTTTTCTGTTTGTTCCAAGAAATGTAAATGATGATTTTTCACTTTTTCCATTAGCTATGACTGAGAATTAATTTGTATGAAATGAGTATAAATTACTCCTGCTTTTTAAGAGACTGCATTTCTTCTTTATTTATACTAAATATGTATTTATCTGAATTCGATATCTACTGTCATTTTACTAATTTGTGCCAACTTAGTTTTGTTCATGAAGTTAGTGAGTTTAATCAATCATTTAAAGAATGGCAGACTTCAGGCTGGTCGCTAATTTCAGCACAAATTAATGTTGTGAACAGGAGGACTTTTTCCCTGCAGCATGTGGTGCACTGTATCAAGCTGTTCACATCTGCACACACTTCACACACACACACACGCTTTCACACACTCAGGTAGAAGTCTAGCAAGGCCTCAGGGGGGTTGAACAGCATTCTGTCCATCCTTACCTTCTTCGCTTCTTTTCTCATCTCTTCAGGGACTTCTCCTGTTAGTTTAGCGTTTTTCTGGGCTGAAAGCGTCTGTCTTTCCATATGTGCCCTGTTTGAGAGAGAGCAGAACTACACTCGATGTCAGACAAGAAGTTGCTGAATTATTAAGTTTCCCAGATTTTTCTGTGGAATGCACATCTTTGATCCATCTGTTGGGGAGACACTCGTAGATGGTGAAGTGTGCCATACCTTTCACTCCCGCACGCAAGCTGTCGTGGATCAAGTTTGGAAGACTTTAACTCATGTTGTCATGATCAGGAAGTTTGCCTTGTGCACAGAATAACTCTCCTCCTGACCATTCTGTTATGCTGTACTTACTCTAGGAAAATGAAACGTATTAGAATATAGATATTTTTTTCTCAATGTAAATATAATGTATTATATATATATGTGTATATATATTTAATATGCTGCATTCTATATGGGTCTGTTCATATACACTGCTCAAAAAAATAAAGGGAACACTTTGAAAACACATCAGATCTTAATGGGAAAAGTAGTTTGTGTAGTTGTGTAGTTTGTGTTAGGAACGAAAGGATGCAACATCGTTTGATGGAAATGAAAATGATCACCCTACAGAGGGTTGAATTCAAAGATACCCTGAAAATCAAAGCGAAAAAATGATGCAGCAGGCTCGTCTCTTTAACCCAAATTCCACTGCAGCAACTCAAAATGGTACTCAGTAGTTTGTATGGCCCCCACACACTTGTATGCAATGTGGGGTTATTCTCCTAATGAGAAGACGGATGGTGTCCTGGGGGATCTCGTCCCAGACCTGGACCAGGGCATCACTGAGCTCCTGGACAGTCTGAAGTGCAACCTGGTGGCGTCGGATGGACCAAAACATAATGTCCCAGAGGTGTTCTATTGGATTTAGGTCAGGTGAGCCGGAGGGCCAGTCAATGATATCAATTCCTTCATTCTCCAAGAACTGCCTGCATACTCTCGCCACATGAGGACGGGCATTGTTGTGCACCAGGAGGAACCCAGGACCCACTGCACCAGCGGAGGGTCTGACAACGGTTCCAAAGATTTCATCCCGATGCCTAATAGCAGTTAGGGTGCCGTTGTCTAGCCTGTAGGAGTCTGTGCATTCTTCCAGGGATATGCCTCCCCAGACCATCACTGACCCATGTGCACAAGGCACCTGTGGCGGATCTGCCAATTCTGGTGTTCTGTGGCAAATGCCAATCAAGCTCTACGGTGCTGGGCAGTGAGCACAAGGCCCAGTACAGTTGGTGTGAGCACAAGGCCCAGTACATGGGGTTCGACGTCGGACTATGCCCTAAGAGTCCCGACTCCTAACTAACACTACCCTCATGTAATATGTAACCTGTAAGTTCTGAGAGCGTTGCTAAATTGGTCAGTAAACACAGGATTCACAGCAATAGGTCCACTTCACAGCAATAGGCCTCTGGCAGTGCTCATCTTGTTCCTCCTTGCACAAAGGAGCAGATACCCATCCTGCTGAGGGGTTAAGGACCTTCTACAGCCTCGTCCAGCTCTCCTAGAGTAACTGCCTGTCTTTTGGAATCTCCACCGTACTCTTAAGACTGTGCTGGGAGACACAGCAAACCTTGTGGCAATGGCACATATTGATGTGCCATTCTTCAGTAGTTGGACTACCTGTGCAACCTCTGTAGGGTCCAGGTACCGCACCGTGGTACTAGTAGTGACGCTGACCCAAGTCAACTGCAAAACTAGTGAAAAATCAGTGGGAAAAGATGAGGGGGGACAAAATGTCAATAACCTCATCCTTTTAAACCATTCCTGTTTCGGGGGGTGTCTCATTGTTGCTCCTCTACTGCACCTGTTGTTAATTTCATTAACACCAAAGCAGCTGAAACTGATTAACGACCCTCTCTACTACTTAACTGACCAGATCAATATCCCCGAAGTTGAACTGAGTTGATGCTATACTCTGATTAAAAAGTGTTCCCTTTATTTTTTTGATTCCTGATGTTTTTCAATTATGATAATCATAGGGGGAAAAAATCATAAAAACAATGAATAAAAAACCAACAAGCAGCCCATCTCACAGCAAAAGATGATGTGATATTAGTTTGAAAACCTATAGTACTAGGCAAAAGGTGTGGGCCCACCAAGGTGATGAAATTTTACTTTTTAGTAATTTGTTTTGATTAATTTTGATCAGATTTGCATGTCATATATAAAATTGAAAGTGTAAAATATGACAATTAGTAAGTTAATGTATTATTATTCATAATGAAATGTACATATTTGAATCATGTAAATTCATGAATTCTATTTATTGCTGTATTTCTTTTCATGGATGTTAATGTTGATTTTGCATTCTGCAGGTAAATCCAATTGTGCACGCTAATTTGACTTGTATGGGAAGAAATACAAAGTGCAAAAGGTTATCATCATGCAGCGATCTTTTTAAAGAGATGAAGCTCTTTACAAGGTTTACGATATAACCTGAACAAAAATTAGTCACCTTGCATGATTAGGGTGGTAGTAACTGTAAGAGGATGATTGGGCTATAAATACCTGGAGGGTGTGTGAAGGGATTCATATATTGAGAAAAAGGAGTACACAGAGTCTCGTTCGATGTGTGGAAAATGGATTGTAAAGCAGATGTATGATTGGCAAAATGTAGTGATTGAACATGGGCGTGCCAAAGATCATAGTGTAAAGAAAGTAGCTGAATTTGCAGGTTAATACCAACAGTCCCAAAACCCCTAGTCAAGGAAATTCTTGTCAGAATTGTGCCAGGGAAGACATCCATGAAATCTGGCCATTTTTTAAATGCAAAGGTGGCTGAACACTGATGTCGCAAATGTTGCAGAAATTGTCTGGTCCAAATTGTAATAACTGTTATTTGTACTCATGGAGGTTTTACACGCTACAGGGTATATTTCGGTCACAAGTTACTCATTATTTGTTTGGTAAGCTTATCGGTTCTATTTACCCAATGCTTACCAAACTTATTCAACAATTTCTACTAAAGGAAACACAGCTTTCCATTTTAAAATGGTCAGCAACACCTTTAACAATGTGGGTGTTTGGTGAAACTTTTCCTTGGAAAGTATGTCCTGTAAACATTTATTTTTAAGAGTACATATCTCTCCAATGCAAAACCAATATCGTTAACCACCTGGACACTAATCCCACCATAAAATGCCAAGAAAGTTAATTTCCTATGTATTCATTTGAGAACCTCTCATGTTTTCCACTGTATAGCAAATTACTGTATCTGGTCCACTACCACTTTACCATTACAAAGAACAGAACAGAACCCCCAAATTGAAATGTCCATTTGTATCTTTTATTGAAACTGCCAGAGAAAAGGAGTACCCAACCATTTGTCATTAAACCCAACTCATGACTTTGGAGAAGTATGACCTACAGCTGGTATTTAAAGAAATAATCTCTTAAAATTAGGAAATCTGTTTTTAACTCACCTGATATTGTGGTATTTTTTAGAAGATTCAAAAAGAGTTTACTGAATCACATTTTTGGCTCCCAATGCAGCTGAGCCTCATTTGAAGGTCATGTTCATGGTTACTGTCTGACATGTGGTCCAGATTAACTGGGGTTTCTTCTCATACAGTTTGGCACCTTTAATCTTAAAAATACTGAGTGGGTCTTTAAAGGTCCCAGGTATAATATGTGTAGACTCAAAGTGTGTTGGTTTCTATGTCTCTGTACTTTTTAATTGTGTATGGAAAACACGTGAGTTAACACGTGGACAAATTGTTCTATGGAGGAAGGAATCATTTAATTCTGTCATTTAAAAACAGAAGCTTGCTAAAAGACAATAATCACCACACTGGTATCTCTAAAGGTAACTCTAAGAAATCACAATTCCAAAAAAGTTGGCATGGTGTGTAAACTGTAAATAACATAAATAAAAACAAAATGCAACAATCTGAAAATATTATAATATTATTATATAATATTATAGACCAATATTGTATTCCCAATAGAGCACATAACACATATCAGATGATGACAGTGAGACATTTTAACATTTCTTTTTATTATTATTTTATTTTAAATTATTAATTTATTTAAAACTTGGCTTCAAATTGGTAGCAATGCACCTTTAAAAAGTTGGTACAGGGCCACGTCTATGTCCATGTTGACGTATGGCTTCTTCTTGGGATGATACAGTTTTAACTTGCATTTGTGGATTGCACAATGAACTGTGTTGACAGACAATGATTTCTGTATGTGTTTAGTAGCACATGCAATGACTTCCAATACAGAATCATGACTGTTTTTAATACACCACTGCTTGAGGGCCTGCAGATCAAGAACATCCGATATTGACCATCGACCTTGTCCCTTGATCCTCTTTTGATGATATTTACTGTAGACGGTACGATATCCAAAGTCTTCAGAATGTTACGTTGATGAAGATTTTTCAGATGCAGTCATTAACAGATCAATGCCTGACTTTAGACTGAAGGAGCAGCTAGCTAGCTTATATTTTAGATACCTAAAATCTATGACATACATTTTACTTGCGTATTGGGTAGTGAGCAACATTAACTGGTTTCAATCAGTGCAGTTTCAAAAATATATATATTTTTGGAGCCCTGGAACAGACATTGAAATCTAAACTAGTCTAATACAGGTCCCCTATAACCACTGGCAGGAAATCAGTCATGCTTACATTTGCATTACACATTATATACCCTATTTTTTAAATCCTACTGGCCCAAACACTAGTGTTAATCTGTGGTGGAGTATTATGTTTTTGTGACATGCACGCTGTCCACAGACTAAACAGAGATACTCTCACAACAATGAAGACCCACCGGAGAAACCACACCACGGTTAAACCATATAATATTTAAAAATAATGATTAACTTTTATAGAAATATTAGACATTATTCACAATATCGTCCTGTAACACCACTTGGACTGTTACTTACTTTATAATGCATTTTCAAAAATACATTTACTCCTGGATATTACAGGTTATTGTGTATCATAAATGATTTTTGTTTAGCCTCAGAATGATCTTTCTCTCTTTTCCCTCTCTAACTTGCTTTATCTTTTTGTGTTTGTCTTTAACTGTGTAACTTTTGAGAAATAGGAGGTAAAAGAAATACGCTGCACTGCACTCCACCACTCATTTGGGTAACTTTCAAACAACTGCAAATCTACAGTATGTACCCTAAACCTGTAAAAATAGTACACAGCTCAGTTAAAAGCAATTTAGTCTGATCTTTTGTGGATTAACATGGTTTTCCGTGTTTTTATAGCCACTATTTTGCTTTTCAATGGACTTGTGTCCCGGCCTGGTTGCTGTGGCATCTGTGCCCTGTTGCCTTGGTGACCTTTGCACTTGGCATTTCCATGATTCATAAGTGTGGAGAGATGGGCTGCCTGAGGGATGGAGGAGCCTTTACACACACACACACACACGCGAACACACACACACACACACACATGCACACGCACACACACACACACACACACACACACACACACACACACACATGCACCTACACGCACACACACACACATATAAATACACATACATACACAAAGATACATACACAAACACAGAGAAACAGATGGATCCAGAGACAGAGAAACAAAGCCAGAGAGAGAAACATGAGCTGTTATTCTCTTTGGTGGTGTTGTTTGAAGGTTAATATGCAGATTTGACCGATTTTCTCATATGAGCCCAGTTGGCAGAATTAACAGGTGTTTATTTAATAGATCTTCATACACTAATACATAGTTTTTAGTGCAGCGCATAAGGACCCAAGCATTTGTAGCTGGCGTCATGGTGCATTTTTCACAAGCATACAGCATCAGCAGCTAGTAATAAATAATACATAAATACTGTATATGAAATGAAAGGCATATAAAATGAATGGCTAAGCATGTACACGGAAGGATCCACTGAGTGTTGTTCTGAAAAATCCTATGCAGCAAATGAATGAGAGACAGAGAGAGACAGACAGATAGATAGATAGATAGATAGATAGATAGATAGATAGATAGATAGATAGATAGATAGATAGATAGATAGATAGATAGATAGATAGATAGATAGATAGATAGATAGATAGATAGATAGATAGACAGAGAGAGAGAGACAGAGAGAGAGAGAGGCTATCCATGGAACAAACAGAGGGAGGAGAGGGCACAGATGAAGGCATATCGAACTGATGAACGTGTCTGTGTACAAGTGGGTGTGTATATCAGTTGAGAGAGAGAGCCAGAGAGAGAGAGGGAGATAGATACAACTTCAAAGACAGAAGAGGATTTTTCAGTATTCTCCTCACTCAACTTCTTTTTCTCTCTATTTTCTCACTTTTTTTCAGAAGTAGTGATGTTTCTGCTGGCCACTGGCATTAATATTTCAGCTTGAGTGTGTGTGTGTGTGCGTGTGTGTGTGTGTGTGAGAGAGAGAGAGAGAGAGAGAGAGAGTGTAAGGGAGCTAGAGAGAGAGGGAGCAGAAATTGCCTACAGCATTGTGTAGATCCCAATGACTCACACTAGTCAGTTATTGAATCTGCTCTTCAATTATGCAGCCTTTAACATTACACTACACTCAAACATTAAAAACAGTAAAACCCCACTCAGGTCCCACATTAATACTGAACCTTGTATTTCCCCCTCTTATATATAACAAACATATTACATTTCTACTTGGAGGGAAAAGGGCAGCTAAAAGGATACAATGGTCAGTACAGTTGTTTTGAAATTAAATGCTTTGGATAAAAGAAAAAAACTATAGAAAAATAACAACCCTAAATGTTGTGGTTGGAATTTGCGACAAGAATATTTAACACATTATTAAAATGTGTCAATGAAATGTTTTTTTAAAGAAAGAGTGTAAGCAGGCAGTGATTTTTAAATTAATGTAAAGATAAATGTGATCCAAAATGGGTGAAATTGGTTCTATTTGAACCACTCTGCACAGCTGCGATGCAAGTGTGCAAGTAACTACGTTGGTAACTTACATATCTGAATCATTGTTATGCAACACAGGTGTTTACCAAAACAATAGTTCCACTGAATGGAACAGTTGTGTATTTGGAACCATAGCTGTAGACCTGTGGTTAGACTCTGGCAATGGCTGGCGATGATGTCATTAATGATGCAGAACGCAGATCTGTTTCCCGAAACTGTCATACCTCGTTCATGCCATACCACATTGGTTTGAACAACCATAGGTTGAAATACCATGTTTCCAAAAGTATTTGGTCCGACTTTCACAATAGGAAATGTGCAGAAACTCACAAACCTTATAATACAAGGCACAAATATGAGAATCAATATACAGGGGTTGGACAATGAAACTGAAACACTTGTCATTTTAGTGTGTGAGGTTTCATGGCTAAATTGGACCAGCCTGGTGGCCAATCTTCATTAACTGCACATTGCACCAGTAAGAGCAGAGTGTGAAGGTTCAGTTAGCAGGTAAGAGCACAGTTCTGCTCAAAATACTGCAATGCACACAACATTATGGGTGACATACCAGAGTTCAAAAGAGGACAAACTGTTGGTGCACGTCTTGCTGGCGCATCTGTGACCAAGATAGCAAGTCTTTGTGATGTATCAAGAGCCACGGTATCCAGGGTAATGTCAGCATACCACCAAGAAGGACGAACCACATCCAACAGGATTACCTGTGGACGCAGGAGGAAGCTGTCTGAAAGGGATGTTCGGGTGCTAACCCGGATTGTATCCAAAAAACATAAAATCCCTGCTGCCCAAATGACGCTGTATTGGCCGCAAAAGGAGGCTCTACACCATACTAATAAATGATTGTGGTCTAAAACCAGGTGTTTCAGTTTCATTGTCCAACCCCTGTACATAATTATGGAATTATTTAGGCTACTCATGGATTTGATGCAAACATATAAAATTCCACCATCACTACTTCCAGTCATTATGATAGAATCAACAATTAAATGCAATTACAATAAATATTAACAATACAAATAATGACAAAAAAATAATTTATAATGTTAATATATAATATTGTCATTTTTATATATGTATATATACATATATATATATATACACACACACATATATACATATATATATACATACATAAATACATAATGTTAATTACTTACTAACATGTCTCCTGTTACTACTTCCTGCATCACTGATGACCGAGTCATCAGGCACTAAGCTTCTAACGACAAGTCTACAGCTGTAGTTCCTCAAAAAATGATCCAAATACTGAAACAACCCCAGAACTAGATTTGGGTTTATAAGCAGATAGCACAGTGAATGTACAAACTGTATGCTGTATATTACCAGTTGCAGCAGTCCCTGCAACAGTTGCAGAGTGGTGCTGTTTTTAAAAAAAGATGCTGGTACACAACTTTCTCAGCACACCAACTCAACATCCTTCAATAAATCACACGGTGGGTTTTTGTACCATAGTGTAGTCTTTGGATTTCTTTAAAATGTACACAGTGGATCATTATCAGGTCATTTTTGTTACTGGGACATAATAAAAACAAATAACCATGTTAAGTTTTGATAATGGAGAATGACTGTGTTTGAAAAATAATAATGTTACTGTTTGACAGAGAATGACATTTGCTAAGAAATGTTGATGTTTGCTGAAAGTGTTTTCGTTGGGAGTGTTGGTGCTTTATGGGAAATGCTGCTGTTTATAAGTTAATATTTGTGTTGCCTAGCAAATGATGATGTTTAGATGGGAATGTCGTTGTGTCATGCAGCCTGATAGATAATATTGTAGAATGACAGTGTTTGTTGCAAAATGTTTGTGCTTGGTGAAACATTGGGTTTTTTCTAGATGCTTAAAGACTTTTGCTCTGTGTTCTCCTATAGGACTTTCGGACAGCAGTTCAAAGGCTGTAGTATTGACATAGTAAGTCTATACGCTGATGTGTTGCCAGATGAAAAGCAGGAGAAAATCTATGCTTTAAAGCTATGGATTAGTCGGTTATTACAAAGCCATGGATACAGACCTCCTTCACAGTTTAAACAGCGAGGAGTAGCTCTGCCACTGGCTGTTAAGCTAAGAGGAGTAAAAAAGTTACGAGGATCATAAAAGTTGACTGGTCCCCTTAGAGGACTTACAAGCCTGTGTTAAGTTCGCCCCCCACAGAATCTACGGCTTTAGTGTTTTCATTGCAATTCTTACTGCCAGCACCTTATTTGTCCTCTTATTTTCATATGTGAAGATCTTTAAATGCTATTGTGAAACAGAAGCTCTTCATTAAGGTAAATCAGTCTTGGCTGACTAGATTTAAAGGTGCTTTAATGCCCAATTATTATCATTGTTATAAATGTATGTCACAGGATAGCTGTATAATGAGATGGCCAGAGGTCAGTTCAGGTTTTCTTTGCTGTCACTGTTTGTGTTTAAAATGAGCTCAGAGACCAATAATTGGACAGCTAGAGGTGTAAAAAGGTTTTAAAGAGTCCATGTGTATGGGAACATGTACAGTGGGGTGTGAAAGTTTGGGCAGCCTTGTTAATTTTCCTGATTTACCTTTATAAAGCATTGATTGTTTGGATAAAAGAATTCCGTTAAATATATCATATAGGGGACAAACACAGTCATATTTGAGTGAAATGAAGTTTATATGATTTACAGAAAGTGTGCAACAATTGGTTAAACAAAAGTAGGCAGGTGCATAAATTTGGGCACTGAAGTCATTTTATTGATTTCAAAACCTTTAGAACTAATTATTGGAACTCAAATTTGGTTTGGTAAGTTCAGTGACCCTTGACCTCCATACACAGGTGACTTCAATTATGAGAAAGGGTATTTAAGGGGGGCAATTGTAAGTTTTTCTCCTCTTTGCATCTTCTCTGAAGAGTCGCAGCATGGGAGTCTCAAAACAACTTTCAAATGACAAAACAAAGATTGTTCACCGTCATGGTTTAGGGGAAGGATACAGAAAGCTATCTCAGAGATTTCAGCTTTCAGTCTCCACTGTGAGAAACATTGTGAGAAAATGTAAGACCACAGGCACAGTTCATGTCAAGGCTCGAAGTGGCAGACCAAGAAAAATCTCGAATAAACAGAAGCGAAGGATGTTGAGAACAGTCAGAGTCAACCCACAGACCAGCACCAAAGACCTACAACATGATCTTGCTGCTGATGGAGTCTGTGCATTGCTGTGCGGCGCACTTTACACAAGGAGATGCTGTATGGGAGAGTGATGCAGGGGAAGCTTTTTCTCCGCCCACATCACAAACAGAGCCGCTTGAGGTATGCTAAAGCACATTTGGACAAGCCAGCTTCATTTTGGAATAAGGTGCTGTGGACTGATGAAACTAAAATAGAGTTTTTTGGGCATAACAAGGGCCGTTATGCATGGAGGAAAAAGAACACAGAACTCCAAGAAAAACACCTGCTACCTACAGTAAAATTTGGTGGTGGTTCCATCATGCTGTGGGGCTGTGTGGCCAGTACAGGGACTGGGAATCTTGTTAAAGTTGAGGGACTCATGAATTCCAATAAATATCAGCAGATTCTAGATAACAATGTCCAGGAAAGCTGAAGCTGCGCCGGGGCTGGATCTTCCAACAAGACAACGACTCTAAACACTGCTCAAAATCTACAAATGCATTCATGCAGAGGAACAAGTACAACGTTCTGGAATGGCCATCTCAGTCCCCAGACCTAAATATTATTGGAAATCTGTGGTGTCACTTAAAGAGAGCTGTCCATGCTCGGAAACCATCAAATCTGAATGAACTAGAGATGTTTCGTAAAGAAGAATGGTCTAAAATACCTTCAGCCACAATCCAGACTCTCATTAGAAGCTATAGGAAGCCTTTAGAGGCTGTTATTTCTGCGAAAGGAGGATCTACTAAATATTGAGTTAAGGTTTTTTTTTTGGTGCCCAAATTTATGCACCTGCCTAATTTTGTTTAGACAATTATTGCACACTTTCTGTAAATCATATAAACTTCATTTCACTTCTCAAATATCACTGTGTTTGTCCCCTATATGATATATTTAACAGATTTTTTTTATCCAAACAATCAATGCTTTATAAAGGTAAATCAGGAAAATTAACAAGGCTGCCCAAACTTTCGCACCCCACTGTAACTGTGTAAGGTATATATGTCAGTTTTGGAGTGTTTTCCTGACCAGCTCTTACAAAAGACACCCCAGGGTTTTTTAAAGATCACATCGCAAGCTGGCCCATTTCTCTCCCGGGTTGTCAGATTCAGCAAACTGGGGCTTATAAAACTTTGTGTGTGGGTAGGTGAAGCAGTAGGCGTGATCACAAAAGGCAGCTCACTTGAGAGGAGGGGGTGTGTTAATGGTTTTATGTCAGGGGCTAATGACCACTGGTCCATAGTAGCATGTGGAGTTTGTGGGGCTATCCAGACACATGTGCTGTTTGGTTCCACGAGTCACACCCCATGGTGCTCAGCACGCCTCGCTAAAGAGCCTGTAATAATGACAGCAATTATAGCAATCCACTTAAACAAACGCCATGCCAAGCAAACCTCATCATACTCACATCTGATTGGCCCTAATGAGATAAAGACACCAATTAATCCTGTGCTAATTGCCGTGGCTCGTTTACAGAAAGCATTCAGAAGCTAGCACACTAACGGGAGCCAGCTCATACTGCAGACTGGTGCATTTGCTAGCCTACATATTTTCTTTATCATTCATATCATAACTGCAGGAACAGTTCAATGTTTACACATGTCTCCTTTTTCAGAGGTCTCCTTTTTCACCTGACTGACCCAAAGCATGTTCATTCTCTATTTGTAATACATTTTTCAATGGCCATATTGTAGTATATTATTACATTAATACTACATATCATTATTATTATTTTTATTGTTGTTGTTACAGTAATACAATTTCTGGGCCTTGTTTATAGGTTTTTAAACAACCACAAATATCATATATGGAATTTAGAACTACCCTCTGCAGCTCTCCAGAACCAGGCTTGGTGATCAATATTATCCCAAATTTAATCATTACATTGTTAACAAACTTACTGAGAGTGGCTTTATGTGATCTGCTTCACCCTAGAGAAATTCCCCTAGCCAGAATAGCTCACAGTAGTGGTGATATGAACCAGACGTCCAAAGTATCTCATGCCTTTAATACCTATATCACACAAGTTTCTTGTGTGAAATAATTACAAACATATTGAATGATGGCTGTGACATTGCCTTATGGTAGTTCTGTGATAAGGTTGCTTTGGATGTTGAATAAAATGACTAAATTTGCATTGTAGATTTTGCAACCTCCTGTAATTACTATTGTAAATGGATCTATTTAAGGAGTTGGAAAGTTTCACATCCAACCACTTTTCGGCATTCAAAGCAAGTGCAAAAAAATGTCAGCTTGATCCTGCAGATACAAAATAAATACAATTCCCTACATTAATATGTAGGGCAAATAGATTTTCTGAAAGTGAGACATTAGGTATGGCATGGCTACATTAAAAAAAAAAACAAGTCTATTGGATCTTTAAAAATATAAAAAAGATAAATAAGAGTGATAAAAACATGGAGATGGGCAGAGTACAGAATAAAAAAGAGAGGATAAATGAAAATAATATGAAAGAAAACAGAAAGCAGATTGAACAAAGGAGAAACACATTAAAGTACCAACACTTCAAATAAAAACTGGAGTACCAAGAAACCTAAACTGAGCTGTGGCTGGATTATTGGGCAAACTTGGTCAACTTTTGGTTCACTGACCAAAGAATCAAGATTTTGTCATTGACATCCCAGTCCCCTGACTTTAGCTAATCAGAAATCCTGTGGGATGAGCTAAAGAGGAAAAGGACCAGTGTTTAACATGGTATTACTGATACATGTTGGAGTAGTTAAAGGAATTCATTACTAATTACTTCCCTCAAACTACGTGTATAATGATATTTAATGACTGTAATGAGTTTACTCATTACTTTCTGTGGAAAGATTGATTTGTAGTGTTAATCTCTGTATTATTTTACTTCTACATTACTTTTAGAAACTAATGCAAATCTGTCAACTGAAAAGTACAGAAGATATTTCAGTACTTTGTTCAGAAATAAATAGCCAATCATTGTTAACACCTTTAAAGGCCTGTCACATTCCTGCCTTTGATCAAGACGCAGTCAGCTTTGCATTACTAAAATCATCAAATCATCAAAATGGGTGATTCTAAAAACCTGGAAACCGACCAGTAAATATAGTTTAGAGACTATAAAAAAAAGGTTTGGACATCAGTGTAGAGATTCCTAATAAAATGGCTGGCAATTGTAGAGTAAGGGAAATTAAGAATCTACATGGCAGGAGTAGAGCTGCTATAAGCACAACCCCATACAACAGTCTACTGAGAAAGCGCCCACTTTTCAGCAGCTTAATGTTATTGACTAGTCAACACTCTCACTCTCCAGAGAGTAGAAGCCTGTACCCCACACACATCCCTCTCCACTTCTCCACTCTCCACGTCGACGCCTCCCTGACTGACAGGTGCATTTGATAAGATGTGAGTTTTTCCATTACAGTGTCTCGGCTGATGGCTATGAGTGCATACACGTGTAGAGCTAATACAGCGTAGTGTGTGTGCATGGCTCACGCATCGCATTGCTGCACTGCAATACACTCTGATTGCACAGAATTTCCCACCCTGTGCCATCCCACGAACCACACACTCACACGCATATACACACACATACTGCACAAAGAGGCAGGCCTGCAGGAATAAGGAAAGCTTGGATTTCTGTAGAGTTCCTGAGCCGTGCAGGGGGAGAGGTGACAGGATTTGAAGTAAATATCAGGCTTCTGCTGAGGAATAATTCACACATGACACTCAGCAATGCTGCTGTCAGATTAACTGATCTGTGCGAGGGAGCAGGGGAGAGGGGACTTATGGGTAAAAGCACTTTTTAATGAAGGGCTTACTCTGGTCAACTGGCACAGCTTAGGACTTGCTGCACTAATGTTTTCTGGTTATGTTAAAAAGAAAATTCAGATCCATTTGATTTGCACTGCTTAGTCTGTGGCTGTACTCACATTTCAGGGCTGAAGTGGCACAAATCCGACAAAGAAGAGATTTTTGCAGAGTTGTGTGAACACGGAGCTTTTTAAATGAGGTTCATATGTGCTCATAGATACACAGATATATTTCCAGTTTGTAGGCAGGGTCGAGTTTAAATTTTGAGGGTTGGGTTGACAGTGACAGGGTGGACCTCCTATAAAAGCCCCCATACGCACGAAAACATTTAATCCAGTGTTATTTGAATAAAATTGGAATGTTCTGATAACATTAGATTTTTCCTTTTCAATATTAGACACAAAACCTGTTTTGGGCACCCAAGGTCAAAAGACTTTTTTCTCTCAGTATATTCATAAATGCCATAATTAAGTGTGTTCCCTGTAGAGAAACAACGTCAGCACAAGAAATATTCGACTGGTTGACTACTCTTTTTTATTCCCTTTTTCCTTAAGATATACAGCAGAATCAAATTCACTTTTATTCAGAGCTCAATATCTGATCTTTCATTTCATTAACTCATTTATTTTATATCATTTAATTCTATTAATGTTATATATTGTTACCATTAACACTAGCTAGGCTTCACAATGGCCTCAAAACACACCTTAACTGTGTTAAAATGATTATAATGCATGGCATGGAGTGGCTTATTTTTAAAGGACTGTGAGGTGTAGGCCAAATACACAAAAGAGCAGATAGCAGATAGAACAAAGAGAGAAAGCTCTTTCTGACTGTTTCCCACTTTCTCTCCTTGCAGGGTGATGTATGTGTCTTCAATACTCCACCTTCAGCCCAGCGATTGAGTTCCAGCGTGACAATCCTATCAGATGGACAATGAAAAGAAGAGGTTCTCTCTCTCTCTTCCTCTCTCTCTCTGTTTCGCCCTCTCTTTCAGGTGATGAGAGAGTTGTGCAGACAATGTCGGGCAGGTGGATTACCCTGAGCTCATAAAACACACTCTGAGTTTCTCCTAGATTGCTATCAGAGAAATTCTCACACACACACACACACACACGCACACACACACACACACACACACGCACACACACACACACACACACACACACACACACACACACACACACGCGCGCACACGCACACACACACACACACACACGCACACACACATGTACACACATACACACGCACGCACACACACACGCACGCACACACGCACCCACACACACACACGCACACACACACACACACGCACACACACACACGCACACACACAGACACACGTTCTACACTCATTGTGTTATCTAATCCACTGATAATCTGTCTCTGGTTTCCACAGAGGCATGACAAGTGATTATCAAACACATATTTGTGACTGCAAAAAGAAGGAAAAAAAGTTTGCAGAGTCAAGCATATATGTTCAAACGTTCTGCTGACAGGACTCTGGAGGAAATGAAAAATGACAACAAAATATGAGAAAAAGGCCACCAGAGTTTGCAATAATCAAGTGGTGGCACTAGCTCATACTGAGCATTTACACAAACATACCTCAGTCTATTACCACGGGCTTCTGTGTCTGAAAAAGAACTAAATGATGACATTTCTTCATTGGCATATTAAAAGGAACATCATGCTCATTTGAAAACAACAGCAACTGTTTTCAAATTCATACTAAAGCTGAACACTCCTTGTGAACATAGCATCTGTCTTTTTACCTGTACACTATGTACCACACACACTGAAAAAACAACTTACTCAACTACACAGAATTTCAGTATTAATAACTTATATTTCACACCACCTTTTTTGTTTACTTTATATACACTAGGCAATAATTGAGATTATATACATACATCTGCCACTTCATTAGGTCCCTTTCATTGCATTTACCCTCATTGTCAATATTGGTGCACTTTGTAACTCTACAACTGCAAATTGTGGTCCATTTGTCTCTGTACATATTCAAAACATGTTCAGGACCAAAAGACCACCCAGGATTATATTCAACAGTTACTGGAGTTTATAAAAGCTGTGCCTATGCTCTGTTCACTTTATTAGACACCTTGTATATAACTAATCTGTACGTTTCCATCATTCATTAGTTCTCAATTATAATTACTACCCTTCTTTCGGGATTAATAAAGTATGTGTATCTATGTGTGTGTGTGTGTGTGTATATGCATGTATGTATGTATGTATGCATGCATGTACTGCTACTGCAACACTGCTGGAGCAGCACACACACACACACGTCAGTGCCGATGAAGTGTTGATAATGATCAACCAGCCAAATGATCCTTGCTTGATACTTGGTGGTCCTGTGGGGGTCCTCTTGACAAATATTGTAGGGGTGCTAACAAATTGTGCAAAGCAACAGATGGACTAATCTGTCATTGCTACTAAAAGGTGCACACATTGCAAATGGACTGGATAAAATGCACAATGAGTTGAAAAATAACTAATTAAATTGGTCAATGTTTTTCATGCAGAGGAATGTAATTTGGATTTGAATCAAGTAAATTCAGTGCATCATTTTTTTCCAGTGCACAGGTAAACAACTGTAGCTGCTCCACATTCTGAAACACAACCAACAAACCCTCTCACTGCAGGTGTCACAAGGCCTGACATTGCAAGTGTCTAGACTCTATATCCAGGCAAATACAACACCTGCATAGTATGAAACATTGCCCTGACGTTTGGTAAAGAAGGAAAATGTGTGGTTTTATGTGTGAGCCCTCACATAATTCTAATGCAAGTCAAATTACACAGATGTGACAAAGATTTACAGTGCATCTTATGGTCAACTTACTTACCATATTATGACTGCTCTGTAGTCTATCTGTTTTTCCAAAATTGATCAGCCCTCCTGTACAACACTCATTGCTGTGCAGTTTCTGACCATAGGACTGCTGCTTCCCATTTGAGTTGTAGAAGATTCTCAGCATACAAGGACACTGACATGGTAACTAGTATGAACATATCAGGCACAGTGGTGTTCCTGTTTTTTGTTTTTTTTTGTCATTCATGCTTCATTGGTGGTCCATATCCAATGATGAATGGGGCAGCTGGGGTTTCATAAACTATTAAGTAACAGATGGACAAATGTCTGCAAATATAAACCTTTAAAAAATGAAACTATATAGTAGTTGTCTCTGATAAAATGGCCTCTACTTGTTAACATAAGTCATATCTTTTTTTAATGATTAAAAATATATATGTTTGTAATATGTCTTTAAGTTACTTAAGGCAATACACTACAGGCAAATCATGTCAAACCGGCTTTACAACAATGTTCAAATTGAACATAAATATATATTGGTTTCAGCAATTTGGATTAGTACATAAGTATTACTAAAGTAAACAACTAAAATAAAGGTTTTGCTCCATTGTATTATGTTGTATCACATAATAATGAAAAGCTCCTGTACAATCCAAATAGCATTTCAAAATACATCTATTTATGTATTAAGGAATATAATTTGGTTCATGTTGTCCCACTGGGTAATGACATTCTAATGCCCAATCTTTTTCCCAAGTTTTCTCAAAATCAGCTTCTAGGACGCCTAGATAGATTACATTTTCACTCCTATATATAATCCATCCTATTTATACCATGATATTGCTACTATCATGCTTGTCAAGTGATGTGGTATGCTTTCTTTCTTTCTCTATACTCTCCTCTTCTAATCATTTTGGTTTAAATAATCTTGGTTTCATCTGTCTAAACAATCAGAAGTCAGAAGAATCAATAGTCTAATCTGGCATTTCTGTTCTTGAGTGTTATCAGTGTAATACTTGAGTCTTTTGTGTTTCTGTTGATGATTTGACTGCTCCGAAACTTTGTACTATCATTCTGATCATTTATTTTTTTATATTAAACTTAATGATGGCTCATATCACTTGCACTGACACCTCTTTGGACCACGTTTTAGTTTCCCATGAACAGCTATCAAATGCAAGTCAACACTTAGAATCAGTTCCAGTGTTTTTATCTCCATAATTTGTCATAATACTTATGAAGGAACAAGTCACACTTGGCCATTTTTTGGGCCATCACCTTTGTATCAGTCAACAATTCAAATAATTTTGAGCCTGAATAATGGACGAAGAATTTTCTAATATAAACTTCTAGAATGGCTAAATATAGATTATTATTATTATTATTTTCTTTTTTTCTGTATTACAGGTTTAAGAAGAAACATCTAAATTGTTTCTGAATTGCTGATGTAAAAAACAATACAAAATACAGCAAAAACTTTTTTAGTCTAAAAACACAAATATTACTTTTCAACATATTCATAAGAAACCTCCAGTTTACACAAACAGTATAAGGATTGAAAGTCACAGCCTGCACTTTCTATGGAATGTGTCTTCTTTTTTGAGACACATATTAATAAATAACGTGTGCTTTTGTTATAGCCAGTAATAACTTCAAGAGTTACAGAAAAAAGAGAAAGCACCATTAGACAGATTGCTTTGATAGTAACCACATCAAGTGTACTTTTTCTCAAAGTCGCTGTTCTGGTGTTGGAAACAAACACATCTATTCTGGCAATGAAAGCTTACTACTTTTCAAATGGAATAAGTCCTCCTGTTGGTTCCTCTTACAGGATATGAACACAAACAACAGGAAACACACTGACGACAAGAAATAACCCTGCTTTTTTTCATGTCCATTTTTAACCTGTTTAAAGGTGTGTCTTAACTTGCTTGTCTATAAATATTTATGTCATGCCAAAAATACAAATGCTGCAGCTAGTTCATTAATTGTTCTTTTAAGCAGTCCAGTTTAAAATAAGGTTTAAAATGGTGGATAAGCAATGTAATACTATTAGGAGTCAGAAGAGAATGTAGGTAAAGGAGTGAAAGACGTGTGCACAAGACTGAAGAAATACTGCAAATTTCAATCCTTCCCTTATTTGCTTCATTAATTTCATGTTGCTGAAATCCAGAGTGAACAATGATTCCTTAGGCAGAAGAGAAAGTACAAATTGTGTGTTTTGCATGTTTGTTTTCATACATTTTCAGAACAAAATGTCTTTGCAGCAATGATGTACAAAGGACATAAAAAAATATTACCTGAGTAAAAATAAGTTTTTCTTCAAGTCCAAAAAAGAAGATATGAAGATCAAAAGTAGATTTAAAGTTATATGTGCTATTATACAATAGGGTAGTTATTGGTGTTATATTGTCAAAGTTATAGGAATCATTGTATACAAAACAGTGTAGTCATCACAGAAAATTCAAAAGAGTGGGGGCAAGTTATCCAGCGTTTTGACAGAATTTAGGAAGAGATATATAGATAAAACATTTTGCTAGGCCCCCACACACCCCTATACGCCCCTACACCAACATTTTTTAGGGGTAGATAAAAAAAGTGCATAAAGCTGATGTTTTAATTACTGAGGTTAGCATCAGCATTAAGTTAAGATTAGGTAGAGTACTGCAGTGTTTATACACACTACCTCAGAACATGGGGAACACACCACCAAGACAGGAATACATATGTGCAAGTGTGTGTGCTAACCTAAATGAGAGCCAGAAGTGCTAGTGTGTTTCCTCTAGAGTTTGTAGAGGCAGGGTGCAGAAGGTTAGAAGTCAGTCGGAGGACAGTATGACAGATCGAGGAGAGGTGAAGCAGGGGTCAGCACAGCAACGGCCATTTCCTCCCTGATGCCTATCTCTTTCTCCATTAAGCTAGACAACACCTGGCACTAATACACACACATACAAATGCTTGTTTTCCTACACTCTCTGGCTGTGGCATTTTATACATTATAACAGTTGGCACTGTTAGTGTAAGCCTGCAGATGTCTTTTAAGATAACGGAAAATAACTATTTAACTATTTAAATAACTATATAACTATTGCATATAGGTGCCTATATATATATAAATAGTTATTTTCCGTTATCTTAAAAGACATCTACAGGCTTACACTAACAGTGCCAACTGGTGAGAGTTATGTGATATACCACACATACTGTTGATGTATCACAATGTTGTATTTTTCCCCATATCGCCCACCTTTAATATACCATATATACTACTGTTCAAAAAGCTTTTGAACCCATTGTAGAATATAGAACCCCCCCTAGTAAATAATTATATATATATATATATATATATATATATATATATATATATATATATATATATATATATATAGCTAGTTATTATAAATATATATTCATACATTTAAAACTTTGAATAGGACGTATTGCAGGAAAGTGTTTATTTAAATTCACAATATAAAGGGAAGCCAGAATTTGTATTTGCTCTGTTACTATAAATATATATATATATATATATATATATATATATATATATATATATATATATAGATATATATATATATATATATATACATATATATTGCCATAACAAAGTATTACAAAGTATTTTAATTTGAAATGTATGCAAATGCATTGTGTACATCTTTGTAACACACTGTATGGACCCAGATCTATCTTTATATTCAGTTTGATTCAATTATTGTGCAATATTTGCTGCTGCACATCACCTGTATTTCACCTGCTGTATACATACCTACATACCATATCTTATCTTGTGGGGCATTTCCATTGACTCATCTCATTAAATATTGCTTAAACCAAAAGCCAACCCTCAGGTGAGCTAACCCTGAAGTTTGTTTTGTTAGCAAAAAAGTAGTAGTACATTTTTTTTTATGTTGTTTCAACATCATCAAAATTTCATTCTGCACTACCATCGCCCAGCATATACCCTTTAGCCCCTTAAATGACAAGTTCACTTATCTATGAGGATCACATTCTTTCATGCATCATACACATCTTTAAATAATAACACACCATGAATGAAGCCCCCTCACTAACAGGTTTAAAATTCCAGCTACAAGTGTGTGACTTTGTCTGCTCATAACCTTGCTCTGATTGTGGTGAGGTGTTTTTTTCTGTTCAGTTTAATCAGCTTGGAACTCTCTAAAGACAGATTCAATTATCCTCCACACCTGAACACACAAAGCCCTGTCCGCTGCATTGTTGCTCTAAGCATCAAGCTGGCTAATGGGAAATATTGATTTAAATTTTCTCTCCTTTAGCTGCACACGATTCTTCTCTCTGCTGCTCAACTCTTGGCTCTGTTCGTAGGCAGATTGGATTTGAATCAAAAGTGGAATGGGCATTTATTTCATTCTAAGTTTATTTCCCTGTGGTGCGGCAGAGGATGATGTGAGCTGATGTTTAGAACAGATCATGCCGTCACACACACACAGACACGCACGCATACACACAAACACACACTGTACTGTGTACAATGGAAATCAAACTCTGGCCTGTCCATGATGATGATACATGCTCAACAGCCATAATAAAGTACATCAATAACTCACAGTGATTAGATAATATCTTTAGTTAACGAGGCAAGTTGATGACAAAAAATAAATAAATGCAGCACTACAGCAGACGTGAGAGTTATCCTCTACAGTCAGAAAAATTAAGGAAAAAAGTTAAAATCAGCATTAGATTCCAGATGTATGCTCATGTATGACATTAGATCGAATGTTAATCGCATTTTTTAAATAACTGAGTTAGATGTAAGTGGCAGGAAGGTTTCAAAACATGCAGTTCACTACCCATGCTATATAGTCCATATTTGGAAACTAAGAATATACCGCCCATTTTGGTTTTATTGCTAATTTGATGAAAGACATTTACAAATATCTGCCTATTCAGCTTACAGCAGTAAGTAAAGTGAGGCCATGGGCTTTAGAATGTCTTATTCAGACTGACGTTATTCTTTATCATTGTCAATATCTTCTTTCCTTCATTCCTTCCCTTATTTATTTCTATCTACATTTCTTTCTGTCTTCTTCACTGTCTTTCTTTCTTTTTTATTGTCTCCTTCTTTTTTCCTCTACTTCTCCTTTCCTCCCTCTTGTTTTTTTTCTCTGTATTCTCTTACATCCTTTCCATTTTCGTCCCCACCTCCTATCTATATCTTTCTCACGTTTTTTATTTGTCTCCAAGCTTTCTTTTGTTTTCTACCTCTTTTTCACTGTTACTTTCTGTCTTTTCTTCTCTTCTATCTCTCACCACTTTCCTTTTCTCTCTCTGTTTCTTTTCATCTTCTCCTCTTTTCTCTCATCCTTTCCCTCTTCCTTCTTTCAGTGTGAAAGGGTGTTCTAACAAGTATGTAGAAACAGATGGACTACACAATGCACCTACATGTTGGGTAGAGCTGCTAAAATGGGAAATGAGTTTAGACACAGATGATGTGTGCCTAATAAATGCTCAGCGGGTGTATATTGTACATAATCCTATAAAACAATTAAACACAGTGCTACACTGCATTTAAACGTAAGCTACATCTAATTCAAACCCAGTCTTCCTTGGTATAAATTAGCAAAAATCTAGAGGGGAAGCAAAAGTGATGTCCTTGTTAATGAACTCTCTTGAAGTGAAATTATGAGAGAAATTTGTTCAGTGAGGTCTTCCCTCTTCTTTTTTCTCTCTCTCTTGAGTCAGTAATAGGTGAACATTAGAATTCAGCAGTCCAGTCAGTGGAGAGTGCAGTAGATTCATCATGATCCAGCCATACACTGCTACAGTGTCCACACAAATGAGTGCAGAACAGATCAGTCCATAAATCTGACCTTCACTCGTTTAATGAAGCTTAGATTCTGCAGAGAAGGCATCCACTTCCATGTGGTCATTGTGATCTGTCTGAATCCACATGTTTACCAACTCCCCATCTAACCACACAGTGTCCATATCAATCAATTTTAGGCTACAGTGTCTTTACAAACTCTCTCTCCCTCTCTTTCTTTTGTAATAATTGAATGGGTTGTTTCCATTTATCTATACACTGTCAATAGTATACCCAAACACCAAAACCTATTCCTGTTCTACACCTAATTTTATACTCCACCTAAACCTAATCCTACAGTACACCTAAACCTTATTCAATAATACAGGTAAACCTAATTATACACTTTAACCAGTACCTATATTACACCTATATTAAACATATTCCTATATTACATCTAATCCTAGGGTACATGTAACCATTATCCTATATATCCTACTAAACTTAATCCTACACTACATCTAAAACCTAATCATATTCTACATAAAACATTAATTTACACTACATCTAAACTTATTATTTTACTACACGTAAACCTATTCCTATGTAACATATAAACCTACACTGCAAATACATTATACCTCCTATTCTATGCATAAACCTACACTACTCTTATTCTTTACTATATGTACACCCAGTCCTATACTACATTTAAACCTATCCCTATACTGCATTTACACTGAGTCTACAATCTTGTGCTGTATTTTATCTACACTCATTGTTCAAAGTTTTATAAATGAATTTACATATACATTTATTTAGCCTCTTCACTGATTCTTCAGTGCTCCGGAGCCCTTGTTGCTTATAAACTCTTTTGAACTGAAATTATACCAAGAAAATATATTTTTCTCAAAAGCACAACACAATTGTTGACCAAGATAATGGGTGCTAGTATAATAGCACGACATCATATCATTTCTATACACATGCCATTTCCTAAAAGAAAGTAGCATCTATATACTAGCAGAGGATCAAAGATGTGTACATGTAAATGCATGTAATCATTTTTCATTTCATACACATTCATATTCATCAGAAAATTTATCATTAAATTCTCCCCCTTCTCTCTCTCAGTCTCCCCATTCTGTCTCTCTCTCTTTCCTACTCTTTCTCTTTCTCACTCAGTGGTGCGTGCAGGCTCCTCAGAGTGCCATCATACCTGCCTGTCCCGGCGAGGCCCATCCGAATGAGGGGGAGAGAGGGAAAGTGAGAGAGCGAGTGCAGGGAGGGAGGAGCCGCTGATCTCCTATCACGCGTTCAGAAGAGCGGAGCGGGTGGAAGATTGATGACACCCTCCGGAAGAAACAAAAGATGGGCGCGTGGCGGGCAGCCGCTCATGAGGCCTGATAGACTCGTCTCTTAATAAACATCACTGATATGTCAGCCACGCCGTGTTTCACCCAAAGCAGCTCGCTGCACCAGGGAGAGAGTCAGACACACACTAGCACAAGCATCGCAAACAGGTATACACCACAGTCCTGTACACACACAAACTCCAGATATGGATACCTCGTCAAAGGTTATTCCTTCTTCATTCTCTCAAATATGTTTTAAAATAGAATTAGTGCAATCACTGCTCATTGCTATTTCATTTATTTAGTTAAAATGTCTATAATATTCCCACCTAAAAAGTATACGTTGGGTGTCTTAGTGTATGGACCAGTCTGCATTCTAATATTCAAGTTTTTTAATCAGTTCAGTCAAAAAAGTCACACTTTGTTTCCATGGTTCCCAATAGATGATCTAGAATTTGAATTATTAACACACTTTCTGGGCTAGTTTTAGGAGAAGATATAGGTTTTGTGTTGGAGTTATGGTTAGGGTGAGGTTTAGATATAATAAAATGTATTGATATCAAGTTCAGCTGTATTTCATGTATATTTAGTAGAACTTAAATACACACAGAGCACCTATAAAGCACATACTGAAGACTGTTGATAATAAAAATCATTAATAAGGTACTGTTTTATAGGGAGGTGGCTGACCTCTTAAATTTTACCTTGTGAAGATAAGACTTTTATACAGAAATTCCTTTTATTGTGTTTTGATCTTCTTGATTTTAAAGTTAATAAAAGTAGAGTTTTTAAATAAGAAACTTTTGCTGCCCCATGTTTTCATGTTACTTCTGAATGTTACTGAACTTTACTCTATATTTTAGCCACACCCCTGCATAGAGACAGCATTCCCGTCCTTGATGGTGGTGAGCGGTTAGATTCCATTGTTTTAAAGCAAGTGTGTCCTGAAATCTGGACATTGCTGTGTAACCTTCAGAACCGTTTACCGAAACAAGGAAGTAAAGTTTTTGTAAAAGTGTTACAAAAATAGTATGATTTTGTGCTAGTGTTTTGGTAGCATTATGTTTGTTCAATTATTTATTTCAACAAAATAAAACATAATTTAAATATAGAGTCATTAAAACCAGTTTGGTAGAATGAGCCATATATTTATCTTGCTAGTAAGACACAGACACACACAAACAGAATCAGATGAAGGCATAACATCATTTAAAAAATCTGGAAATCTCTACACCAAATCAGCTTTTCACATCAGACTGGTAATCTTTATAACCTGTCCAGAGGGCTATGGAATCTATGGAATCCTAGCATGTCGGACTCTGCAGCTCATAAGGACGGTTTAAATAAATCATGCTCTCAGGCAGCTATGTGACTTTTGTTTTATTATAAAGTTATTGTATGAGGGTTCACCCCATAGCCAAGACCCCTGCTTCTTTCTACATCACATTAACATGTCTAACAACAGACATATGACGGCTATTCTGTGTAATCAAAAACAAGGGCTCCAATGGGGGAAACAATTGTGGACATGGTAAATACCAGCAATGATCAGTTTGAAGGGGCACAATCTGCATGAATCCACAAGCTAGTGTATAAACAGAGGAGCATGATTTGGGAGTGGGGAAACACTTTCATAGCTCATTTTGGAGAAATACATGTGGAGAATTCACCAAGGAATGGCAGATATGTGACATTATATCAATTGCAAGGGAGACAGTAGAGAGAGACGGTAGAATCCACAGAGAAACCAAACAGCCTGCAAAAGAAGAAGGAGAAGAGGCGGTAAAAAAATGAAAACATTTTACTGCAAACTCTGCCAGTTTTATGGAGTCTACTATTTACAATATTCTGTATTTTCACAGCAAAAAAACGGTTGTATCTGTCACAATTCTATCTCCCAGACTCGCCCTCTACACTGTATAATGCCTTGTTAAAGCCAGCCGTGTGTGAAATGGTGTTTTGAAATAAATGAAACCGACCAGGAAGAGCTGGAAAGGGGGGAATATTGCCATGTCAAACTGACAGGCAGGCAGTGAGAATGTAACGAGTGCCATCATCTTAAGGAAAAAGCGGATTAAATAAAAAACCCTGCGCGTTTCTCCCTGGCTCATATTGACACGCCGGCACTAGGGCCATTCTTCATTGTCTCATCAAGATGAGGCATAATGGCGAAGCATCAGATATAGAGGCCCTAGTGTAAAGTGTTGGGTGAAGATTTCACACCCCTCCTCTTCCTCTTCTTTACCTTCATGTGGATTTCCCATAAACCCTAGCACCCCAGCAAACCATAGAGGGAGGGGAGCTGTCAGGTAGAGTTTGAAAAGGAAGATTTGGAGAAAGTTTTACAGTCGAAAAAATAAATAAATAAAATATTGAGACTGACGTTCTCTGTCTGACTTTTTTGTCCACGAATATGTATTGAACCATGCCAGCAGCACCCCCCTCCCAACCCCTAGAGGCTGCTCTGATGTCTATCCTGCTGGTGACCCCACAACCTATGTATTGTTAATCAGTGAAATTTGTCGGCAGCTCAGATGAAGCTGTGATCAACGTTTTAGCGAAAATTCTCCAAAAGCAACGCGCTGTGCTCGACACCCTCTTTCATCCCTCATCTGTTAAATATCACACTGCTGGCAAATGTGACAGTATTGTGAATCAATGCCACCAGAGATGGAATAATTGGACCTTTTCTCTTTAAAAGGCCTGTTTTTTTCTCTATTCACAAGAATGGCTCATTTTTATAACCACAATGCACAGCGATCTCTTCGTCTGTCTCTTTCAAAGCTGCAAGTACACACGAATATATATGCACACACACACACACACACACACACACACACACACACACACACACACACACACGCTCACACACACACACACAAACCACTCAAGCCTACAAAAACAAAGCCCAACATGTTTTTTTTTTTTTATGTGGGAGCGGGTGGAAGCAGTCGGCTTGGTAATTAAACAGAAAGAAATCATAGATCATGTCTTTAACCTGGAGAGCTTGTATATCTTTAGGGGTCATTAATTTTAAAAGAGCAACATTAACCTGGGGTGAGGTGGAAAAAGAGAGAGGGAGAGGGCAGATCTTTATAAAACAAACGCATGCAGATGTGACCAGGGGGATGAGAGGAATGAGAGAGAACGAGAGAGAGAGAAGAGAGAAAGACGGATGTTTGCTTTCCTCTCCTGCTCTCTGACTGGTCCCTGATCCCTTGCTAGGTACGAGCGTAAATCATTAAAAATCCCCAGCTGTGGAAATCGCACAATGATGTAAAACAGTTGTTTAAACTCTGAAAACTGTGGTGTGAGAATGAGGCGTCAGCCGCAGGGCTGTCACATCAAAGGCCCACTCCCAAATTTAACACCCCCATCCCTCCACAAACAAAATGCATTTTGTAGAGCAGGCATTTGTTTCAAAAGGAGGCCCTGCTGATTAAGAGTGAGAGACTGAAGTGAGAGAAATTAAAACTCGATTTGGTGAAATAACATCTTTGAACTGAATCAGTTCCACCAAAAGAGATTCAATGCAGCTCTAAAAGGCAGAAGAAAAGCACCACAGTATGATACACATCTTAGTATGTATCTCTGCGTACTACTGGTTCCTATATATTATAATATGTAGTATATGTGGCCATCAGAGAGAAGCTTCAGATTTCAGGAAACTAGAGGAATCAACCAAACACACTTTGAAAAACATCATTTTTCAAAGTATTTTGGAATACATTACTGACTGAATATGAATGGCAGCCTAATCAATGGCTTGTTAGAAGCAGAAGACAATGGCGGCAGTTCTACACCAAACTTCACTACTAAGAGCAAAACTGCTACAAGGTAAAATACAGTATATGCTAATATATCTCTTACATCAGAATAGTTTTTGATACTTAACACTTAAACTGTTGGCGCAATTTAGAGCCTAGATGATCTAGATCTACTGTCTAGATGTTTCTTTTAGTTTCGCTAATAATCTATATTATGCAATATGATGTCCATATGCTGCTGTGAGTACCTTTTAAAGCTTGATATAATCATATGAAAGCCAGCAGACCATGTCATACATCTACATATGTACTGTATTTTTAGGAGAATGTTTGTGGCCTTTGGGCCTCAAATGGAAAATCATCAATAAACTGTTGAAGATATGATGGCAATGATAGAACATTCACCTACCTCCTCAGAAGACACCTCCATCACCAAGTTCTATCAGCTCTTTCAATGAGTCTGCAATTGTCAGACTGAATTGTTGCATGCAGTTGCACAAAATTCAAAAACCCCAAATCTTACATAGTGCAGCTTTAACTAGACTGTAAATCTCAACAAACACTAGCCGTACATAAAAAAATGAAACTACTAAAATGACTTGATGTGTCTTTGTGAGAAGAGATTTACTTGCCTCCCAGAACCATCCCTCACATTCCTGCAATTTACTTTTTCTCCACATACGCCAACTCAGTTACAGAATCTGACCAATTCAGCTATCATGTTGCAGTGCTGCTTAGTTTCTTAACATGTCACCAACATGTCACCAGAAAAAGAAGCAGTGCACACTTCGTCTGCTATGCTAACATATGAAAATGCATGTATTCTGGGAAACTGTGTCCAGAATTCGTTCCCTTTTTTTCTGGACATAAAACAAAAAAAACAGATGATGCAAGAAAGTCCTGGACTTAATTGTAAGCTGACTAACGAACTAGATAGAGCGATTATTTGCAAGTTGCATTTTTTCATTACAAAAGAAGAAGCATTTGAAGGCCCTTTGAAATGTATGAAAGTATCTGCCATCAATAATTATTGCTTCATTTCCCAACTAAACAATTTACTTCTATTAAGGAATGTCACAATGTCAACACACATGACACAGAAAAGTTAGTGGGTGCAAGCCGAAAGTCAAAACATGCCCTAAAACTGCAGGTCAATCTGCAGGTCTAGAACTGCTGCTAGCTCTCTGTCGATGGATGGGTCTCTAAACATGTCGTACTAAAGAAATCAACGTCTGCTGAAAGACCTCGACCCCCTTCTTTAACTGAGTGCTGCTCAGTGCTGTGTTTCTGAGGGAATATAAATATTTTTCTCTCTGTCCCTGCTCAGCGAGCAATTGGTTTGATTCTTCCCCTGAGTCAGTGGGCCTGCAGTCCAGCAGAGAGAACCCAATAGCCCCTGAGGGAGGTGGTGCAGGAGGCTGCTGATTGCTGTTTGGCCTTTCCTGTCCTCCAACCAGGCCAACATGTCATTTTGAAGAGGTTTATTTTCCTACATCAGAGACCAGTGGGATCATTCCTCACCCAGCCAGTGCAGGCCTGGCACCAGGGGATCATTTAGAGGGGCAATACCCCACCAAGTCTATCATCATGCCCTGCGAAATGTTGCTGACTTAGTGCATTTTTTATTATCATTATTTTTATGGGGTTACCCAATGTCCTTGACATATATAAAATCACTACTTATTTACATTACTTCAAGTTATTTTTCCCAGCAAATAAGCATATACTATCCACAGGAATAACGCAAGAAAAAACTAAAAGGTGATTTGGGTTAAGCAAATTAATTGTAGACAAAACTTTGCAGGACATTGTTATATTTTTCACACTTCCCTCCTCCATGAGGAATGGTAAAAGTCAATAACAAGCTAAAACTTTGGGGACCAAACTTTCCATAAAGGGACATTCATGTGCAAATTTAAAAGCACATCAAACCTGAATTACTTATAAACCTGACTCAATCCTTCCCTGTATAGGGTTTCTATGAGTATAGAGGGACAATTGATGCACTTGGCCAAACCAGCATGTTGTAGTGCCGGAAGACAAAGCAGCCCAGAGGAGGCTGGGGAGGATTAAGTTGTTTGAAGAGTGAAGCCCCTGACCAAGATGCTTTCTGAGTACAATAAACACTGGTCTGGACACATACAGTCCTCATACAGCGGCTGGGCCACAGCATCAATCACACACAAATATACATACACACAATGCTCTACAAGCGATACAGCCAAGGCTGAAAATCACACAATAAGTGTATACTCACAAACAATACACTGCCACATCAACATATGCTCGCTTGTGCAACAAACACAATGTGAATGAAAGTACTTACATGACAACAAGAGAGAAGAAACGGGAAAGTTATTCTGCACTGACCGTCTTACACTGCAACTAAACAAACAAACAAACAAAAAGCACAAAAACTCCCCTTATAATTATATATGTATGTGGTTAAGCACAACTTTCACTGCCAGTATTGTTTCATTTTCAGCGCTTTTATTAACCTCTGGTCACCCAACTCGCACTGTGCTTACCACACTGCCCCCTGCTGGTTAGGCCAAGCACAGTTCAACACCAGACCTAAGAGAAAAGAAAGAAAGGGATGTAATAATGTAAACGGGTTGTTAAATATTCTTATTATGTTTATTAAAGTAAAAGGAATGTGTATAATCATTGGTTGTAATCACTGCATGAGTTCAGATCAATTTTATATACAGCGTAGATTTCATTTGGTATTGTCCTAAAGCAGCAAGTGCAGCCCCCTAATAACCATTGCTGAAAGAGTGTCAAGAAAATCTCCCAAAGATCATGAGGAAGAGCAAACAAGACCTGATTGAGGGGTTGCCCACATGAAGTCTGAGGGATGCTATGCTCAGTGAGGCTGTTTAACTGTTTGTGAGTGAACTGCAAACAGCTCAGGAAGAGGCATCAAACTGCTTAAACTTGTCAAACTGACCACCAGCACACACATGCCTGACACAGCTGATACAGGCCTGGATCTCCCTGGCCTCTTTCATCTATGAAAAGGGATATATTACAGGGGTTTGCAGAGAGAAGCACAACATGCTTATTCCACTTGGGATTTACTCCTCAATCTAACTTGTAATTACTCAGTGTTTTACCTAGGACTTACTAAGTATTCTACAGTAAAACCACTGCTTATTCTCGCCAGGAAACATTTGTATTTTATCAAGGAATCACTTCTTATTCTCCATAAAGGAATCAGTTTTTACCCTAGCAAGAAATCATCCCTTATTCTTCCAAGGAATTATTTTTCACTACAAGAATCACTCTTTATCCTACCAAAGAATCTTTACTTGTTCTCCCAAAGAATCACTCCTTATTCTACCTATAGGAGTCACTCTTTATCCTAATGAGGAATCACTCCTTATTCTTCCTATAGGAGTCACTCTTTATCCTAATGAGGAATCACTCCTTATTCTTCCTATAGGAGTCACTCTTTATCCTAATGAGGAATCACTCCTTATTCTTCCTATAGGAGTCACTCTTTATCCTAATGAGGAATCACTCCTTATTCTTCCTATAGGAGTCACTCTTTATCCTAATGAGGAATCACTCCTTATTCTTCCCATAGGAGTCACTCTTTATCCTAACGAGGGAATATCCTTATTCTTCCTATAGGAGTCACTCTTTATCCTAATGAGGAATCACTCCTTATTCTTCCTATAGGAGTCACTCTTTATCCTAATGAGGAATCACTCCTTATTCTTCCTATAGGAGTCACTCTTTATCCTAATGAGGAATCACTCCTTATTCTTCCTATAGGAGTCAATCTTTATCCTAATGAGGAATCACTCCTTATTCTTCCTATAGGAGTCACTCTTTATCCTAATGAGGAATCACTCCTTATTCTTCCTATAGGAGTCACTCTTTATCCTAATGAGGAATCACTCCTTATTCTTCCTATAGGAGTCACTCTTTATCTTAATGAGGAATCACTCCTTATTCTTCCTATAGGAGTCAATCTTTATCCTAATGAGGAATCACTCCTTATTCTTCCTATAGGAGTCACTCTTTATCTTAATGAGGAATCACTCCTTATTCTTCCTATAGGAGTCAATCTTTATCCTAATGAGGAATCACTCCTTATTCTTCCTATAGGAGTCAATCTTTATCCTAATGAGGAATCACTCCTTATTCTTCCTATAGGAGTCAATCTTTATCCTAATGAGGAATCACTCCTTATTCTTCCTATAGGAGTCAATCTTTATCCTAATGAGGAATCACTCCTTATTCTTCCTATAGGAGTCACTCTTTATCCTAATGAGGAATCACTCCTTATTCTTCCTATAGGAGTCACTCTTTATCCTAATGAGGAATCACTCCTTATTCTTCCTATAGGAGTCACTCTTTATCCTAATGAGGAATCACTCCTTATTCTTCCTAGGAAGCACACTTTACTCTCCATGGGAATCACTTTGTTGAATCACAGTATTTTGCCTAGGAATCACTCTTTATTCTTTCAATGAAGCATTCCTTATTCTTCCTAGAAACGTGTCCCTGTGTTCAGGTGTTCTTAGAGTACACTATATAGTGTGTGGTGCTTCTATCCCCATCAAATGAAACACTATGCTTTGCACCAATGCTTTGGTTTTAATACATCATCAGGATATTGGTGTTGATCCTTTTGCTTTTTAAGACCAATAAGTCCTGGTCTTATTGTGCCCAATCTATCATATCACACCATTAAAATACACTATAATAATAAATAAACAAAAAAATAAAATAGGCTTTGTATAAACAAGTGGAAAAGCAATTGCACCAATGAGTTCTGTGCTTCACAAACCATAGACTTGTCTGTATCCAAAGATTTCCAAAAAATGAGGACCAATTAGTACATTTATATGTTCCTATTCACCCTTCAGAAGAATGTTCTTTAAATAGTATAATTTTGTATGGTAGCTTTCTTAAACTGGCTTTCTGTAATTGTCTATTTTTGCTATAATTATATATATATATATATATATATATATATATATGCATCTTTATCATGTTTAAACGTTTATGATCTTGTTAAAATAATTAATAATAAAAAAATATTAATAATAACACAACATACACACACAGCATTTCACATTGCTCCCCACAATGAACGGTAGGAGCCACTCCTACTTTTAACCTACAAACGCTATTTGGTGGAGCTAATTAAGGTCTAAAATGAAAACTGGTTTGGATGCATTAATTAGGCTAGCTCCCCGCATACATCTCTCCATCATTAAGATTCTCCATCCAAAGCTTATCATGTAATTGATATTGTGAAACATTATCTGGTCTATCTAAATCAAATAAAAACAGTTAATTGGCAAGAGTTATTACATTCAAGATCAATCATTAGGAATTATATTATGCAAAAACTCTTTATTCATTTCTTTTCACAAGAAGGTAATTGAATTTCTGATGAAGCATTTGCATTTTTTTTAGAAATGGTCTTTTTCAATCAGAGTCCCTTAATTGAAAATATATTTTTTTTCTCCTTCATTAAATAGCTTTTTATACTGGAGTATAATAGGTCAGCATAAGGGAGTATTGACTCCTGACACATGTCAGACATGTTGCCTTCATGCAGTGCTCCATGTTAGCAGAATCACAGTTGAAGCCGTTTAATATGACTGACTTTGACACTGTCAAAACAAAAGGGTGAAAGATGCCGTTGTGTTGTGGCATCTGAGTCAATTTTAACAGAAATGTGGCTAATATGGCTGTACACATAACGTATATGTCAAAGAGCAAACAGTCATATCAAATCTGATATGATCAATCGAAACTTGTATGATAGAGCCATTTAAGGACATGTCCAATGTGCTCTATGAAACATACATATGCAATAGTGTGTATTCTTTGTTTGTGGTGTGTGTATGTAAAACCTGCTGTGCTATTGCGTGTGACTAGTTGACCTGCCTAGCCATAATGCTTTATGCTTACTGTTGATTAGTTGCTGATTTTGTGATTATGACACTTTCATTGTGATTTAGGAGTCTGTATCTCTGGTTATCTGAAGACTTGCAAAGCAATGCAATCCAAACATCATTTATAAGGATATGTGGCATAATCACGTGACATCAACACTGGTAAATTAGTGTGAACTCAACTTTTATCACATATCTGTTAAAAATCTCAAGCAACCTCTAATGTGTAGTAATGTACCTAGTAGCCCCAGTGGAATGAAACATGAATTGGCCTTTCCATACACACATAACCTTCAATGAATAAAAATATTTTTATCCTAAACAAGTTGTCCAGTTTCTGGATGTGCATCATCAATGTTAAGTTACTCTTGCATCAAAGAATTGCACATTTCGGCCAGGTTTTGTGTATGCCTTTCCTGGCTCAATTTTAATAAAATTTTTCTCTAGATTGGGATTTTTGCAACTGCTGGTAGGCCACTATGATTGTATGCTTTGATGCACCTGGAAACAGGGTTATGTTATAATTTTCTTTAAACTTTGGTCTTTGGCATGCCTAAATGCAATCACTCCTTTTGCCAATCATTAACAGTTGCTTTGACACCCATTTTCCACACATCGCATTTGAGAGATAACACTCGACTTAAATGTGTCTGTTATTTCCACATAAATAAATTATATTTCAACAACACGACACTATTGGTAAAATCTGAAAGACAAATTTGTGTTTATTTATTCATTTGGAAATAATGCACACATTTAAGTCAAATGCATATATAACCGTGCATAGATCTTAGCAAATCTCAAAGCAAGCTATGTATAATATTAGAATAAACACTAATAATAATGAATAAAGTAAAATGTAACGTAAAAAGTTATGATATTGTGTTTAATTTAGTAAGGCACTGGTTAGCCCACACTGGTATTAGGTAATACAATTAGTACTGGGCTTCACCAAGGAAAGGTTTGGAAATAACTAACTATATCGTCATTCTATCCTACATGAATTTGACATATTCTACTGATATATACTGACATATTACTGATATTTCCAAACAAAAAAGTGCTTACTAAATGTGATATCCTCACACATACAAACTTCAGTACTGCGTCAGCATGTGGGTGTTGATGTCCATGGCATTGGGACGGCGAGAATCTATTACAGCTGACCATACCCATTAGCATCTTTATTAGCTCTGAGGTTAACAGCTATTAGTGAACAAGGTGAAGTGTCACCAGACACTAAGAACACATGATAAAGAACAAAAAAAATTCACATCAAGGACCATAATGCCCCAATGCGTCCTACTGTCCATCACGAAGCAATAGCATCTAACATCCCTCAGCAAAAAAACAGACCTTAATCCACAACAATAATCATTTAGTAAATATATACATTTCCCCTTTTGTCACATGTTCAGCATTAGCATTTCTGTTTAATTACTTTTGTAGTAATTACAAAAAAAAATAGAAAATATTATAAAGGTATGAAATGTATTTTTTGTCATGTATCAAAATATTTTTAGTGCATCTGCCATAACCACATATAGTGAGCTATGTGCTGACCTGAAGAAGTGGATCTCAATTACAGCGTTTTCTAGTTGTTATGGTTGCTCTCCAAGTTTCCAACAGATACTGGCAGTGGATAGACAAGATTCTGGAGGGTGTTTGTGTTGGTGTGTGTAAGTAGGATAGGTGGGGAGCACATTCAAAATGTAGCCTAGGGGCCCCTGTTCACCCTAATCCACTATGGAGTGGGTGCCAGGTCTGGACTGCTGGAAGGTTTAGCACCCAGACTATTTTATTACAGCAACATGCTGTTGTAATACAGGCGGAATGTGATCTGGTGCTGTCTTAGTGAAATAAGTAAGGTTTTCCCTAAAAATGACAGTGTCTGGATAGAGGCACGTGTTGCTCCAAAACTCGAAAATACTGCATTTGAAATAAGTATTAAACACGTCACCAATTTTCTAAGTAAACATATTTCTAAAGGTGCTATTGACATGATATTCTCACCAGATGTTGATGACAACCCATCCATTCCACACATGCAAAGAAATCAAACCATAAACAAATAAAAATAGAAACAGAGTATAGATATATAGATAATAGATAATAATGAGAAGGGTAAGGTAATAATGAGAAATGACACAGGGAAAAAGTATTACATGCTTACTGAAATTTATTTAATAGTTTGTTCAATAGCCTTTGTTGGTGATGATAGCCCATTCTTTCCCCACAAACACTCTTCAAATCCTGAAGGTTCTGTGGGCTCCTTCTCTGAACTCTGACCTTTAGTTCCTTTCATAGATTTTTTGGATTCAGGTCAAGTGATTGGCTGGGCCATTCTAGCAGCTTTATTTTCTTTCTCTGAAACAAATTAAGAGTTTCCTTCGCTGTGTATATGGGATCCACCCTTGTTTCATCTTCATCATACTGGTAGATGGCAGCAGATTTTTTATCAAGAAGGTCTCGGTGCATTTGTCCATTCATCCTTCCTTTCCATTATATGAAGTGTGCTGTATGCTGAAAAACAGCCCCACACCGTGATGTTCCTACCTCCAAACTTTGCTGTTGGTTGGTGTTTTGGGGGTGACATGCAGTGCCTTTTGATCTTTAAAAATGGTGTGTAATATGGCATGCAAAGAGTCCAATTTTCTCAGTGGTCTCATCTGACCAGACTATATTCTCCCAGTATTTCACAGGTTTATCTAAATGTTGTTGAGCAAATTTCAAACATGCTTTAACATGCTTTTTCTTTAGCAATGGAGTCTGGTGTGGTGAGCGTTCATACAGGTCATGGCAGTTGAGTGCATTACTTATTTTTTTTCTGTGGAACATTTGTACTTACTGATTCCAGGTCTTTCTGTACCCCTCCACAGGTGACCCTTGGCTCTTGGACAACTCTTCTGACCAATTTTTTATTCCTCTGTCTGAAATCTTGTGGGGAGCACCTGATCACAGCCGGTTTATGGCAAAATTATATTCTTTCCAGTTCTGGATTATGGCCCCAACAGTGCTCACTGGAACCTTCAGTAGTTTAGAAATTCCTCGGTAACCAGCACCATCCGTATGTTTTGCAACAATAAGGTTGCAAAGGTCTTGGAAGAGCTCACTGGCTTTACCTATAATGAGATGTTTCTTTGTGATATGAGACACCTTTTTATAGGCCATCAGTTGAACCAGCTGATATTAACTGGTACTAAGTGGCAGGATTGCTTTCTAATTACTGATAGATTTTAGCTGGTGTCATGACTTTCCATGGCTTTTTGCGCCTCTCTGTCTTCACGTGTTCAATACTCATTCCCTGTGTAATTTTCCATTATTACACATAACTTAATTTAAGAACTTGACTTAATTCTATGGTGTGATTTATTTGTCAATAGCACCTTTAGAAATACATTTACTTAGAAAATTAGTGACATGTTCAATACTTATTTCACCCACTGTATCATTCAGCATGACAGTAATCAGTAACAGATGTGCAAGTCACCTCTGCCATGTGCTCTAATAAACACTCATAGCATTATGGATGCTGACTTTTACACTTTGTGCCGAAAGCAAGCCGGATGTTCCCCGTCCTCTTTAGCCCAGAGGATGCAGCATCCATGACTTCCTAAAAGAATTCCTAAAATTTCATTTTTCAGACCACAGGAAAACTTTTCCACTTTACCTCAGTTCATCTTGGCGGGGTTCAGACCCAGAGAAGGTTGCAGAATTTATGTATCAGAAATGTTTCCTCTTGGCATGTGTTTAACTTGCATTTGTGGATAGAGCAATGAAATGTGATCACAGACACATGTGTTCCTGAGATTGTTTAGAGATTTCCACTACAGAATCATGTTTGTGTTTAATGCAGTGATACCCAAGGACCCAAAGACCATGATCATCAAATATTGCTTTTGGGCCTTTCTGCATATAGAGATTTCTTGGATTCTCCAAATGTTTCATGGCATTATATACTGTGGAAGATAAAATCCCCAAGTTCTTTGCTATTTTACACTAAAAAAGCTGAACTATTTGTCTGTCCAGTCTTTAACAGTGATAAAGTCCTTTCTATCTTTACATCTAAAATACCTCTTTGAGAAGCTCCTTCTATATCCAGTAATGCTAATAACTGTTTTTAATTAAACTTATTAGTTGTGAGATAGACAAGTACATCTTCAGTATTTTTTTCTTTAAAAAATACTATTTTCAATGAAATACAGTGTTTAAAACATTTGCACATCATCACATTCTGTTTCATCTGCATTTTGTACAGTGTTGCAACTTTTTTGTAAATGGGGTTATAGAAAGTATAGAAATGACGACACATTCAATGACGAGACTATAATGAAGAACAGCATGTTTAACTATGAGACTCAATCTGGCCTGCAATGATCCTACTGGTGAAAAATTCTCATTAAATATGGATCAAACACTGATTTACAAACATCATGAGTCTGCATGAGGAGCTCATCATCAGCAACTAACAAAGGTCAAACTCAAGCTGAAACCTTCGCCAGTTCTTTCTCTGCTCTCCCATCTTGCTCATCCTGCCCTTCGAATCTCTTCATTTTCTAGAGCATCTGGAGGCAGATAAGCTGATCTTCTGTTTGTGTGAAATGCTTGGTGCTGAGTGTTCCGAGAATGGCTGACTAAGGTTTCAAAGTCTGAGCTGCTTCTTATGCTGAACATATTAACCAGATGTGATGGACCTTGAAGCAATTATTTGTTATAATGAAAAGCTGTTACATCCCACTAGTTAGCATTGCACAAGCTGTATGCCAGAATCATCACACACTAGTCTCAAATTGCATACGCATTTCAAAAAGACTAGCTCATGTGAAGTTTGACTCTGTATGACATACAAGAATGGATTGTCATATAGCTTAAAACAGCAGTTTTATCATTGTGAAACTTTTACAAATGTAGATATAGTGAAGAGTCCGTGTCAGTTTGAGTTTTGGTTCCTCTCAGTGCTTCTTTCTCATACATATTCAAGAGCATTTCCTTTCACGTCTTCGTTCTTCTCAGCACTCCTTCACTGGAGATCTTTATTTCTTTTTAGTCTTGGTTATTTTCAGTGTATCCTGTCATACTTAGAAAGAATTAGGTTCTTTCTTTTTCTTGTCCTTAGGATTTCTTTTAGTCTTGCTTCCTCTTAATGTTTATTGCGCATGCTCTTAGAAATTGTTCTTTTGAGTCTTTGTTCCTCTCCATCATTCTGTTAGTGATTATTTACTGGCCTTGTCTCCCTCAGTGATGCTCATTAAGAAGCTACTTTTAGACAACGTGTTCTGTAGAAAGACTATACAAATAAAACTGATATGAACTTTGACAATTTTGGTGACAGTTATTGTGTGTCTGAGAAGATTCAGCTTTGGAGATAAATAATAAGCCCAGTTTCCCCTATGGTTCCCCTCATTTGTATGTCTACAAGCAAACACCGCCTTATTCTTTCTCCAATTAAATCGATTAAATTGGGAACATGTTTCTCAAAGGCAAGCGAAGAAGAGATGGAAGGGGATATTTCCTTGCTGCTTGATGGCCACAAAGTCCATCTGGAGCAACGTCATTGTGATGCCGTGGCCCCACAGGACAGAAATCAGCTTAATAAAGTGACCCGTGAGCACTCCACTGAGGGATTTGTGTCAACCTGAGGGTGTGACCTCCAGCGGCATGCTATGAAGACGTGTGACAGCAGTACCGGAGCTTCAGTGGCTCAGGCACGGTGGGAGGGAAGAAAGATGCCTGCAGACTGAAGCCCACAGCCTGGCGCACTGTCTCAACCGACCACACACCACATACAGCATGCTCACATCCAATCTGACATTGCTGCTGCTATTCTTAACTATACACTCCTGTGGCACATCTCCATTGGCAGTGTGTGTGTGTGTGCACATGTTGGGAGGTCAGGAACCAAGAAGAAGAAAGCATGGGGAGATGAATGAAAGAGAGAGTAAAAGAGAAAGAGAAAAGAGTGAGAGGGAATAAGAAGGTGAGAGAGCACAGTGGCAAATAATTAAGAGATAAAATAAAGAGAAAGAGAAAAGAAATAAGGAATAACGGGAAGAGGATAAGACAAAGAAGGGCACATCAAGAATCAGAAAGGTAAAGTGTAGAAGAAATGAAAAGGGAGAGAAAAAGACAAAAAGAGTGAATAGAGGTCTAAGAGGCGTTTGTGGCTCATGGCTGTTGCCTGACTAAGAAGAATCTGACATTCTCAATGGCAAGGAACAGTTGTCTCTCTCTCTCTCTTTTACCCCAGCCTCTGGATGTTTGGATCTAGATCTACACATCTGTGTAAGCTCTCCAACTCTCTGCCACAGCTGCTTACAAATCTCTAATAGCCACCAGTGTCATCATCACTATTACTACCGACATCAGCATCACAGCGTATGCTGTCTTATTACTATTTGTATTATCAGCACCCTTATTACTATCGCTATCACTATTACCCTCTGTATCACTATTAGTATCAGCAGTAAATTAATCAAAGTAGGCATCATTATCAGTCAGTCACAATAATCATCAGCATGGCATCAGGATCACTTACAGCATCAGCATCCTTCAGTATCAATATCAGAACCAGCCCCACATCATCATCAGCAAGACTATCAGCATTAGTATTACTATCAGCATCAATGATTAAAATATTTGCATTTTTCTTTGTAAAGCACATAGCTGGTTTCAAGATTGCTCCAGGAGTGCTTTGTGAGTACCAATGGTAATATAGAATTAAAGAGCCAGACACTTAACTGTTCTTATGTGCAATCATTTATTGCTTTTCTTGGGACCAAAATCTGTTTTCGCACACATGCAGACTGAAAATATGTATAAGTCGGAGTAAAAGTGTATATGCTCTGGGAAAATTCAATTACTAAGCTACAATTCAGTTTTCTGTTTGTATTTCTGGTCCTTACTCCACTCTAAGATTATTAAGGGAGATAAACACACTGAGCTACACTCACTGTGAGAAACACTCTCAACATCAGCATCACTATTAGCACAGCAACACTATCATCATCATAATCATCACTATCACTCTCAGCATCACTGCTTCTCAGCACCCCTAACTCAGTACCACTTGCACCACTTTCATTTCAGCTTTGTGAGTTGACTAATGGTAAATGTAGCATGTAAGAGCTGGACACTTAACTGTACTTATGTGCAATTATGTGTGTATCTGCGTGAAAGAGAGAGAGTGAGAGAGTTTGGGTGATTGTATGTGTGAAGCTGATGCGTGCTGACACTTTGCAGACAGCTGTTGTAGCTGAAGGCCAGCTGGTCACTGCAGGCTGAAAATGTGAGAGACATCACAGGCCTTATACAAACGGTGTGAAAAAGAAGTTTCAAGAACAAAAACAACAACAGAAACACAGAAGCTACAAAACTCTGGATCTTGCCTCAGATTTCCTTGACAACTTGACTAGTAAGCACATGTTTTTGTCTAAAGAAGTGCTTTCTGTGAGAGAGAGAGTTTCTCCCTCTTACATGTACTTTAAAAACAACTACACATTAATAGAAAGGAAAAACCTAAAAAGCATAACAGCTCTCCTTTAAAACAATAATATTCCAAATCTTTAAAGATATTGTCCACAATCTGGAGAGAAAAAACAGAATATTTAAAGATGTAAAAACGAGTTATTCTGCTCCATTTGAATTTCAATACAGCTTGTAATCAACATGCCGAACATTTATAGGGGATTTTACAGTTGACTGCTGCATGGGGCAAACAGCGCTTTTCTCTACACTTCTGTATCAGTGAGAGAATAAATAAAAATAAAGTATTACTTAGAATTAGTTTTAAAAAAGGAAATAAACATAACATAAATAGGTATTGAAAGACCAGGGGTGTGTAATTATGTATAATGCAAATCTGCATTTTTTCATTATGTAGTAAAGCCACACAGTGTTTTGTATGAACTGCCTACACCTACCAGCATTCAGCCATTGAGGTTCCAAACAGCAACAGACACATGAATTTACAAATAGAAACAATGTGCTGCACTGCTGCCTGCAGAATTATAAAGGAGGTTGGTCGTTGCTCTGTATTGACCCTGATGAAGTCATTCAAGCCTCACTCCAGAAGAAACTATGGCTCTCATTTACATTATCTGCAAAATTCACAAATCAGAGAGTTTTCTCCAGGTTTTCTGAATGTTTCTAATATCCCTTTATTTCCTGATGTTTTTTTCTCCTTATGTAAACACTAAAAACTATTAATAAAGCTGATGTATTGATGAAAAATTCAATAAACCCAGATAAAGTTTTTTTTTATTGTCTCTAGTCTGTTTCGCTGTTCTTTTAGGCTACAGTCAGCAGCTGCTCTCAATTTCTCTCTGCAGTGTGAAATTGTGATTTGTTTTAAAATAAAATCATATCTGTTTAGTATGTTGATGTAAATATTTCATTTTATTTTGCTCTTAGTTTAAAGGAATTTGCTAAATGTATGTAGTGGTCTGAGAATGTGCACATGAGCATGTGTAAGCAATTAAGAAGAATAATAAAGACTCAGTCACCTCTGGTGCTGTTCTTGTAGCAGTATGTTTGTGAGGACCTTACTATGTTCCCACAAGTATAGGATGGTTTTTAGTAATTTTTGATAAAGTGAGCACATTTTGTTGGTCCTCATTTTATCACATGTTGTTTTCACCATTTGGAAAATCTAATAATGCAGAAAAGTTGTCCTTTTAATACTAAGGTTAAGCTGAATTAGGGGTAGGTGTAGTGTTAATTTGGTACAGTAATACAAAGATCAATAGACCTCAATCGATGACATAACAAGTACAGTAAGATTAACGTGTGTGTGTGTGAGACTGGAGATACTGTAAACACGGACACATCTACACTGGACAGGACCAGATGTGCGTGCGTGTGTGTGCATGCATGTGTGTACAGTTTGGAAGAGACCAGTACATGTGTGTGCATGTGAACCTGCAGGCCCTGAGAACATTAATGAACGCTACATATGGAAATTCTACCACTGTCTTCTGTGTCGCCATTTTATAGGTTAATTTTCTTTAATTAAAGAATAATAATAATTGTTTTTACTCCTGGATCAGCTCTCACTTTATTTGATGTGTGTGTCTATGTGTGTGTTTGTATGAGGGTGACGACCTACTTAGCTATGGCAAATTTGAGCCGACATGTTTATCTTTAAAATACCCAGTATCAATGGTGATACTATATGCCATTTTTAATTTACTTTTTTTTTTACTTTTTAGAAAAACACTTTGGCGAAAAATAGGATCATTTGATCAAACAGCTGCATCATTACAGTATTTGTGAAATATTTAACTTTACCTGGGTAATACCGTCACAACAGATCAGAGACATCTACTACTCCTCTCCGTCCTTGTTTTCTATTATAGTATACTCATCTTGTTGCTCTTTCTCTGTCATTTAACTTCACGAGTGCAGTACCTGTAGTTGCTTTTTTTTTTTATCCATGAACCTGTATCTGTTTTAAAGCTGATTGGCTGAAAAATGGAAGGTGTAGCAGGTGTTTATGCAAAATGTCACAATGTGGCTTCAGTAAAACATGTATACCTGCATTATATGTTATTAGACACTTATTATATAATATCTTTAATTTTCTAATAATCTTTAACATTAAATAATATATATTCCCAAAACTAATTCAGGTATGTATAGAAAAGCCCTGAAGCCAAGTCTCAAACAGACATGAAGAACTGTTTAATGTTCTGCAAAAAGGTAAGAACACAATTTGTAATGATGCAGTAATGCAGTGAAATGCAGTGTCCGGAGTTCACCTGCAAGTAATGTGATGCAAGTAAAAGACCTGAGATAGTTTTTCTGAATTTAAGTATTTTATGATTCAAAAATATCACATTACACACATAAATTGCATATAAATTTAGATTTCCCATCAGTGATTTGGCAGCAAAACATGGTGGTGGGGGGTGGTTGTTGTAATTTTGCAGTAGGAGTGATGCTTGCGCCTGAAAAGATCAACTTCACAGCACTGATAGAGACAGGGCCTACGGCGGGCAGCTTCACACTACACTGACCGTCATTTTTAATAACTCTGACAAGTTATCAGATACACTCATCTTCTCCCTAAGAATAACAGAGATAAACAGGGGTTTCCATCCAGAGGAATTAGTGCTGAGAGACTGCAGCACTTTCTCTCTCCAAACTCATTCTCTCTCTCACACAATGAGATGCGAAGGCAATAATCTCCAGACAAGACATACTCTCCCCTAATCCACTTCTGCCTTTTCTCTCAAAGTGCTGCGGAGCTGACAGTTTTTTTACAGAATAGAAACACACACTCAAATCTTTTTTTAATTGCTTTTCTCTGGTCGTAACAACGGGGGCAGGAGGGGGTCATTTTAAATGAGTAAAACGGGGCAGTCCACATAGTAAAAGGGAAAAAACGATTCTCCACTGAATTGCCCTACTTGTTCTGTGTTGGGAAACTTTTAATTCAAATTACCAGTGTAGATTAATTTTCTGATACATAAGGCATTGTTCTGCATACTAATTTGACACAATTTTTTCTATTGTGTGAAGACGGTCTATTCATAAGGCTATAATTAACGGAGGATCTTAAGCCCTTTTATTACATGCAAGAGTTTGAAATGATGCAATTATGATTTCTGAAGACTGTAGAAAACGACAGTCTCTAAAATGTTTTTTTTCTGCTTTAATAGATAGACTCACTCCATATAGAGGGACTCGTTTGGATTGCATTAACCCAGCAAAGAACCAAACACTGACTTGTATGATCAGTTTTAACATGAAGTTGAAGCTTTACTGAGAGATAGGTAGTGTGAACACTTACATTTTATGTAATATATAAAGACATATAATAACTGTGCAAGTAACCATTTACAGCTATTTTATGAAAGTTCATGAGTATAAAGGGATGGCATAATGTGGCCAGAAAAACACCAACATTAGAACAAAAACAAATAACATTATTACAAAACATTTTTTTTGCTTACCAAGATTTTTATTTATCCTAAGCTCTTTTTGAGAAAACCCAGTAACACCTGTAGTTATCTGGTGTTGGTAAAATAATTTTAAGGTGACTGAGGAGAAATATGGAACAAGAATTTTTAACTTTTCACAGCATTATTGTTTGTATTTATTCTAATCATATATCATATTTTATGAGCAAATAATTTCCCTGATCCTACAGAGTACTCAACTGAACAGAACACCACAGTTCTAAGAGAACAACATTAAATAGAATGAACAAGTTCTTCTTTAACCATATGATAAATATACTAGACCTTAGAAAGCCTGTAAAAAATAAACACTGTACCTAAATCCAGAAAATTAAATTCTGCTGTAAACTGCAGGTTCATTTTCAGCCCTATGTAGACAACTGTGATGTTGTACTGCCACCTGGACGTGGCAGCTGAGAACTACAATATAACCTAAGTCGAGTTCTCAAAAAACCTGGGCCTAATAAATCTGCATTTACACACTGAATTATTACCCCATAGGGACATTTGTATGTTATATGCTCCTATTCACATTTATGTCAGTGTTTTTAATAAATGTTCTTTTCTCACAGTGCTGGAAGCTGAATATTTTACTGACCTTTAAAACTCCCCTGTAGCACTTTGCTACTTATTAGGCACTGCTGCAGAAATTGTAAATAATAAAACTATAATGACAGCACCTTAGAGAAACTGAAAACATATTGTTGATCTTAAGAGAAAGAAAAGAGAGAGAAGGCTTTTATTGGAGCATTGCTATAAGTATTCACTTCTTTATGTTGGCCATTATGTAGGCAACCATGCAGCAGCTACGCATTTGGGATCATTTTTAATGTTTTAAACTGTTTTTATTTGAGAGATGTGTATATTTATGTATTTGTTAAGTGGCGAAGCCTTATGTTAGTTCCTACATGTCTCCATAGACGTGCTTGCTAATATTTTGTGTATTCCATATACTAGACACTTAGTTAGAAAATGTTTTAGACTTAAGCCCTATAAAACTGAGTTGTAAAAGCTGACCAGCTGCCTTCCATCAGACATTTATTTTTTTAAAACAAGCAAGCAGGTTTACATTTACTGAGTTTGTGTGAGAATTAAATACAAATCATCTTGAAAAGCAATCAGCTCGCAGCTGTACTGCATTTCACTTTAAATGCTTTAAATGTGCCAAAACAAAACGCAATGAAGTGACTATATTTCAGTCTGACCAGCGAGAATTTGTACCTCAGTGAAGTCAAACCCAGCCTTTTGGGGGCGTGGCTGAGAAACCAGGCAGAAGTAATTGTTCTACCTGCATTCATCCAGTGCTTTTGCCACAGAGAAAAAGATTAAACACTAATTCTACCAATTATGCCAACCAAATCATAGGCTGTGAATAAGAAGCCAACCAAAATCATAAGCTGTAAATAAGAAAAAATCAGAAGCAGTGAATAATAAAGAGCCAAACGAATCAGATGCTGTAAATAGGGAGCCAAATGAATTAAAAGCTACAAATTAGCAGCCAAACAAATCAGAAGTTGTAAGAAGGCTAACGAATCAGGTTCTATGAATAAGGAACTAAACGATAAGAAGGAGCCAAAGGAACCAGAAGCTGCAGATATGGAACTGAAATATTAAATAAAAACAGTTAAATAACCGTCGTGGAAATATGGCAAACTGAGTCTGGACTGCCTGTTGAGAAATAACAGAAGTTATTTAAGGAACAAAAGGTGTACAACATGCAAACAGGATTCATACTTCCTGGAGTAGGGGTGTGCGATATATATCGTCTATGATGATATATTAGTTATTGTTTAAACGATGAACGAGCTGAAATTATCGAGTATGTCACTTACTCTGGGAAAACACGTCTTAATAATTAACGTATTAACTGCGTCATGTAGCCAGGTACGATTGACTACTGCGCATGCGCACGAAGTTTAGGTCTACCGATGGCAACAAATAACAAACTCTGCCACCAATTACATCGCCAAAGACATGGTTCCAATTCAAGCGGTTGAGAGAGATGGGTTCAGACAACTTTTAAATACTTTAGATACAAGACATACACTGCCCGGGCGAAAACATTTAGTCAAACAGCCCTGCCTAAATGGTTTGATTCATGTCGCCAGACTCTAGCACATAAACTGTAGGGGGTTTCACATTTAGCCTCAGCAACGGATTCATGGTCAAGCAGGATGTCTGAGTCATACCTGTCCCTGACGGTACATTTCATTGATAAATCTTGGCGACCGCAAAGCTATGGTTTGCAAACATCCTACCTGCCAGAAAATCACACAGGCGAGACAACTGCCCAAGGTCTGAAAGATGCCCTGGAATCATGGTCGCTGCGAGAAGACTGCATGGTTTGCATGACGACAGACAGCGGAGCTAATGTGCTGGAAGAGTCATCCTTGTTTTAGGCACAGGCTTCACTTTGCTAGTGGTGAGTAATTTGGTTGTTTCTATTAAATGCCGTTTTTTTTTTTTTTTGCTGAAATACATGTTTAAAATACACGAAAGAACAATTATAAACAAAGTTCTTACACAAAAATCATTGACAAAAACAATGTATTGTATTTGTATTAAGGTAAAGAATAAATTAAATAAGAATTAAGACTATAATGTCATTATTACATACCTGCACCCTTTAAATGTTCAAGTCACTTACAATATGTGCTTTTCTGTCTATATTACATGTTTTCCAGAGAGGAGCATGCCGGACTCAAGAATAGACAAAGCCACTGGAATTTCCTGTTTTTCTTACAGCTGGAAAAAGAAGAGAGCACCTGCTGATGCACAGGAGCAGCTGAAGCTATCACAACATAAACTCATCACAGAGTCCCCAACATGAAAGGGCTCAAGACAGAGCATGATAGTGAGATTTATTGAGCAATAAAAGGCCATTCGCCATGTATTAGCTACGTACAAAAAGCACAGGCACCTTGTCCCAACATGGCAAGATGTTGAGGTGCTGGAGGCGGTAAGCAAAGCACTTGGCTCTCTTCTAGAGTTTACAGATGCTCTGTCAGGTGTAGCAGTTTCTTACTTAAAACCTGCGTGGGCCTTGTTCAACACTGAAGTCCTGGCAGTGAAATCTGACGACATGTGATGACACAGAAATAACCCACAAAATCAAACAAACCATTCTGGAGTACCTCAACACCAAGCAGGCAGAAGACTGTGTGGACGAGCTGTTGACCTTGGCAACAACGCTTGACCCACATACCATCCACATACAATAATGATGACAGGATCATAGCCATTACGACAGCAGCAGCATCAGAATGTGTGGCTATGGTGACAGTCCTACTCCAGGCTCCTCAACTGGTTCTTTTCAGGCTATGGCAGTAGCTGGAGCTGGTGATAATACAAGGGAAGCAGCAGAAAAGACAAAAAAGGTCTTTTGGCAGTTAGTTCAAGAAAACACAGGAATTCAGAGAAGGTGGGTGAAAAATGCACGTGTTTTGCTGCTGATAATCTTGGTGCCCACTCTCTTGCAGGATTCTTGGAGAGCTTCACAGTTGATAAATTCAGCAGATTCTGCTTGGCAAGCAAGAGTGAGATTCAACAGCACAAGGTACTTTCTGGTTTCTTTAAACTTCGAGACAGAGACTCTCAAGAGCAGCAAGTGCAGGAGGTGAGAAAGGAGCCAGAAATGAGTCAGACTTATGGGGTGAAAGAGCATGCCCTTTAACTGAAAATCTTGAACACTTCCATGTAAGTACAGGTTACCCACCTGATATCCTACATGATATCTTGGAAGGCATTCTTCCCAGTGAGTTATTATTGTGTGTTACAGACCTGATGGTGAAGAGGTATTTCACTCTAATATTCTAAATCAGGTAATCAAGTACTTTAGTTACACACTCACTGATAACACAGACTGACTTCCAAGGCATACTGAAGAGACACCGTGTTTTCTGGAGTGCAAGATAGCAGAACACAGAGGGCTTCTGCAGTCAACAATTCCAACACATCAGTATTTAGAACATTACCCTAAGCTTGTAAGATAGTTTGGTCCCCTGTCTGAGGTATGGACAATGTGCTTTAAAGGAAAGCATGCCATTTTTAAGAAGGCAATTTATACTTAAATTTCAAAAATGTTGCCATGACACTTGCAACCAAACACCAGAAGGCACTCAGTAACTTGGCTGTAGCTCATTTTTGGGCCATCAGTTGAGATTACAAAGGTCACCCCTGCTTTGCTCACTTCTTTCACTTTGAATGTTCAGCAGGCAATCACTCAAAACTTGAATGATGTCTTTCCGTTTTAAGCATACAGGGTACAAGGAGAGCTTATGGTTACACTGAAAAGATATGTTATTTGATAAACACCTACTTTCTTTTTTCAAGATGGCTATGCAACAGGTCTCTGAGGGAAAGCTGACAAAGCCAACACGACCTGACACATTGGAAGATTTGATTGGTTGGCTCGAAGGAACTCTACAAACTACAGCTTTTCTGTACAATACCAAGATCTTGACTTTAAGAACAAACTCTGTAGCCTTACAAATTATAACTATGATTGAGCTTTTGTCAATAGCTGCATAATCTGTATAATCTGTCAATTAGTGGCACAAGCAATCATGGAGACACTGATATCCTGTTTGTGTCCCCTCTGGATGGAAGTCGTAATTGGACATTCCCAGATTTTCTGTAGATGTGGAGTACAGACTTTGTCAGGGTGACAAACGAACTGAAGGCTGGGACGGATGGAAAAATAGCCTCAAGTTTAAAATGGGTAATTATTGAACCAAAATGTGCCAGCTGGGTCGACTTGATGTCTCCATCAGTGCTGGTAAGTGTGGAAAGCACTCTACAAATGGAGACCCTCCCAACAAGGACAACAGGAAGCCAAGATAGGGGGAAATAAATTATCTACCTGAATATCTAGAAGGGATGATCACATCCTTGAAAGAGCTCATCAGATTGAAATGATGAAGACGAAGCCAAATGGATCTCTTGTAAGGAAACACATGGATGTTACAATTTGCTCTTCCGAGGAAAGAAGTGGTCCAGGACGAGCCTGCCATTAGCCAGATGGTATATAGTTGGCCAGCACAAATTAAGGTTGGTTTGTTTTAAGTATTTGCAAAAAAGGGATTATGTTTTGTATTCTGAAGGTTCAGGATTTTTTCTGTAGCAGACGTTTAATTCTGCTTGCCCTAGTTTTTGCATTTGTTAATGCTTTGTGACACAACATTTAATGTAGAGCTATAGATAAGGACCTTTTAACCACAGGCATGGACTTACCAGCAAGCTTTTGGCTGAGCTTTCACTACAGGCAAAGATAGTCTGTCTTATTTATCCTTCTCTTTCATTGGTCCCACTTCTTCTTTCCTCTTTCTTTTTCCTGTTTCCTTTTGTCTAATTTTCTTTGTCCATGCAATGCCTGTTTTTTTACTTCATATCTGGTCTCATTTTTCTTGTAGACTGTTTTATCCCTATTCTGTCCTTTCACCACCCCTTCTGCTTTCATCTCATCTTTTCTTGTTATTTCTTTGATGACTCCACATAAGTATCCTGATCAACTTTTTGCTTTGTTTTCCACTATATCTACTACCTTGCAGACCACTGAGCCAACAGACATGAGATGCCTTTGTCTTCGAGAGCTGCCAGTCATCTTGGGGGATGACTCTTCTAACTTCTTCAGAATATGCTCCATAAGTCACTGAATGTGTTGTCATTGTTTTCTTCCCCAGTCGCCCCAGAGCACTCCCCACTCGCCCGCTGTGTTTAGCATTATGGGCCCATGATTTGATTCACGTTGATTCACGTTGATTCACTTGTTTCAGGACTTTGGCTCGATAAATCTAAGGCCGGAAACCCACCCGCAGTGAGGCTTTCATACCGCTCGTTGTCCTGAGATGTATTCTGTAGCTTTAGTTCTATTTCATGCAGTCTACTCCTAGACTGTTGTGTGGATTCTTCTGAGACCAGCAGTGTCTGCAACAACATTTTATAGTCAGTACCATTTGTATAAAAGCATGAAAATGTTTATTAGCTTGAGGGTATACATTTAAAGGAAGTGTTGAGGAGTTTTAGCCATCTGTATAACGGGGGGCATGACTGTGCAGTATTATAAAATACAGTATTCTGAACTACAGTAATAATTACAGTACTGCACGTACATCTTGCCTGTCCTTCTGCTCACCTAGACCTTGGCTGCGCACTTACTCTGCTCTGGATTTATCCTGACAAAAAAAAACTGTAAATATAAAAAACATCATTCCAGCCAAGGAGAAAAAAAACATTCAAAGTGATAGCTTGGATTCTTACCCATACAGTGGTATTTGCTGCTTTATTTTTAAGTATAATACGTTCACCAAATTTGGTCCATTAACACCTTCCCTGTCATGAGAACGAGAGCCACGCAGCAGTGGTCTGGTCCCATATACAACCTAATATTTTCAAACTAATAGTAACTAACTTTGGAGCAGTACACTCCCAGTGAAGCTCTCGTTCTCACAGGGAAGGAGTTAACTACCCAGACAAGACCAGACCAGACCAGAGGATGTAATACACTTACATGGAAAGGAAATACCATGATATGGGTAAGAAACTCAGCTTTTATTACGGTATATCTACTCTACAACAACTTCCAGTACAGTTATATGGAAGGTCAAAAGACCACATGAGAAAATATTTCAAATAAAGAATGAACCAAAAAGATTTCAGTCAGCACATTAATGGGTGTATGAAAAAGTGGAATGGGTATTTCAAGTAATTTAGTACTTTATTAGACAAAAAAATTATTCTAGTCATTTTAAAATGTTGAAGCAAAAACCAAAAAAAATCATTTTACTATTTGAGTAGGTGGTTACATAACATGTATTTAAGTACTGTTTTCCAGCCCTAGTATACAACAACAAATAGGTTCTTATCTCTGGATAAATTCCAGTGATGTGGCTGCCTCCTCTGGATATTCAATATTGAACACAAAATATGACCCAAAGAAGACAGCCCGGGCAGAAGTAAAGTCTGAACGGTCACTTATTTGGAGGACAACTCTTCCCTTGATAGAGACCATCCATTTCTTTGCCCCCAGAATAGATTAAAAAATTAAGTTGACATTGCTTTCAACCTAATAGGGTTTAACATTTAACATAAAAAACATTCCCATAGAAAACATTCTTACACAGAAACACCGGAAATACGGCATGCAATATTGACATCACATAACCAATGTGAGGTCACCCTGTAAACCTTGGTATAGACATCACTAAACAATGTCCAGCCACTGGTGCAATGGTTAGTGTAAACTTGTATTGACTGGGTAATGTGTTAGGAACGAAAGAATTCCACATCGTTTGATGGACGTTAAAATGATCACCCTACAGAGAGTTGAATCCAAATCACCCTGAAAATCAAAGCGAAAAAAATGATGCAGCAGGCTCGTCCATTTAACCCAAATTCCATTGCAGCAACTCAAACTGGTACTCAGTAGTTTGTATAGCCTCCACGTGCTTGTATGCATGCCTGACGTTGGGGTGGTGACGACAGATGGTGTCCTGGGGGATCTCCTCTCAGATCTGGACCAGGACATCACTGAGTTTCTGGAGAGTCTAAAGTGCAATCTGATCTATGCCTGCCAAATCATCCTTAAATACTTTATTGAAAATGTGAGGGCTATGTTTTAATCTTTGTGGTAGTCTATACTCATAGAACTGTCCATTGTATGTGAACCCAAATAATCCTTTTCTTAAAGACTTTCTATACTAAGTGGAACACTAAAAAATGCACCACATTAATCTAACACTGTGAAATGTGTTGTGTCTGGAGGAATTTGGGTTAACAAAGTATACAGATCCAGCACTTCTGCTGAATTTCCCTCTGGGATCAATAAAGTATCTTCCAATGCATACTGGTTCTTCCAAGGAGGTTTGACCCCTGGTCAGAGCTCAACTTTCACTGGTTGGGCTGACTTTACAATTACAATATCAATACTATGCTGAGACCACAAACATTCTGGAACTTGTCGCAGCATCTCTTCCCAAAAGTGCACTAAGTTTATGTTCTGAAGTCAGTATGGGTATTGTAGTCTTCAGATTTTTTTTAACAGAGCTTAGTTGGTTTCGTGAGAGGAATCAGCTGTTTCACTCCCTCAAACCCGATTTTCTGAATCCATTGACCAGACATGGGTAGATGTATTGCATCTTCAGGCTGGATACGGGTGAAAGCAGCTCCACTATCTGCCATCACGTCCAGTGCTTGATTATTTATGCTTGATTGCTTGATTTGGAGACTATACAACCAGAGCCGCCTTCTTCTTCTTCTTTTTATCCATCAGTGTATGTGATTACGTTTTCTGAGAATCTTTTGGTCCTGTTCTTCATGTTCCTTTTACCTATATAGCTCCACCTAGTGGGCTATATGAACCATATAAACACCTTTTCCCATACTTTCTGAATATTTGTACTCTGCCAAGGCTTGTACTCCAGACTCCTTGGATGACCACTGGACGTATCTTCTCCAGTGTGTCTTCTGGATGGCTAATTATCGTTCTCTGCGAACCTGACTTAGTCATCAGATTTCTCCTCTACAACATCCGGAGAATACGACCTTACTCTCTCAAGAGGCCACCCGGCTGCTTGTCCAGTCTCTAGTCATTTCAAGGCTAGACTACTGCAACTCCTGACTGGTCTTCCTGTACGGGCCATTAGGCCCTTGCAACTAGTCCAGAATGCAGCAGCTTGACTCATCTTCAGTCTTCCTAAGTTTACCCACATGACTCCACTGCTGCGCTCCCTTCACTGTCTTCCTGTCTTCCTCACATTTCTTCTTTCTAGGTATGAGTGCTGAGTTAGGTTGCCAGGTAGCGCACTTATGCTTATATATGTCTGAGTATTGTTCTCTCTAGGTATCAGCACTGGCCCTTGTTTGGGCAGTGTCTGAGCTCATGGCAAGTTTTAGACTCCAACCTTCTTATAATAGCTGGGAAACATTATCCAACAGAATACTAAGCATGGTTTTAAGTTGCTCTGGATAAGAGCATCTGTTAAATGCCTTAAATGTAAGTCTTTGTAAGACTCTGGCTGCAGTGTTTTGGACTAACTGAAGTTTGTTAAGGCTTTTGCTGAAACAACCAGAAAGCAGGGCATTACAATAATCCAGCCTTAAAGTAATAAAGGCATGAACTAGCTTTTCTGCATCCTGTAGTGACAGTGCATTTCTTAGTTTTGCAATACTGCGTTGATGTAGAAAAGCTATTATAGTAAAATTAGTAATATGCACATCGAAGGCCAGATCAGGATCACTTAAGTCACACGGTCACTTAAGTATGAACCATGAAGGAGCTTATCCTGTTACTCCTACAATGATTCCAGCCTGTCTAGTAGGAAGGCATGGTCTATTATGTCAAATGCTGCACTAAGATTAAGCAGAACCAGTAAGGGTAAGTTTCCTCTGTGAGAGAATACCAAAAGATCATTTACAGTTTTCACTACTGCTGTCTTCGTGCAATGATAAGGTCTAAATTCAGACCTTCAATTAAATTTTTCATGTATGTAACTCCTGTGTAGATAGGAACTTAACTGTTTACAGCTGGAAAACAAATGTAAATTTTTAATGGGTCTGTAGTTTGCTAGCTCATAAGGATCAAGATTAGGTTTCTTAATTAAAGGTTTAATTACTGCTAGTTTAAGAGATTTTGGGACATAACCAAGGCTAACAGGCTTGGTTATTTATGGCAAAACGGTCTTGAGTAAACTAGTCGGAATTGCAACTAGATATGTAGATGATTTTGAGGATGAAATAATTTGAAATAGCTCTGTTTGTTGGAGTAGAGTAAAAGATTCCAGCTTTTCCGCAGTAGTACGGGACAGCATTGCTACTGTATACTAACGGTATCTGGAGTTCAATAGCAGATGGACTCCTGGTTCATTTAGAGATTGTGCTAAAAAACAATCTTGGATTATTTTTGTTATCAATCAGTGAAGGCAGATAAGCTGAATGTGCTACAGTTAAAGCTTTTCTATAGTTTATAAGGATATCCATCCAGGCAGACTGGAATACTTCATGTTTAGTCAGGTGCCACTTACGCCCTAGTTATCTGACAGTCTGTTTTAGAGCTTGAGTGTGATCTTTGTACAGACAGCGAATAGTATTTGACAGGTCTGGGAGGTTTTCGATAAAGCTACGAGGTGCAGAGGATGTTATAACGTGCTTAACACAAAGTGTGGATAAACCTACCTGAAGGTTAGGGCCCTGGTGGGCCCTGGTGTAACTAGGGCCCTGGTGTAACTAGTGAAAACAAGTGATCACTTCTATATTATAAAACACTTTGATCACTTTTATTAAGAAACAGAATTTCGAAAGAAGAGAATGTACAGCCCACTTTATGGTTTATTATTAATGAAGTGGTATAGATAGTTGCAACACCTCCACCCCGGCGGTTTAAACGAGGACGGTGTATGTAACTGTAACTTGTTGTGGTGGCTTCATTTAGAGCTAAATACTCTTCAGGTCTAATCCACATGTCTTTGAGACAGAGCATCAAAATTATGATCAGTATTGAGTTTAACAATTAGTGGTGGATACCATCCTGACTCGAAAGACCAGGCTAACCCTAAAATGTAGACCATTTGTCTACAAAGCCCACGTTTTCTGAGAACCACTTGGACAACTAGCAGTTCAGCGTCCATAACCTGCTGTAGATTTCGGCGAGAGGGGGTCATAACCTGCTGTAGATTGCTGTAGAACTGGAAGGGGGTCAGAGCATGTTTTGGCATCGTGAAGGGGGGAACCGGGTCCAAGCCCCCCTTGAGCAAGCCAGAGGCAACAGTGGTGAGGAAAAACTCTCTTGAGTAATGAAGAAACCTCGAGACTAACCAGGCTTAAGGGCGCAACCCAACCTCCTCAAGTCGAACCCGGATGAAAAGAGAAAGACAGAACTAACAGTAAAAGAAGCTTTAGAACATTATTAGATCCAGTCTAATTAGTCCAAGCTGGAGTAACTGCAAGATGGAGCCGACTGAGTTCATGATCACAGCCAGAAGCTGGTCATTGTAAAGGTTGTGGTCATGCCGGGTGATGACCTCCAGAAACAGGGCAGAAGACCCACGGTGGAGCTAATGCTGACCCAAGGAGGAGCTTAGCCTTAGCTGTAGCTTTGCCTTTATGCCACCGAGATGTCTATAATCCTCTCTGTCAGACAAGAGAGTAACTTGCACTTCACACTGATAAAGTTAGAACTGCTGCTGTCACTAGAGATGGACAGAAAGATAGCTGAGCAAAGCAACAGGTTACGGCCTGCCGTGCTGATGTTTGCGGTTTCTCTGCCGATTTGAGTCATTTCCAGACGTTTCTCAGAGATGTGATAAACGAAAGCAGCCTCGGAAAGCCTGTAGGTTATTCAGAGTGATTAGAGAAACACAGCACACTCCTGCCAAACATTTTCAAAAAAGAAAAAGAAGGAACCACATCCATACCTAACATCACCCAGTCCAATGCAAAGCATTTAATGCAGTGGTGTAAAGCATGCTGCCACTGGGCTTTAGAGCAGTGAAGACGTGTTCTCTGATGTGACAAATCACTCTTCTCCATCTGGCAATCCAATGGATGAATCTTGAGTCTGGCATTGCCAGGAGAGCGTTACTTGTCTGACTGTTAAGTTTGGTGGAGGGGGGATTATGGTGTGTGGTTGTTTTTCAGGAGTTGGGCTCAGCCCCTTAGTTCCAGTAAAATGAACTCTTGATTCTTTAGCATACTAAGAGATTTTGGACAGTTTCATGCTCCTGACTTGTGTGAACAGTTTGGGAATGACCCCTTCCAGTTCCAACATGACTGCGCACCAGTGCACAAAGCAAGGTCCATAATAACATGGATAAGTGAGTTTGGTGTGGAAGAACTTGACTGGACTGACTTGGGATGTTTTAGACCGAGGACTGCAAGCCAGGCCTTTTTGCGCAGTGTCTCTCTCACAAATGCACTTCTGAAAGAATGGTAAAAATTTCCCATAAACACATTCCTTAACCTTGTGCAAAACCTTCCCAGAAAAGCTGAAGCTGTTGTAGCTGCACAGGGTGGGCTGACATACAAGTCCCTATGGATTAAGAATGGGATGCCAACTAGCTGTGTCTGAAGGCAGACAAGCAAATACTTTTGGCAATTTAGTGTATCATATAAAGTAAATATTCTGTATAGTTCTAATTTCAGGGATATTCAGCTACAGATTGCAGTTACATTACATTCCTTGCCTTCAATGGTCTGGATAAACTAGATAAAAAATCTAATTATATTAAAATTAGAAATGATAATGAATCATTCTCTTGTGCTGCCAGGATGGACCGGCACACTCATGGGCTAATTTGCAGTGATTTGTTTAACAGTGGTGCTTACCATTTTCACCTTTGACCAGTCATTCTTTTAGTAGAGTTTAGGGCCATTTTGTGCCGTTTGTGCTTTCACACAGAGGTATTTGTCTTCCACATTTAACCCATCTGTGAAGTGAAACACACACTAAGGCACTGAGCACACATGCCCAGAGCGGTAAGCAGCCCTATCCATGTCACCCAGGGATCAGTTGGTGGTTAGGTGCCTTGCTCAAGCTTGGTTGTTACTGTCAGTTCAGGGAATCGAACTGGCAACTCTCCAGTTAGAAGGCTGGTTCCCTAACCTTTATTTTGAAACACTGTGTATGTCCTAACTGTATTTTTGTAAATATTAACAAGCTTAGAATTTGATGGCTGTGACACGCTGTGAAAACTGTGTTAGAAGCATGTTTACCACTGAGTTACATCAGCTTTTCTTTAATTACATGTTTATGTTTTTAATTTGCCGGTGAGGATACGTATTGTTGCAGTTTTGCAAGTGTTTTTTGTCCATTCTTTTGTCCATTCAATGCAATGGCATACTGTGTTAAGTCACAATGGTTTTCAGAGGTTCTCATGGACCTATGTGGCTAAATTTAATACAGTAGCATTATGGTTGCTCATGCAGTGTTTTATGAAGGTTTAAAGTTCAAAGTGGTTGTCCTACACAGACTGAGCTTCCTGAGGGATTTCTAAATGTTTCACAATATTATGTATGGCAAACGTAAAAGACTCAAATTTTTTGCATTGAGAAATTTTCTTTTACAAGTGTTTTACTGACAACAGACTCAAAGTGTTATTCAAAGTGGCGAGGCATATTTTTATAATCAAAAATGAATGGTCTACCTTGAATATTTTATAAACTTAGTCATAAAAGAAATAATTGTTTATTTTCACTCCCTGGTGTAATGAAATAGTTCCTTGTCTAAAGCATTGTACCAAATAATTTCACCACATTTGTTAAAAAATTTACCCTTCTCAATTTATTTTTTTTTTGTTCCTAGCGTCCTGCTGATTATTTAAGCCTTTGAGGATATACTGGAGTTATATCTTTATGTATATAATTTTGCACATTTATATGTAAAACAAACTGTAATTTTCATTTTAAATGGTTAACATAAAATTAAGTGTAAAGTTATAATTTTGGTGCATACCTCTTACATGCCAAATCTACAACCCATTGACTGAACTTAGAGAACAATGATTTTATTAAATTAGATGACAGGAGTAAATTTTTTGTCATTGTTACTAGAAGCAAACTATTTTTTATTTTTATTACCTTTATTTTACAGATATTGGCTGCAATTTGTAGTTTATTGTTATAAAGACATAAGTAAACAATTTGGAAACAAAAATTCAAAGAGCACACAAACATACCCCACACCAGTATGTAACCACCACCAGCTAGTACAATGATTCAGTGGAATGCAATGAAATATCCTCATTTGAAATCTCTGGCTGGTGACCTCAAGAAGACAAAACCACACAACTTGCAGGTGTATCCATTTCTAAGCTGTCAATAGAGGTAAAGTCACTTTATTAACATATTACATACTGCTATCCCACATGGCATGTTAGTGTATGCGTATGACACCTGTTACCATGAAAAAATATATATATAAAACAGTTTACTACAAATGTATTTAAAAGTAAAATTGTGTTTACAAATTTCAGCTAAACCAGGGCAAAATTTAAGGCACATGCCCACAAATACATGTTTTTATTTTTGTGTGTATTCTACATTGAATTGGAAAGTGGCAATGCAAAGTAACATGTGATGTTTTAGAACACCTAGACAGATATATTAATGTATTTTAGTAACAATGCATGCCTAAAAAATAAGACACTGACAAACAATGTCAAAATGAGGCATTTTATTTCCACAGTCCTTTCACCTACATTCAGCAGCCTTTTGAAATAAAGGAAAATGAATAATATAAGCTCATTTACTTAACATGGAGGCCAAGTGGGTGTCTACTAAGAACACTTCATTTACTATACTATTATATTAAATTATATTCTGATTTAAGAAACTCAAACAACTCCAAGTAATCAAAAACACAAAATTTCATAGTAAGTTTATAGTCACAGTTTCATCAAACATCTTTGTTCAAAACAGAAAAAAAAAAAAAAACATTTTTGTAGTATTAAGGTAGTGTTACAATGCTTGATACAACACTACAGCCATATACACTATGACCAGCAAAGTCAGCCTACCACAGATCAGTAACCAATTGCATTCAGATTTGCACAGCTTTACATCTTGCTACAATTACAACTCTGATTTTCACATTTTCTTCTTCTTTTTTTACTTCCTAAAATGTTAAAACATTTTTAGTATATTTTAACATCAATCAACATCATGTCCTGAAGGAAATATTAAGAGTCATACAATATAGGCCAACACTCCTTTTTTTAAACACTCAGTTTAAAACAAGTACAAAATATATTATACTGATTGTTTCTAGAGGCAAGTTACTAAATTAAATGGCCCATGTGCATCAGCTCTGGTCATCTGAGACACATGACACATTCTAGTATGTGTAATAGCCAGTGTCAACACAGAAGTAGTGAATTTCATTATGCTATAGCCTTAAGATGTTCACAGGTTGGTTGGTGGAGGTTTAAAGAGTCCAGTCTTCCTGAAGTATCGCACTATGAATGGTACGGAGACAAGTGTGATACTGATCCGAACTGGGGCAAACAGCTTGTGAACAGCATATGCTAGAACAAAAGTGCTTGTGCCAGTAGCCATCTTTGACTGAACCACAGATTCACTGAATCCCATCTTACACAGGACAGTAGCCATATCGATCCCACTGAGGAGAGGAATGAACATGAGTTAAGATTAAATACATAAGAGACATTTGAGCCAACCTGAAATCAAAATGGTGTGGTGATTTTTGCCCATTCTACCTCTTTAGCTCCACTCTGACTCAGCTATGCTATAGGTGCATATGACGTCCAGCACTATACCAAGGTCACACTAAGCAAATAATAATAATAATAATAATAATAATAATAATAAAATGCTATGCTAGCATTATTCCAATGGATAATTTGTTAGTTTGGATTTTAGGAAGCCAATGGAAAACATTCTGCATAAGTCATGTGACAAAATATTTGAGTATGTCAGAATTAATGCATTTTGTCCATATCAATATAGACATTTTCACCACATTATTATAAGACTTTATTGATCCTGAAGGAAACCGCAGTGTCACAGTACAAATATTATTACAAGAAATAGAGCAACAGAGTGACAGAAGAGCTGTTACCAACAGACAATATAAATAAGGTGTGTGTGATAATGAGGTATGTACTAGGAAGTATGTACATACATTAATATTAATAAATACAGCAGGGATTAGAGAAGAGCTTTTCCTTGGTGAATATTGCACTAATAAACACATTAAGAATCATTCATCAATACTTTTGAATTTGAAAGAGAATGGAAAAAAAGAAAAGAAAATAAAAACAACCTCACAGTGCAGTGACTCATATTGCTGAGCACGTTAAATGCAGAAAGGCAGTTTTGGTGAATATGGTGGGGCCAGAAAAGCCCACACCCAACTCTACATGTACACAGAAAATTGGCAGGCTTTGTAGATTGAATTTAAAAAACATGCTAATGATTTGCAGCGTCATCACATCAGACCATATAGACTATTTCTAATAGCCAAGTCAGCAGTAAAGCAGTCATCAAGTTACGTACTTCACTAAGAGTGCCTCATTCCACGCTAGATGAGATCATCACGTTGTTGTAAAACTTGGGCTTGTGTTTCTGTGTGTGTTTAGCTGAGAGAGGAAAAAGCATGTGAGAGGAAAAAAGCATGTGAGAGGAAAAAAGCATGTGAGAGAATGGCCAGCACACGATAGTAAGAGAGTGCACGTGTATGTGTGCATGTGCTGATAAGCTGCTGTCTGTCTGCCTTGCTGTAACGGCTTTGTTCTGTTATTTACTTTTTCTGGAGTTTCAGTTGGCTCTAATGCTTGAAACTGAAAAACAGTGGTAAAAATTATTAAGGATGCACTGATCTGATATTAGGATCGGATATCGGCTCCGATATACAAATTAAATTAGCTGGATCGGGTATTGGAAAATTAGGCCAATCAATGGAGCTGATCCCCAATATAATTCGCTTGTGATATGTCGCCAATAGCGTGTTTGCAGGGAACTGCACTAGTGCACTCTGAAAAGGGGGAGTAGCAACCCAGCTCAAGAGGCTCGCAACCTTCTACCAGCTAATCACAAAAGACTGTCCCAGCTTTAAAGTTCTGGACATCTAGCTGTTGGAAGACAGTTTTAATGAAATACCTTACAGCAAAGGTTAATAAAGCCTTGCAAGCATTGTTAGTAATTTGGTGTCCAAATGATCCTATTCAGAAACTTTTATTTCTACTTGAGTTGTGCAATGTCCACCATCTGTCTGGCTGTTTACACTGCATCGTTTTGCTTTTTTTTTTTTTTTTTTGTTTTTTTGTTTGTTTTCAACCTGTGTGCATTATTTTAATTTAAACAACCACATTCTCCTGCATTTCCTTTCTCCTCCCCCATTTATAAATGCCAATAAAACGCTAGCATTAAGAATGATAACTGTAATCACTGTAAGAATTTATAAATTAAAAGCCCAAAAAAAATAAATAAATAAACCACACACATCTCACCTAGACACTGCAATGTAGAAAATTCCAAGGGAAATTAGAGATATTCCGACATGAAATGACACCCCAACAGCACCATATTCCTTGAAAACCTTCTTCAGCTGCATTGTTTTACTTTGATCCTTTCCACGCTCTGGTTCTTCATCTCCCCCTTGTGGGCTCCTTGTAGCCTGTATCTAATAAGACAGAGAATAAAAAAAAATAAATAAAAAAAATAAATGTTGAGTATAGACAATTTATCAACAAGAAGAAATATAACACAATGACTATTTTTTATTTACCAACAACATTTTTGTGCAGTGATGCTTTGAAAGTGCATAACATAGGATGCAATTACTGAGGTAAATTACTGAGATGCACAACAACATTTGCTATAATTAGTATTAATTATAAAATAAAGTGTACATTGCAGGGGTGTACGTATCATTTTATAAAAAAATGAATGGGATTTGGAAGATACAAATACAGAATATGTTTTGTACAGAATATGATTTGATATGTATAGAAACCAATTTCTTCTCGTCAGAAGCAGGCTCTGATTACTGCCTCTTATGCCACAATGTCTCAGAAACATCACACCGACATCTTCAAAGATAATTATCTCCGGCAAAGGAAAAACTTCCAATGGTGGGAAATGCCCCGAGTCTCAAACAGTTTGTAAATTATATAATTATCAAAAAAGTGTAAGATTCTGATAATGTTCCCCAATTATAAAGTTGGAGATAAAGAAATATACATACAGCCTTATTTATGCTACACATTACCATTCCGGTAATAAAATCTAGTATTACCATCCACATTACAGTAATACCACCCACACTATGTAAAACAAGCAGGCTGTCACATGCTCTTTGTTGGATGATTAGGGAATGCTGAACTTTAACTCCTCACAGTAGGCCAGATAATACAAACACAAGAGTAAACATTAGCGGGTGGGGGTGTGTGTGATATCTTGCTTTGTGTGTTTGATTTAAATCTCTTTTTATATCTTCTTAATATGTTTACTAACCCATCCCTAGTTGTATTTATCTTAAATATGCCATTAGTTACTAATGATGCATAAATTAAACACATTTATAACATGCATTTAGTCCACCTGTCCCAAAACAGCCCTGGTATACTTCTGGCTCTGATAAGGCAATGTTGTCTACTTTGGACCAAGGCATGTCCCTAATCTGGGACATATGTGGCCCATATCTTGCTACTGGGAGTGGTCCACCTAAGTGCCATCAACCCGTCTGGCAATTGGGACAACTGAAAGTAGGTAATGTAGGCCACATTTGGGGGTGCACAATTACCAAACTACATATTGAACAATTTCATTGCGTTGTTGTAAAATTGGGGCTTGTGTTTCTGTTTCTGTTTGGACGAGAGAGGAAAAGGCATACAAGAGAATGGCAGGCACGCGATAGAGAGATAGAGTGCGCGTGTATGAGTGTGAGCAACCTGCCTCAAAAGGCTCGAAACCTTCTACCGGCTAGTCATGAGAGACATATGCACATAAACTAAAGACTGAGCGTAAACTCAAGACTGAGCAACCATGGGCCAGTACTCTTACGCTCAGGTAGTGTGAGCCGCAGTTGTTTGTTGTTAGTAAAGTTTTGTTTATGTCAATCCTGGTGCCTTACGTCGCTTCAATAAGGTGACATACACAGTTTATTCATTCAAAAATGGTATTGAATCTATATCAGGTATCGACTGGTATGCAAAGTTTATGTATTAGTGCTGGTATCGGAACTGGAAAAGCTGGATTGGTGCAACTCTATAAATTATTTAGCCATTCATAATTTCAGTTGCTGAATATTCTGTGCATCCTTATTTTTAACAAAATAGTAAAATGACAATCCATATTAAGCCTCATAGTATATTTACACTCACAACTGAAGATGTGTGAGTAATGAGAGTGAGTACTTGACCTTCATAAAATCCAATGGTATCTTAAATTCACTGCCACTCTAAATCCAGAGCTACCTCAAATCTACTGCTACATCAAATCCACTGCTTTTATCCAGTGCATTAGTTTGTTCATGAACTTTCACTTTAGTTAACTTGGCTTACAAAGACAATTTACTATTCTTTGTTATCTTATTATTCTACACTCAAAACAATGTAATTTTGTATTTGTAGTGTATTAATTTCAAGATCTCAGTGTACTTAAGGTGGCAAAAGATTTAAGGTGGCAGTGAATTTTAGATACCATTGGATTAAGGTAACAGTACATTTTGGAAGGCAGTGGATTTAATGTAGCAGTAGATTTGAGGTAGCTCTGGATTTAAGGTGGCAGTGAATTTAAGAGACCATTGGATTTTATGAAACAGTTAATTTAAGGTGGTAGTGAATTTAAGGTAGCAATTTAAATTACAGATGTGAACTTAAAATGTAGATAAATGAATGAAAGGGAATTTAAGGTGGTAGTGAAATTAAGATAGCAGCAAACTTAAGGAGGCAGTGGATTTAAGGTGGCAGTGATTTCAAGGTATGAGTGCATTTAAGCTAGCAGTAAGTTAAAGGTAGTAGTGAATTTAAGGTGGCAGTGAACTTTGTGAATGGATTTAAGGTTAATTAAGACGACTTGAGGTAATATGGGATTTAAGATGGCAATGAATTTAAGGTAATGCAGCTTTTACACTTAAACTTTTCAAAGTTATTAGTAAGCGTTTTCAATTGAACTCCCTTACAAGTTACGTTGGCTTGGAAAAGGCAACTTGCTGTTCTTTGTAGTAAACTTATTAAATTGCCTTGGAAAAGCTAACTGTTATTTGTAATGTTCTAATTAAGCTGGCTTGATCACGACACACACACACCACACTGAATACACCACACATACTCTACTCAACCCACACAAACACACTACATAACACAAACACCATCCATCCATACCATACCAACATACTTCTAACACCACCCATACCAGACACAGGACACATCACACATTTTACACACCTCATGTCACACCACTAACTTGTCTTTTTATTTTTTTTAATTAGGGTCCTAGCACGTAGTGCAGGACACCAAACTTGGTAGGAAGGTACAGTAGGCGTGAAATGACTCAGCCACAAAGAATGGCCTTGATTGGCCTCAAGGTGGCGCTATAGCAAACCAAAATACCTTTTGGCTTATAACTCCTAAACCAAAATTTTGCCAGACAAAATGACATTTTTCCCAGGTTCCTTGGGTCAAAACCTATCACTTTGCCATTTGGACCATTAAGCTCCGCCTACTTAGATCTTTTTCTAATTAGCATAATATGCAAAACCTACTTTTGCAAACTAGTCTTAGGGTTTAAGCCCGAAAATTCTGAAAAAAATCTCAAAAAATTCTCCAGACACTGAACCACAATAATTATCAAAAACATGTCGACTTTTGTAAACAAGATGGCTGACATATGCAAATTAACCCTATTGAGAAAATACTTAATTAATAAAAAATTCTGTAACTCAAAAATGGTCCACCCAAAAAATTTGAAACTTTGGAATTTGGTTCAGGACTAGATTCTGAGGTGGCCTATCGAATTTGGTGCAGTTAGATTGATAGGGGGCGCTATAAAGGCTACATAACTGTTTCTCAGCAACCGTAACTCCGATTGAGCTGGAATTTTGTAGGCTTCATCTTTGACACAGTCTATAAGTGAATCTTTAAGGACGATTTGATACATCAAAATTTATGGACGCCAGCTTTCAGTAGGCATTTGACAGGCTTAACATTAACCAATCAGCATGAAACTTGATTGGTGTGTGTTTGGAGGCACTTTGTAACAGCCAGTAAAATTTCGAAAGATTTGACCACAAGGTGGCGCTATTTTGGAAAATCAAGTATATCTCATATAAATTTCATCCAAATCTCAAATAAATGCATTCGTTTCATGCACTGGAGTATTCCAAACAATTTTGTAAATACAATTGTGTTAAAAAAAAGTATAGTTATTTTTTAATCTTTAACAGTTTAAAAATGCTACTTTTCGAACTAGTCCCTGGATTTTGATCATAGCCATTCCAAACTAGTCTTAAAATACTCTTTGGAGTCTCTAGGTAAATAATTATCAAAAAAAAGTTGACTTTTTTGCTTAACATGGCTTCTATAAATCAACAAACCACTGCGGCCTTGGAATTTACAGCCTATAGTGCTATAACTCCTCAGTCTTTACTCAGATCAACTCAATACTTTACAGGCATGTACACACCAACACTCTGATGAGATGTACAAAATTTGGTGCAGTTTGGCCTTTAGGGGGCGCTATAGCACTTAAAAACACTAAAAATCACTAAAATGCTTATTACAATGTTATTACACAATCTATAGCCAAACGGCTGATGTCATTTGATTCAGCTCTTAGTCCTGCACAACTTTGTAATTACATGTTGTGTCAGAAAATGGACTACTGGTCTGCTATTGTGACCTATTCGTTCAGAAATAACAGCTTATAAAACCAAGGATCAAAGGTCAATCTCAATGAAACTTGGTACACATGTCTGTCTCAGGCCCCTGATCAATGATCTTAATACTTAGAGGCTTTCTGAATTAATCTAAGGTCTTTAGTCTCACTTCTGTGTGCCACAATAGTCCCTAATGCTATACGGGCCTGTACACATAAGCCACAGCCTCTATAATGTTAATAGACCACTGCTCATTATTTATGGTGAATGAAGACCTGATTATAAACTCCCACTTCCTGTAAGTTTTACCTCTCTGTCTGTAAACAAGGTCCAAACTGCTTTTAAGAATTCTGAGGCTTCAAGGGTTTAAAAGCAGCTGAACAGTTCTCAGTGGGCTTCTACAGCACTGAGCTGAAAGTGAGATGTTCCTTTTTGATAAATACAAACGAATGACACGGTTCCTAATGACATGAGAACTGCCTGAGCTGTTAAACCTGTATTATCTTTATAGATCTAGAAACAAGGTCCGAACTGCTTTAGGCCTTGTGAGGCCTTGCTGATCCAAAAGGCCTCAGTGGACTTATGACGTGCTAGGACCCTCAATTGCCGCTTGCGGCTATATTTCAACTTAAGTTTGTTCATGTTAAAGTTAGAACTTTTCTTTTTTTAGTCATGTTGGCTTGAAAAGCCAACTTACTGTTTTTCTAAATTATATTATTATTTTGTGCTCAACATTTAAAGAGTTTCTAAATTTTTCAAGCTACAGTCACCAAACCTGGCACAATCATAGATTCTATACCCAAAAGCGTGCTTGTGTTTTTAAACCAATCTAACTTACAGCTGCCGTACAGTCTTGATCAGAAAACAGATTTATCCATAGGAAATGACTATGGCACCGTTTAACATATTATAGCTCACTTAACCTAATATACTACATATGCCTCATAAATAATAAGGTATAAAAGGTAGCAGGGGATTTAAAGGAGCGATGGATTACAGAAAGCAGCAGTGAATTTAAGATGCCAGTGACTCTGGTGTAGCAATAAATTTAAGGCAGAAGTAATTTTATAGGAGCACTTTATTTAAAGTAGTAGAATTTAGGGTAAAAAAGGATTAAAGTACCACACACTGTTCACTCCATACACCCTGTACTCAGCAATTAGGAATGGATTTAAGGTGACAGGAGATTTAAGGTGGCAGTGGAATTTTGCTAACACCATATATAACATAGCAATTGATTTAAGGTAGCTGTGGATTTTTTCTAACAGTGTATTCAAGGTAGCAATATATTTAGGTGGCAGTAGATTTAAGGTGGAAGGACATTTCAGGTAGCACTTTCATTACCAGCATATTTAGAGTAACAATAAATTTAAGGTAGCACTGCATTTGAGGTGAAAATTTTAAAATAAATTTATGCAAACATAATATCTTTATAATATAGCAATGGATTTAAGGTGGCAGTACATCTAAGTGTGGCTGTGGATTTCAGGTGACAATGTTAAACGCAGCAGTTGATTTTTGCTAGCAACATATTTAAAGTGGCGGAAGATTTTAGGTAGTATTGCATTTTGCAGTGGCAGTGAACCTTTGGTAACTGCATATTTTAAGGTATCAATAGATTTATAGTAGCAGCAGATTTAATCTAAAAGTAGATTTAAGGTAGTAATAGGTTTGAAGTTAGCAGCGAATTTAAGATTTACCGTACCACACATACGCTCCACCCATACACTTCAGACACATTGTACACACCACATGCAATGTACATACCACAAACACACTTCATGCACACTGTACAAAACACATACCACAAACCACACACACACACAAAAAATACATTTCACACTCTATATACTCTCATACCCTAATCATTTACAAACCATTCTAACACACCTAACAGGCCACACAATTCACACTCCACACAAACAATTAGCTACACAATTCAACCCACACATTTCACAATCCATACTCTCCCCACACCATAACCACCACACATGCACACAAAATTTGTCAATGCTTCTCCTCCTACAGCATTTGAGCTAGAATCACTTCTGAAAGTGCTTTATCTCGAAACACTGAAAAAATTCAAATTAACTGCCACAACTTATCAGATTAGAGACTCTCTTACATAGACACTCAAACAGTACAAACTGACTGACACACGTAGACAGCAATAAGAGCAAAAACAATGAATTTAAGGTGGATGTTGACTTAAGGTAGTAAGGAATTTAAGGAAGCCATAAATTAAAAGAGTATTTGTATATTAAAGTGGCATTATGTAATACATTCTTTAAATCATAAAACGCCCATTTCATGTCATTAAGGTACTTTTTTAAATGTTCAGGTTTAACTAATAGCTTCCCCAACAACGCTCAAACCAGTATCTTCTCTTCTGAGGTTATCTAACCGGAGAGAAAATGTCTGTTTGTGTTTTACCTATGATACAAATTGGCAGGCAAACACGGTGTAATGCAGCCATGCAAACAAGCACACAAACTGGATCAACAGAGATCATGTTTGATCCTTCTAAAAGCCCCATGACGCGAGCGGACTAAAACCAGAGTGAATACTGGCACTGCCTTAAAAGGATGGAGGCGGCTTAGAGCAGCTCAGAAAAACTCCAAGACGGATGTGGACTTGGCTAATTTTCTCCTGAAGTCTCAGCTAGGGTTAGCTAACCTTAGCACAGCTACTAGTAGGAATGGATTTAATTGCAACATCCAAATATTCGCATTCATACTCTTTGGCCAATCTGCAGCTCGGTTATCGAGGTTCTGAGACACGCTAAAGTGAAACCCGTGCTGGCTAACGGAGTCATGCTAACATGCCAGTGTTATCTCCTACATGGAGAAGCGGACCTATCTCAGCAGGAACCAGGATGAAAGAATAATACGGCATAAACCACAGGTTTGACTTTAGGTTAGCAACGCAGCTACTCAACACCTTAAAAATGTTCACACGGAGGCAAAATACTCATGTCCATCTGTTAGTGAGTTTTCTGACATGATGTAAACTATACAGACGTTTTGGAAGAACAAGCTAATGTAGCGTTAGTTTTATGTGACTGAATCAAGGAATGGCACTGTGTTTTGTTGTACATGTGATCAATGAAAAGGTGGTCAAGGACGTAGAATAAAGTTGTATAATTGTAATACATATAAAAGAAATAAATAAATAAACCTTACATGCATGTCATACTATAAATACTTGGGGTGCGCGACTGTGGCGCTCTCACCGAACTACTGACTCTAGCCAACAAACCTCACCACAAGCCATTCCTCTGTTTCCAGTTGCAAATTAGGCAGTTGGCGTCGTCGTTATCTCCAGCACCATGAGACGCAAACAGAACGGTTCGAAGTTACACCCCTACTAGATGGCTCGAACAGCTAGGAGGACTAGACCAACAAAAAGCAAACACCGCTGAATCAACCGAGCAAAATACAACAGTTAGCTAGTTAGCAGAGAACACTGGTGTGGTAAACGGGGTTTACCTGTATGTCCGGTTCTCCCTTCGCTGGTGCAGATAAAGCATTTGGTCGGACCTTATCCATGAACGCATGGGTGGTACACAATTCGGTATTCCGTGCAAATATATGCTCTGATACACACAATATATCAACTGCCTTTTTTTTCTTTCGCATCCATGGAAAACAAAAGACGTTGAATTCAGTTAGCGCTGGACCCGATTCCAGGGCACACATTATCCTCGGAGCCCGGATCACATTTCCCGGCGTCAAACTGTATTTCCATCCGGTGCACTTGAAAACATCCTCTAGCCTTTCACTAACCACACATAAAGCATCATGAACCCGAGGACAACAAAGTCTACGCAGTTTATCCTGCAATGTCCATGTAGCCGCTGATGGTGGTGGTGGTAGAAGGTTTGTTAGCTTTTTTCCAACTTGTGCTTTTCCCCCGAAGTTATAACGAAATATACCTGCAACAGCCCCCGTAGATCTTGCCCCGCTACACAGAAACATTGTAGCTCTGCTTCCTTAATGGCGTGTGACCAGCTCTTGTGAGACTCACAGTACCCTGCGAAAAGAAAAACTGCAAGTCACGGCCACCAAAACAACACGGTTTCCCTATTCCAAAGCCCAAGCCCATTCCACTTGGCTAGGACACGCCTATTAGCTCGCTCAGCATGGAAAAGAAACAGGAAAAGGAAGGAGTAAACACACGGCAGGTTAGGTCGTGTATTAAGCATGGTCAGTTTTAGCAAGAGAGACCAGTTTTGCCTTAATCAGTAATAATTATTACTTTAATTTAATTATTACATTAATTTATTTATTTTCTTTTTCATGAGCTACTTTATAAGATCGTTATGCACACATTTGGAGGCGTTACTAGGAAGTATGTCATCAGGGGAGTAGTTAGAGACTACTGACAAGTTGGTGACAAAAAGTAGATTAAAACTATTTCGTTTTTTTGTTGTTGTTGTTTTTATTGTTGTTTTGTTTTGTTTTTTTGCATGGGGCCCTGGAGTCATTATCCCATGGAAAGAGAAAAAAAAACTTTGTTGATGAACATTTCCATGAACTACAGAGGAGAATTTGAGAACGAATTAGGTTTGGATCTTTAGTTAGCTTTAGTTAATTAAAAAGAATGCATAGGGCCAGATAGCAGTGCTTCTATGATGAAATAAGCCGGTTTAGCCTAGAATATAATGATATCTAATTTTTATTATTGGCAGTAGGGGATAGCTTTCTGCGTGCTGAGTGACTGGTGAAAATGGTGGGTCTTGTGACATCAGAATCAGCAACTTAAATCTTTATCAGTGACCAGCACTTTACTGGCACAGCCCTGAACTCTTTAGCAGTATGTTCATTCAAGATAAGATATAATGCCTTTATTGTCATTGCTAGAGAAATTGAGAAATCCAATATCCAATGTCATTTTACACACAAAATAATTAAACATAGGGCTAAAATATACGTAGTGCAGAAAGGAACAATGCAATGCAATGCATTGGGGGAGGGTGGTGTTTAATACAGACACTTGATTAATCTGTTTTCCCATGCAATTGTGTAACAACATCACAAAAAATAAAAATAAAACAACATTATTTCTGCCACTTTGTACAGCAATTTTAATATTTTATAATATTTACTTATTCAGGTTTATTACTAAGCCTGCTTCCTTGTAACATGCGTGCTTAGGGGAAACAGAGTGAACTAAATTGATAGTAATACCAGTCGCTAATAAAAAGTGGCAGTTAAGTGGTTGGTCCTGCCATCACAAGACCCACCACTTCAGTCCTCACCTAGTACACAGAGATCCAACCCCTTCTCATTTTTGGATTGAAATACCTGCCTTATTCCCACCCCCCTGACGGTGCTCATGGAGGGCAAGCTCATTTACAGTGACTTGTTGTTTTCTAGCTGGGCAGTTGTACCCAGTAGCTGCACAATATTTTTTACCTGTCTCTGCACAATGCTTGTATTCCTGCCATGCAGACATCATTTTAACATGAGGAATACTAGAGGCATGTTTAAGGACACCCTGCCTTGTTTAAGCTCTCTCTTCCAATTAGCATATTTATATTGAGGAACTTTTCATTCATGAGCTAAATTAATCGTTAAATGAACTTCATGTTTATGTTTCGATGTCTGTGTGGAGCTTTTTTTTTTTGTAAGCATAAAGGACACAGTATATGAGTGCTAATGTTGTAAATGTTATTGTTTATGGTCAGGAATTGTAAGAAAATGTAAAATGTAACTTTTAAAATGTAACTTGTAACGCATACCATTAGATTACCCAATGTGAGTAACATACTCTAAAGACTTTGGAGTTCTTCAACATTGTCTTACCTTTTTAAAACAGTATGAATGTGGCAGTCACACCCTGCTTACTTAAGAATACCTTGTGTGTTCCTTTTACCCTACAGTACATTGTCAATTGACCATTTGATTAAGTGGGTAGATACCCAGAGCTGCTTGATCTTCGTTAAGCATTTGACACAGCAGACCACTCTATCCTACTAGGGAGGCTAGGAAACTTTGTAGGACTTACAGGGAAAACTCTTTCATGGTTTAGATTGCGTGATCGCTATGAGTTTGAACATTTAATTGGTGAATTATCTGTTCACACACAAGTAAAGTATTGTGTTCCACCGTGCTCTGTCCTGGGACCCATATTATTTACTTTAGATATGCTACCACTAGGTATCATTTTTAGAAAACATGGCATACACTTTCACTGCTATTGAAGACAACACACAATTGTAAATGTCAGTTGGACCAGATTAGACGAATTTAATAAGATTGAGGATTACTTAGAAAATATAAAAGACTGGATGTCAAGTAACTTCCTCCTATTCAACTCAAATAAAACTCAGAAGTTCTTCTTCCTGGTCCCAAAAGTGCTAGAAACAAGCTATCTACATTTTTCAGTTAAAAGCCTTGGTGTCAGACGTTTCCCATCTGGCCTTTCACTTTTTAGCATATTACTGATATTACCAGAATAGCTTTCTTACATCTATGCAATATTGTTAAACTGAGAAACACACTCTCCCTACAGGATGCAGAAAAGCTAGTTCACACCTTTATTACTTCAGGATTTAACTACTGTAATCGCCCTCCTTACTGTTTTTATCCAGTAAAAGCTTTAGTCCAGGACACTGTAGACCAGAGTCCTAACGAAACTAAAAGATTTGATCATATCAACGCAATCGTATCGCTCTATGCTCAAATGTACATTTATTCGATTCTGCTGTATTTCAACACATCAAGCAGGAGGCACTAGAGGGCTTCTGTCTGATGTGTGTGATAAGAACAGTAGCAGCAGCAGAGAGCAGCAGCGCATCGCCTGTTATGACCTGTGTTTGTTTTTTTTCAGGTGAGTGTACAGTTAACGTAACAGCAATAGAATCAACAATTAAGTAAGTCTTTATTCTAAGCTTTAACAATATAAACATGCGATATTCATGGTTTTTATATTCAGAGTGCATTGTATCAAGGTTGTCAAAAATGGTGTTACTTTTATCACATCATATCATATCGCCGCTGTCCAAAGAAAAACAGGTATAAAATGGCAACTTTCCAAGCAGTTTTGGGCCATTTCTGTTGGTCAATTCTTCATGAAATTCACACACAGTGTAAACAGCAGCTTGTGGCCAATGAGGCATACAAGTAAAAATCAACAAAAATGGAGATACATGTTTTTCTTTGCACAGCAACGATATTTTAGCCGTCTGTGCTGCAGAGAGTATGGGTTAAGCCTGTTTGTTTAAGCTGAACTAAACCAGAGAGTAAGGCAGCAATTTAAGATTTAAGCCTATCGGACCATGAATATGGTGAATGGAAGATGGTTTTGTTTCTTCAATTCCTTTCATTGCATAATATACAACAGCAGGATTCAGCATTTATAGGGATAAATGGATTGATATAATATACATTAAATAAATTATAAAAAAAGAGCTGCCTTGAAGATAAAGAGCATTTGTCAATACTGTGGTTATTGGTGAATAATTGTCTGATATGTGTGAAGGGAAATAGATGTAAAGCAGGAAGAGCAAAAGTTTTTGAGAGATTTATTTTAATAGGGAATAGGGAATTACCAGTTAGTTTCAAGGCAATGAGGTACACATCAAAGAGCAGCATAAGGAATAAAGATGCTGCATTCCTCAAAGCTCCCAGAAGTCACTCTCAGGAGACTCTCTTTGGATAGATTGGTGACGGTAACCAGAAAGATAAGCTGTCTTACCCAAGTTTGGTGCATCAAATTGAAGAAGGCCTAGAAAAAGAACACACACTGAAGTAAATGAAGCTGTCATGAAAGTGGTAAATCTAGGGTTACCGCTGAGGAACACAGATTGAACTTCAACGTGGTCATTGTACATTGTACTTCAGAGTCACTGCAAGCTGGACAGCACCACTGCATTGTATCATCTTTGATTAGTGTATCACAGGTCATCTCAGAACTATGTATTTAGGGTCACTGAGCTGAAAAAGAAATTAATGTGGAAAACCACAAATGGCGACTCAGATGACCTGTTTAGCCGAGACACTATTCAAGTTCCTCCACTTAAAATGGGATTACTTATTGACTTAGAGAAGCTTCAGATCTTACCTTTTCTCAGTAATGTCCAAACCACAGACAGAAAAAGTGAATGAAGTCACCAAGCTGGAGGGTGACAAAACATTAGACAGCCACATGCCAAAGTCAAGAACACTGAGCAGCCATGTAAATAGGACCTCCCAAAAATCTGGATCATATTAGACATAACACAGGCCATAAAAAAATGCTGAGAGGGAAATGCCATGTCTTTCGATCTGATGAGGAAATACGTTCCATCTCATTCCTCAAAATGTATATAACACTGAATCATCCTAGCCCTGTGCAGAAAACCTATATGTCAGTCCCCTAAACATGTGCATAAGGAGATAAAAGAATAACTGCACGACCCTCCAATCTAGTGTGGATCACAGCATCCTGTTCCTCATACTCCTCACCAAAGGTCTGTGTGAGAAAGAAAGACAGCAGCTTGCAACAAGTCAGTACCTGAACACCACTGCAGTATGACAGGGTATCCTCAATGAGGTTTGTCGCCTACTGACAGCATTTATTGCACCCTGGAGGCTCTATGAATAGGTCAGAATCCCTTTCGGGCATAGCTCTGCCTCTCCAAAGAAAACAGAGCATTGACTTCAGAAACAAAATCTGTCAACTTGGTACATAGTGAGTCCAAAGAAGTGCAAGATGTTCAAAAGAAAAGTAAAGCAAGTAAGTTGCATTACACAGCCATGGTACGAGCTTCTGACTGTTCCACCTAGCCTATTGCCATCCAATGCTGCAACTCTATTCTATCTGCAAATCTATCAAGACACAGAACAGTCACCTATTGTCACACATTCCAATAGAATAAACCAACTCACAGCAAGAGAGGCTAAACCAGCTGATAGACTTTCTTTTCAGACCTTCAGTTCTAGGATACCCTGTCATCACACAACAATTTGTGCTATACTGTGATGCCTCCCAGAATGGAAAACTGATGGTGATAGCCTGCACACTTAGCCCACCTAAAAAAAAAATTACCATATGCATTTGGGACAACTGACAATTTTGGCACTAAAATGAGCAATCTATGAGTGCTTTAGTTATTACCTTTACTATACACCATTATATGTTGCATATTTTGACAACAGTCCTCTTATCTACATTCTCTCCTCTGCTAAATTCAGTGCTACAGAGCACTGTTGGGTAAATACATATAATATATAAATATATCATACTAGTCATAATGGATCATTTCAGCTGTTTTGTACCGGTCTATGCAACCAAAAACAAATCCAGTAAAATACTGGCTGACAAGACTGTCAGCAACTTTGCACAAGAATTTGGATTCCAAAGCTAATTACATCATAACATGGGCAAAGAGTTCAAAAACACTTTTTGTCATGGTGAAGAAAATCAGTGGTGTCTATGGTGCACACATAACACTCTACTACCCACAAGGCAACTAATGAAATAATTAATCTAACTTTACTGTACATCATTTGCCCTCTTACTGTTGATGAGAAAGCAAATGGGAAAGACTCTTTATTAAAGGGTGTACATGCATACAGTTGCACACGGAGTGAGGTGACAGAGTATTTAGTCCTGTGTACGAGGCCATTCCAGAGAATAGAAAAGAAAAACCGTGTGTAATCCACTGGCATCTTTTCCGTTCTTGTGATTTTCTCCCTCTTGAGCTGCTAGCTAATTCTCTGCCACTGTTAAAGACAGACTGCACTCTTTCGCCTCACTGTTATTTTACGCGGCCTACCACTTTATTGCTGTTGTTCTCAATTGCTTCCACTTTGTTATAATACCACTGACAGTTGACTGTGGAATATTTAGTAGCGAGGAAAGTTCATGACTAGACTTGGTGCTGAGGTGGCATCCTATCATGGTACCATGCTGGAATTCACTGAGCTCCTGGAAGTGACCCTTTATTTCGCTAATATCTGTAGAAGCAGTCTGCATGCCTAGGCGCTTGGCTTTATACACCTGTGGCAATGGAAGTGACTGGAACACCTGAATTAAATTATTTGGATGGGTTAGTGAACACTGTTGGCATTGTAGTGTATGTCTGCATTTCTTCATACAGCTTTGTAAAAATAGCAGATTTTGAGACATTATCTCTTTATAAATAGCATAAACAAACGCAATCGGTGGAATTATCGTATGCACACATATAGCTTCTCATTAAAACCAAAACTTATATTTTGGTCTTGTGTCCACAAAAAAATCAAGGGAGAACACCCAGGCTTTAGCGTTGTTGTCGGGGAAGCCAATAGTTAAACTTGAACATGTTTTTAAAGCTTTGATGATGTAAAATATACATTTTATGATTTAGTAAAGTAAATGTATTAGATAATTCCTCTTTTAGCTGCTTAGTAGTTATCCTGGATTTCTTTGTGACCCTGCAGACTATGAGATGCTTAGTTCTTGGAATGATCTTTATTGGTCTACTACTCCCAGCGTAGTAACTATGGTCTTGAATTTCTTCCATTTGTACATAATGTGTCTCACTTTGGATTGGTGAAGTTAAACTCTTTAAAGATGTTTTTTACTGAATAGTCTTTAGGATCTAGGTTTTCCTGGGTATGTTACCATGGCAGGGGGAGCTCTTCATTTGTGTGCTGCTGTGATATTTTTGAGAGTACTTTTGTCAGTGTCCACTCATTTGGTCAGAAAAGCATCATGTCATTGAAGCCCAAGTTGGCTGCAATTTACGTTTGGCATTACTAGTGATTCCAAAATCATGACTATTCACCTTTATACAATGACAAAAAATGTCTAGCCTGATGGTATTGGGTTCTTCCAGGATGACCATCCTGGAAGAACCCAATACCATCAGGCCAGAAATTTTGGAATCACTGGTAATGCCAAACTTGGATTGTTATGATTTCTTCTAGAACTTTCAAAGGAACATTTCAAAAAAGCAGTGGTAAGACAGTGGTAATGCAAACAAAAACACAAATATGAAACAAAACTCAAAATTGGCTATTAGCTAAGTAAAATAGACAATTTATTACAATTTTATATATTAGTGCAACAATTGTTGTTATCTTACATACAATATCAGTAGTTGTAATTATTTTTTTCATTCCATCATCAAGCCATATAGATATTTAGGTCTCCATATCCAACATAATTTCTGAGATAATTTTGTATTTCCTAGTGGGTTGATGGCTCCAAGTCATTAAGCAATAAACATTAAGCAATAAGCCATAAGCAATACATCCACATGGAGTCACAAGGAGAATTCAGTTTTATAAACCTTGGCATAGAGCAAGGCAAGTTTGAATTTTTATTAAATAATTTACATGCTCTTGTACTTTGATTTGGTCTCTGTCTTCACAACTTTATAAAATATTTGTCTTACAGTATTTACACTCATAGCTTTTTATTGAATGTTAACTGTACTCTATAGAATGATACACAATGGAAATACAGTTACAGTTTTTCATTGAATCTCTGTGAACAAACACATTAAATAATAGACAGAAAGATTGCTGTGATAGGCAGCTATTCTTCATGTGCTTATTGTATGGAAGACTGTTTGGCACCCAGTAAAAAAGTAAGACATTAAAATGAGTAGAGAGGTCAGTAACATTCAATTGCTTTAGTCCACAAAACTGTGCATCTGCTAAGCTACTGGTAACTAACATATCTATTGTCCAGTAACTGACCATGGTACACAGTTGTTAGTTTAACTTCAATTTTATGTGTAACCATATTTCAGTATAACTGTGAATTTTCCTCTTCCCCTTGTTCTTGGCCTCAAAACAAAAAAAAAAAACACAGAGTACTGCCATATATCTACAGTTCGTACATTGAAAGAATACAATATATCTTCTCTGTTCAGCAGGGTATTGTATTCTAAAGATGATCAGCTCATTACTTGTAAACACTGGCATATTAGCAGTCAAACTATATTTATATTGGTGATGCAATGGTGGCTAACACTGTCATATAAAAGTTCAACTAAAGTACATTTAAGACAAAGGTGTCATTCAACAGTTACATTTGTGAATCCAACTTTTTCTGTCAGTTAATTTCCAACAAATCCAATGCATTTATAATAAATTAGATCTTCAGAACACTGAGTTATATTCACAACAGTCATATTTATATGTAAATAAATACTGTACAGACCACATGCTCTTTGCTGTCATGTGATGATTATTCTAAGAAACACAAAATCAAATGCGTTGAAAACACTGAATATGGTGTGCAACACTTATTGTGAAAATCCTTTGACTAGAAAAACATATGTGGGATAAGTAACTGTATGAGTTTACAATAACCTTCGACAGAAGTTTTTTACCCTTTTTTTTTTTTTTTGACCCAAACTTGTAAAACCTGGGTACCCTGAACTGAAAAGATGTAAGACCGTTTATCCATATAAAATCCTTTTGCTCATTCGGTCATTGCACCAGACAATTATGTTGGCCATAGAAAGATTGGAAATCGTTTCTTTGTGTGTATATATATATATGTATATATATATATATATATATATATATATATATATATATATATATATATATATATATATATACAAATTTTTTTTGGGGTTGTTGCATAAAGGTGGAACTGAATTAACACAACACATAACATTGTTTTATTGCATTTAAAAAATGTCCCTTTTCTGGAAATGCATTTTCGATAAAAAAAAAAACCCTTTTTTGCCTATCTTTATCAATATTTTTATAGTGGTTTTATAGTGATTTGTAAGTTTTTTGGAGGCCTGCCTTGTTCCTGGGAACTTTCTCAGGTACAACAAGGAACCTAAATGGTTGCTACAGGTGCACTTTGTAATAGACTTAGCATACACTACTATCTACTCTGTACTCTGTAACATATTACAGCAATCCTACTTAAAATATAGGATATTTGCAAATAATAATACTTCTTTTATACTTGTTCACAGTTTCTAGCATAGATAGTTAATAAACTAAATTATGGATGTTATTTGATCCACATAAAAATGAGCAAGTCACAATTCATTTTTATGTGAACTTTTTCCAATCTCATCTTTATATTAGGTCTTTGCCTATGTTTTTAATTGGCTATCCTGTGTGAGTGTTTCATAAAAAAAACTCTGAAACACTCCTTAAGACTTTAATTTGAAAAGGCGTGGACCACCTGCTCTAGGCTAAATGCGCTGAATAAAATTTATGTAAATTAGGCTTTTTTATGCCAAAAAAGCATTTAATTCAAAATAGACAGTTCTTGTGACTAAGTTTCAATTTATGGAATGGATCATGAATGGTTTTAAATTTTCAAACTAATTTTTAAAAAATGTTCATTTATTACTTCAAACTCCTTAATATAAATAAACTGAGAAAAATTTGGTTTTACATGATGAACTCTTTAAAACTACAGTTATGTCTTTATTTCAGGAAGTGACATGCCAAATTTAAACCTTGCTTAGTCACTGTCTTCTACAAATGTCAAAGCAAAATATATATTCCTCCTCATATGAACTTTTATGTACTTCATGTACTGGCAAACTAAATGTTTCATGTTTCACTATTGATGTATGTCATAATACAACCACATTTGTCGTACATAGCCTAAGCCTGCCTTGACATAGTATAAAGTTTGGTATAAAATGATCAAAACCGACCATGTTTTCATAAAAAAAAGTATCACAAAAGAACCACTGCTGATCAGATATTTTGGATGATCAGTACAGCAGTGATCCTACAATTGTGGTAACATGTTAGTGAGTATTGCGAGCAAACCAGTATTGGTAGGATTTTTAAGCACTTAAATGTTATGATTAAGATGGGAAGAAACAAAGGCCAAGAAGATGAATAGTGCACCAAAGTACCAACCAGGGTAAGTTGATCTAAGCGGAGGTTTAGCTATGTGAATAGCAAAATATAGGATAGTCAGTAACTGCATACCTGCAAAGTGCGCCTATATAGCAGGTGTTTTTGATGCAAATTGTCCAATGAGTGTAGTTACAAAGTAGGTTTACCTAATAAACTTGCAACATTGTTACATAGAGTTCTGACCACAGCACACTAGCATGTGAAACAGAAACATTCTGAACCCTGTTTGAGCAAAATCGTCTACGGGTGGGGATATTGCTATCGTTTTTTGCTTCATTGTACTCAAACATTGCTATAACCTGACCCACTCTTGACTTATGACAGGCAGCAGCATCCATGACTTTTGGTGTCCACTTCCTCAATTGGCTGCTTGAGTTTGAGAAGAGGCGGGTCTCCACTAGCAGGAGTAAAAAAAACAGTGGTGCCATTAGATGACATACATGGCGTGCAGGGGTCTTCGAAACTGTCCTTAGTCTTTGTTGTTGCCATGGAACCATTGCTGATATGACCATTCAGAATAGGATGGCTGAGGAGTTTTGCGGCAGCACGCTGCTTTTTAAGTTCAGAAAGTGTCTGAGGGCGTTCCCTGGGCCAGGAGTTGTCAGATGAAACAGACGTGGTGGTGAAACCGGTCTCATTAATCAAAGAGTCACTATAAGACGTGGGCAGAGGCATAGCAGGGGTTGTGGTAGAAATAAACAAATTCTCTTTCTCTCCATCCTTCAAAATGTGAGGCTCTTTGTGCTCCTTCCCAGACTTCACCTGGGAGAACGACAAATAAAATAAGTCAATATAGTACATATATTAATATTAATGTCATTTGAAAAAAATACACTTAAAAAGTATATTTAATGTACTTTTTAAAGGTTATGAAGACATTATTTTTGTTCCATATACATAGCACAGGCTTTAGCAACATATATCCTCTCTGTGTTAGGGTAGAGATGTAGGTGAGTAATTGCTACCCAGATGTCCCATCTAATTTCTCCCAGTATGTCTTGGATAAATGTTAAATTTTAACTTGAACTGAAAAACCTGAACAGCAAACATGTTTAGCTAACCAGAACATGCTCAATGGACAGTGGCGCAACCATTTAAGGTGCTGTGAAAAAATGTTTGCCTACGTAATTACAAAATGTGTTTTACATGTTTACATTTATTGAAGAAAAAATATCTTAAGGTAATTGACAATTTGGCTACTATACTAACCAGTTAACCAAATTCAGTTGACTATTGGGTTGAACTTCACTACCACACCCAGGTATGATTTATGTAAAATCTGTTAAATCCAAACATCACTTAAACAACCTGTCTGGTAATGTAAAGCAGGCTAGAAGGTCGACACACAATCCCACTTTCTAAAGAGATTTAAACAAAGATTGGAAACAAAGAAGATAGGTACAGATGGATAACAATATACTGCACATTGCAAGTACATTTTTAACAAATTTAAAACTGCGGAATAATAAACTTTAAATAGAAAAGCCTCAAATTCAATAAAACACCCAAATACTGTTATGATGAGCTGGGAAAGTTGGAATATTGTTAAAGCTAAAAAAAAACATTTTTTAATAATAATTCATTCATAATTAATTCATCATTAATAATTAATGATGTTCAAGTTGTAAAAAGCAACCATACACTCCTCCCAAATAGCCAGCTTGTTATTAGTGGACGTGGGTGGCAGGTGACTGGAAACTACTAGCCCTATAGATGGTCCAATCTTGAAGGCTGCTTCTGACATTCTAAAAAGCCAAAAACTCCTCTGTGGGTGGTGGACCATTCTCAGCACTGCAGTGCTACTGACAGGGTTGTGGTGTGTGTTGTGCTGGTGTGACAAAGCAGTGCCACTCACTGTCCACTCTATCTAGACACTTCTACCCTGCTGGTCCACCTTTAAGATGTAAAGCCAGAGACAATAGCTAATTTGTTTTTTGTGTTGTTTGTGATAAATGCATCGGAGGGGTGTTTGCAGCTCTAACCCAACACAACCTTTTCCTAAATACTGAATATCCTAATGTGTGTTCGCAGAACCAGAAATGGACTGTTGTCCTTTGGATGTCCAGCTTAGTCATTAGTCTCTACCGCAGTACTCTGATATGCCTTGCAACCAAGACATAGTATATACAGAAAAAATCAGGACATTTTACATAAATGATAAGACTACTTTATAAACAGCCATTTTCTATGATCCATAGCAGACCCTGTAAACACCTGGACACCTTCAAGTATCCTATGTTCTTGGTCAAACTGAGCTTAAGCTTCTTTAGTAATGCTTCTGATTTGTATGACGATAACAGCTGGTGCCTCTTATTTTTGTATAGGCATCTAGCAGGATAGGCAAAGTCCCTGAATAACAGTCAGTCAGTAAAGGACTTCTGTATTGAGGAAAACTGCAGTCGTTTCTTTTCACTGAATATTCTCTGTAGAACCCTAGCTCTAGCTAAACTGTACCAGAATACTTTGTGGCGACCAGTGTTCATAACAAAGCCTGTAAGTAATGGTCTCACTAAACCTCTAATGGTGATTCTCTGGTCAGTTTAGCCAAGTTGTAAGATCACAAACTAGATCTCCAAGAACTTAACAAGTGATTATCTAGGTCATCAATTTTGACAAGTAGCTGCATAACAGAAAAGACTGAGGCTAATGGTGCCTCCTAATTGTTAGCAGTGTACTCCATGAAATGCAACTCTCAATTTCAGTCAGACAGCTTTCTGTTAAGCTGCTAAAGGTCTCCTTTAATGAAGAGATGGAGCTACACATGTCATTTGTCATTTGTCAGATGTCAAACACATCTAACTGCGAGTTCGTAACGTGTAACTTCAGTTTGGCTGGCTCGAATCTAGGCCAACACTCTATTGACGGGGAGTCTGCCATTAGCCTTTTCCACCTCTGTGTGTTTGGTGTCTTGTCTAGAAAAGCTGTGTCAAGCCCATGAGGTAGAAAAAATGTCAAACTTAAGTTCAAATTAATATTTATGATTTGGCCGTGGCTTCCTGACCTTTTAGCCTAGAGTCACCAAACTCGGGCCAGATTATCAGAGTGTGGTGATGTTAACGTGTACCAAGCTTGCCCTCACTAGGCCTTGTACGATTGGTTTTTCCCCCTTGAGGCTAAAGTCCGAATTAACACTTACCCAATGAATTTGGCTGTAACGCCCTGACCTTTGATCCTAAAGGCTCCAAACTTGGGCCAGGTCATCAGAGTGTGGAGATGTCAACATGTGCCAAGTTTGGTAACTGCCCTCGCTAGGCCAAGTACGATTTGTTTTTCCCACTTCAAGCTTAAGTATAATTAAATATTTACCCAACTGATTTGGCTGTAGCTCCCTGACCTTTAAGCTTAGAGTCACTAAACTCTAACCAGGTAATCAGAGTGTGGCGTTGTCAATGTGTGCCAAGGTTTTTAACTCTAGGACCTTCCATGCCCTCACTAGGCCTTGCATAATTGGTTTTTACCACTTGAGGCTTAAGTCTAAATTCAAATTTACCAAATGGATTTGGCTGTAACACCCTGACCTTTGATCCTAGAGTCACTAAACTTGGGCCAGGTCATCAGAGTGTGGTGATGTCAACGTGTGCAATGTTTGGTAACTCTAGGACCTTCCATGCCCTCACTAGGACTCGTACGATTGTTTTTTCTCCTTGAGGCTTAAGTCCAAATTAAAATTTACCTTTCTCCTCGTTTATGCTTAATTATAAATTAAACAAAAATACTCAATGAATTAGGGGTCTACTGAATCCTTTCAAATGTAGAACCAAGAAAAACAGTTACCGATTATAGCACAATGCAGCAGTGGCCTAAGCCTTATAGGAAACTAATGAACTGATGTGCTATACTCAACAAAGTGCAAAAAGCACTCAGTACCACCAAACTGCTGGAGATTTGCAAAGAAGTGGCCTTGGCCATTTTAAATAGAAACATATTAACTGTGTGTAGCATATCCTACTCTCCAGAGCTCTACTGGATAGACAAGCTCTATCCATGGAATCTCCTACTTTTGAGGAGGGCACTGATGCTTTGTCCACTCATTAGAAAATATTCAGGATAAATCATGCCAAAATGTAATTTACAAATGCAATGCCACTCATTGCCTTTGAAAAGTGTTTTACAGACAAATTTTTTAAAAGAATGATGCTGTATTTATACGTAACATGTGTCGTTAAATAATAGAGTGCTGTGTTTATTACATAGCCGTGTTTTGCATCTGAAACAATGATTCTTGTGCCGGTAAGGAGCAGAATAAATAAAAAACTTCCTGCTTATTTTCTATGTTTTGCCAATAAATGAGCTCCATATGATTGTAATGATGAACTGAAGACTGTTAAACTGGTAGGAAGTAAAACTGATACGCAAAATATTATGTCAGGTAAATGGTGCTGACTCTGTGTAACTTTTTGTGCTCCTCTAAATGCTTGGATTTGTAAGCGTTATCTAAACATCTCGTCCTCTAACCATTCTATTTTCATTGCATCAATACGACTGCCTGTGGCCGATTGTTGTGCTTTATTTACTAATGAAAAGTTCAGTTATGTTCTATAGGAACTGTTCATAATTACAAACACCCAAAGTTAAACAAAAAAATACTTACTGTGTTTTCCTGATCAGACTCTTTCTCTTTCTCCTCCTCCTCTTTTCCTCCTCGCCACACAATGGCCTCTGTCTCATATTCTTTCTGGCACATTTTGTGTCGGTCTGACAGACTAGCCCTCCTCACCACTTTCCTAAACATTTACACACACACAGACAAAATGTGCAGTTATGTAATAACTTTGAAAAATGCTTGTTTTAAAATACTGTTTAATACTGTTTCTTTTTCTTACTGCAGTACTAGGTAAATAGTGTATGTCTATTTGTGAGAATGTTCATTTGAAGTCAGTACATACCCCCGGCTTCCTGCACTGCTTGTGCGACGACATAATGAAGTCTTGTGCTTCAGCTGTGACTTCAAAATTATGTCATGCTTGTGCTTTAAGTCTAGAAGATGATTCCTGAAGTCCTCATCTTCACAAAGGTCTAATCATGCAATAAACATAAACACATTTATATGATTGTGTTGGTTTGGGCAAGTGTATGTGTGTGCTAAGTTTAAAAGCGTTTGATACCTATGGGTGTCTCCTCCATGTAGGTCTTGGCATTTAGACTGGCCCCATGAGACACCAACAGCTCAGCTACATGCATCTACACAGTGACAGAGAGAGGGAGGGACAGAGAGAATGTGTGTGTGTTAGAGAGAGAAAAATAGGAGGCTGTTTTTTTCTATGTAGGAACTTACAAGTGTGCAGGTTTGATAATACCTGTCCCCAGCAGGCTGCAGCATGCAATGGTTGCCACCCATCAGAATCCCTCAGATCCAACTTGGCTCCTCCCTCCAGCAATAACTCGGTTGCCTGCGTATAACCATTAGCTGCTGCAATGTGAAGCTGAAACAAAAACAATCACATGCAAATTATTAAAAACAAATCACAAGACTCCTGAAAGATCAACCAGAAACATCTAGAAATATGTTGGTAATCTCTGTAATACTGGCTGAATGTAACACATCAATCATAACTTTACTGTATTAAATAGAAAGGGCTATAAATGCCTGGCTATGATTTATTAGTTCCGTCATACTAAAGCTACTAGCTTCTACCTATGGTAATTTATGATGATTGTTTCCATGTTCGGCAGTTCACAGCATGTATGCAGACTTGGTCTAACTCTGTATTTGCTTTCAAAAGCATATATACAATATATTTTTAAAAAATAACAAAAACTTACAATGTTTTAAATTGAATACAAACTTGCATTCAACAAAAGTTACAAACTGTACATGAAACAATGCAATGATGTGCATATATTATAATGACAACATATTAAATATCGAAACTGAGAAATGTTATTGTTTTATGAAAAATAAATGTCCATTTTCATTGTAACACCAGAAACATGTTTCAAACAAGTAAGGACAGGAGAAACAAAAGAAATGTTTCTTCTAATTAAGTTAACTGGCAACAGATCAGTAACATGAATGGGTATAAAAGAGCATCCAAAATAGCCTAAATCTGTCAGAAGTAAAGATACAGACACCAGGGTTGGGTAGTATGATGAAATGCATGATAAATCAGAATATAAAAAATCCCTGAAACTTTTTTTTTACGTTTGTGGCAGGAGAGCTATGCTTTAGTTGTTGAACTTAATGAAATGGTTAATTTAACAGTTTTAGTCAAATTTTTTTTTTTGTATCAAATCAGCATTATACATCATTTATGTAGTTCTAGAAAAACTGATTTTCAAATGTCAGTACAAACAGCAAACATAAAAAGAGGACCAAAAATCATATCACTGTATTTTTAGGTTAAATGGCGATACACAATATATCTAAAAAAACGTATTTTCCAAGAAGAGGGTTAAACATACTGTTGTAAGTCAACGCTAAAAAAACAAAAAACAAAGGAGACCCCAAACATGTGTCAGAATTTGCCAGAGTTTATTAAAGTTCTATTGCAAATTACAAATTTACAATTGCATTTATATGACATAAAGACTCAAAATGTGTATTTGACTTTTCATTTTGTGTATAATACAAAGCAAAGGCATTTTTTTTCTGATTTTACGAAGCCTCTAGTAAGCACTAGTAAGCAAACGATTTAAATTCGCTTGGAAGGAACGGTGGCGTATTGCTGCCACATACAGTATAAATTAAATCTCTCTGGATCTCGTAATTATGAGAAAAGATTTTTATGAGACAATATGTAGTTTTTTATGAGAAAGTATGAAGTGAAAATAACACAAATAGAAAAAGACAAAGGTCTATTATCTATGAAACATGTTAAAACCATAATGCTGCTGTCTGGTGAACAGGCAAATAGCTGTGTTTGCTCTGTGGTTCAGTGTGTTACACTTTAATGTTGCTGTATGTTCTGATTAACACCAAAACACCGAAATAATCAGACCGCTTCACACCGGAATCGGTAACCGCAGCATGACACAGCACCCGAGGCTTCAGTACGGGAAGTGAAACAGCTTAAAAGCCTTTTCAAACTCAGCTACTCAGCAGATCTGCACAGTGCAGACTGGCCACTAACACAATCCATTGGTCAGCATGGTGACACCGACTGGACAGCACGGCGCACATCAGCTGGGACTCAGTGGGTTATTTTATTAAAATAATGAATTAGCTCATTATTATGATGTTACTGAATAAGATGAAAGAAAAGGAGTAATTTAAAAACATTTAACCTCACATACTCGGACACAAATTTACATACACACTCCAGAATCTTGTGGAAAGTCTTTCCAGCAGTGAGATGTTCAGCAAGCAGAAAGCAGTGTAATGGTCACATGTTCACATACTTTTGGCCACATAGCAGTAATTACTGCATTTTGTGAAAGTGAAACTGTTATGAGCGTTACTGTACTCTTATTAATGTGTCATGAATGCATCATGTATATTCAGTAGTACAAAATCAAGATTAAACAGAGTATTAGACCGGTTCATATCATAACTATTTTTAATGTAGTTATATGTAAGGACATATTGCTGATCCACAGAATTCTCTTGTACTATACATTACAACTAACAGATTTCCTACAAGCGTAAAGCACTGACCTGTTAATTTCAGATTCTTTATTTGGTCAGTAATATATAGGAAATAATTGAGTCTCCTTGGACAATGTTTAGTACTTTAAGACAATGTAAGTTTGACTAGGCTGATATACAGGTTTAAAGTTTAGCTGTATTTTTTTTTAGTGAGGAAGAATCTGAAACAGGTTACATTTTTACAGGTGATGATTTTATCTACTAAACTCGCATTAAAGTTTAGTGTCCATAGAATAACTGTGTTATAAAGAGAGCTCAGTGTTTATACTGACTGATCATCGTGCAGGAACTGTAATTCTGTGTGGATGTCTGCAACTAAAACCATCACTGGTGTATGTAGTCTACTTTAGGTCAGTCAGTCGTGGTCCGCACTGCAGGACAAACTGATTCCCAGCTGATGTGCGCCATGCTGTCCAGTCGGTGTCACCACGCTGACCAGTGGATTGTGCTAGTAGCCGGTCTGCGCTGCACGAATCTGCAGAGTAGCTGACTGTGAAAAGGCTGCTGAGCTGTTGAGTTTACCGTACTGAAGCCTTATGTGCTGCGTCATGGTGCCACTTCCGGTTGTGAAATGGTCTGAATATTTCAGTGTGGTTTAATCTGATGCAGTAACATTAACAGTGCAGTAACACACTGAACCATGTCAAACACGGCTACTAGACTGTTCATCAGCCAGCTGTGTTACGGCCTTAGCGTGTTTTAAAGAAATAAGACTTTTGACTTCTCCTTTTAGGACATATGTCATTTTGCCAACATACTTTCTCATAGAAACAACATATTTTCTCATAAATACAACACTATTTAGTTTTTATGACATTTTTTTTCCTAAACACAACAACTTTTTCGTAGTCATGAGATCTGGAGGGATTTATTTTGTATTGTGCGTGGCAGCAATACATGACCGCATCGCTGAGCCCAAGCAAGTGTATGCAAATTGTAGACATTTTAATGCAAAACATTTGTGAGGGAACGCATTTTATTTGCAAGGGAACGCAAAACATTTGTGAGGGAACATAATGTCGTTAACTTTTTTTAAGCCACAACCCCTTAGGGGCTCTGTATAATTTTGCATATTTTAAGCCTAAACGATTGCCATTTGATCAGCTAGCAGCGAGACAACTAGTGATCATCAAAATATTTATTAAGTTATAAGTCATTGACAGGACATTAGTAACAAAGTAAATCAACAATACATTTATTGTTTGCAACAGTTAATCTTAAATCCTATTATCAAAAAGCAGAATATCAATAAGCACAGCACCGAGGGCTGGACCATAGAAGTTCATTTTGTGTGCGGTCACCTTACTGGAAATTTAGGAGGTGTACTGCGGGTCTGAGTGCAGGCTGGCCTGGTCTTTTGACATGGTTGGGGAGGTGAACCCCTGGGTCCATGCTCAGTCTTCCCCTTGAAGTAGGCCAATGTGAAGGCTTCATTAAAGATGAGTTAGACCTCCTATAGCTGGTTACGTCTTCTGCCATCTGGCAGTCGGTACTGGCTTTTTTGGTCCACAGCTCTTGATGCTTTAACAGAATGCAGTGAGCAGAGCTGACCCCTGGCTACATCTTGATGTCTTTCGAGGGGTCTTTTGAAGGGACTCCGTTGAAGGGAAACCCATTTTGCAATCAATGTAATATATATATGCATCACTGAACGGAGAGAATTCTAGCACTAATTTCAAAATGGATTACAAAACAATTAATTACAAAATGGAGTTGCACTGTTTAATATTTAACATTATTTAACACGCAAGTATGTTGGTGTGGTCGCATGTGGTCATCGTAATGAAACTGCCACAAGAAATCCTGAATGGTTGAACTCAAGTTGAGTTCAGAATTTATTTTGTATTTCACGCGTGTTTAGATATAACAAGTTTCAAAAAGAAAAGGAAAAGAACATTAAACATAAAATGTTTACCTATAATAACACGGCCCCCTGGGACTAATGTCAGGGAGATGTGGATGACCAACACTGGAAAATGGAACTGATCTCATAGAAAGTGGTTTATATGGGTTGCCAATCAAATTTATAATTCATGTGTTTAAGAAAAGATGAGTTCTAATAGGATGAGAAAAGGTAAACTGGGAGGTGCGAGTGAGGAGTCAGATGAAGACCCCTACCCCAGGTGAATAAAAACTGTTGCAGGTACAACTCTAGATTAATGCATGTTATGCCATAATCTTTAATAAAAGAGGTCTTACACTTTTATTGCCAACCTAGGTTCTTCTGATTACTTTATGCTTGTTAAGTATAGGATAAACTATTTGTTTAATGTGTTAATGTATTAAAATTACTACTCTTATCCTGATTTGGAAGGGAGTCGTAAAAGGTGTTTAGTTGCCTGCAGCCATGCCATGCATCATCACGCACTACCAGGCTTGTTTAAAGGGTGAAACTGGCAGGTCCACACTGCATCTCAGGAGCGCCTTGGCGAATTGCCACGCTACGCATTTGCCTTTGTTGCCTATATCAGAAACTAGTATTGTCCAGGACCATTAATTACCCAAGCCTGCCGGTGAGAATGCATTCTTTTTCGTCAACTGTATAACACTAAAGATTAACTCTATGTGATTACACAGTACCCGAAACAAATCTCCAACAATAAACAATAGGCTCTTTACAAATATGTGAGGGGAAATGCGTCTAACAGAAGCTGACTAGCAGGTCAGTTTGTATAGCTGTATGCGCCGAGCAAGATGTATGCTGCTAGAGCAAGATGTGTGTTCTAGGACTAAGGACTTCAATTACGCTATTGATATCACCATATAATTTACATGATAATCACACTGTAAGAGTTGTAACCATAGCAAATCAAATTACCTCACACATGCAGCAACAGAGAGACATAGGTGAAGACCTATTGGAAGGTCATTCAATGCTTTCTGTAATTTATTGTATGTGTGATCACTATGTTTTTGGAAAAACACTCACATTTGTGTTTTAGCTTTATTCTCCCCTGGTGCAAATAATGAATATTGTGTTACAGTATTACAGTGTTGGGCCACTGAGTCAAAATGAATGTCACTGTGCTTATGTATTTACCAAAGTAGCTCCTTGTGAGTCTTGCAGATTGACGTCTTTTCCGTTATGTAGGATATTCTGAATATCTCCCACCATCCTGCTTTCTACTGCTGCTCGAGTCTCATTGATCATCTCTTGTGTAATCCCTGTAATTCACAAATTAAAATAGTTAAATGAAACGTAAAAAAGCACGTGAGAGAAACCACTGGATACTAGAACCATGTAGAGTGTTCTCTGTATTGATGAATCAGGCTTCTTCATCTGGCAATCCAGTGGACATATTAGGGTTTCACGGCTGCCAGGAGAACGGTACTTGTCTGACTGCATTCTACCAAATGTAAAGTTTGGTGGAGCAGGATTATGGTGTGGGGTTGTGTTTCAGGAGTTGGGCTCGGCCCCTTAGTTCCAGTGAAAGGAACTCTTAATGCTTTACTGCGCACCAGTGCATAGCGCAAATTCCAAAAACATGGATGAGCGAGTTTGGTGTGGAAGAACATGTCCTGACCTCAACATGATAGAATACCCTTGGGATGAATTAGCGCACATAATGCCAAGCCTTCTCGTCCACCACCAGTGTCTGACCTCACAAATGCACCTCTGGAAGAATGGTCAAACATTCCCATAAACACTTCCCTAAACCATTCAAGACATTGTTATTAATTTGTCTGTCATTTTAAATATTTTGTGTGGTAACTTTATTCAAGATATATACTCCAGGAATTATTCCTGACCATGCACCTATGCTTGCATGTGGCATGAGCTGGAACCCCCAGACCATGTTAAGGTTAGCTTATCTCTCCATCTTTATCCTTTAGCCAACTAACAACTGCACTTCTTTCATGTTTTTCATATACTCTGATAATGACATTAAAGTTATACTCCCTGTTAAAGCCACAGGGACAAAGCATCCTGTCCAACTGTTACTCAACAACTGATGTAACTACTTTTGTTTTTTACATTCCCAAAATATGTCAGCTATATGCTCCCTTTAACCATTACAAAAGCAAAAGTTCCTGGGTACCATCATTTCCCAAGACATGAAGTGGAAAACCAACATTAACTCCATCCTCAAAAAGGCTCAGAGAAGGATGCATTTTTTTGTGGCAGCTGAGGAAGTTGGGCCATCAGAATTCTGGCTGGCATGCCAAATTTCTTGAGTCTGTGCAGGAAATGCAGTTGTGCATTTTTGGTTGTGTTGTGCGATCTGTCCTCTGATGAATAAGCAGTGATTTGTGCTGCTCTGCCATCCTCTAATTATTCACAATCAAGGTGAGATGAGTGACCTGACACCATGTCACCAGATTTGCCACCTCCATCCTATCACCCACAGTGATCAGTCCCATGACAGTGTGTATGATCAGCAAATCTGATGATGACATTGTTACTATGGGTGAGAAGCGTGTACAGCATAAGGCTCAGCACCCAGCCATGTGTTTATGAACAGTGTGTTGTAGGTATGATTTCCATTCCTGAAAAACAGCAGTCAGAAAGTCTAGCACCCAGTTACACACGGAGGATTTCTATCCAAGAGTATGGAGCTTGTCAGCTTGGATGGGACAATGGTGTTGAAAGTTGAGCTGCAATCAATGAACAGTACTCTCACGTAGCTGTCTGTGTTCACCAGGTGTTCTAGAGCTATACGAATGGCAGTGCATACATATGGCATTTTCTGTGTACCTGTTTTTCGATACACAAACTGGAGTGGGTCCAGGGTTTCTAGTATAGTGTTGTGCATATGGGGCAAAAAGCCCTTCATTTCAAATCACTTCTTTACAACTGAAGCAAGTGCAACCAGGCTGCAGCTGTTAAAACAAGCCACTAGGGAAGCGCTGTGCAAATCTGAGGATCTGAGACTTTCTTGACTAACACTGATAAAAGACTTGACTTGGGATTGCTATTCATGCCTTGAGACTTATCTTTGACTTGAAACAGATAACTTGAAATGACTTGATTTATTATTAAATATTTACATTTTTATGGATTTTTGAATCATGATTGGGTAATTTCTGTTGCAATGCATGCAAACCTGGCAACCTATCAAAACGTGGGAGGCCAGCAGAAATAAACATACAAAGCTTGTAAAATGAAGGCCAGAGAACTTCTTGGACCTGACCATGGTAATATCACTCATTTCAACAATCAGGAGCAAACCAAACCAAATATCTGAGGTTTAAATAAGACCTGTTCCTCCAGAATCCTCCTAACCATGTTATAATCATTAGTAACTGATGGTGAGGCACCTGATTTTAATTTTACACATTTTAAGCAGAAGTTTATGTGGGGATGTGGTACCCTTTTACTTTTCTGTATTTAGTTATATTCCCTCCATCTCTTAGTATTGTATATATAAAGACCAGATGTTTAGATATGTTTAAAATAAAGGTTTATTAGGAGTTTTATTGAGTATATAGTAATTTTTTACATGAATATTTAGCTCTGGCATTTTGTGCACTGTAACACCAATAAAATTATGCTTTGTTGTATGGGAAACAGCTTTGACAGAAGAAATAAAACTTTGTATTTGTTAATGTTTAATATAAATTCAACTCAGAGTTAACGGCATTTAGCTGGTAATATTACAGGTAAGCCAGTGTAGCGTTAGGAGTCTTGCCCAAGGACTCTTATTGGTGTTGCACAGTTTCCCAAGACCAGGAATCAAACACCAATCTCCTACGTGAGGTTGTAACTCGCTGGTGAGTAGTGGTGTTATCCTCTGAGCTCCATATGACTTGACTCCAGACTTGCTTGACTCACTGAAGGACTTGACCTGGCTAGCTTGAATCATCCTGCATTAATGTGGGACCTGCTTGAGATTTTAATGTTGAGGTTTGAGACTTGTTTGTGACCTGTACATGTCTGACTTACTCCCACCTCCGGTCAGAACATTAAAGTATAGATCACGCAAAATCTATTGTGTCCTGACAATGCCAACTGTACCCAGTCAGACACACTATTTTAATCCCAATTTATGGCTTCTCATTTCATCATCATAATATTCATTCCAGTTTTATGCAGTTTAATCAACTTCACATTTATGACCATACTGTGTTTTCCTAATGTCTAGTGACCAGGTTTTTAAAGTACTCTTGCTGTTGTTGATAATGACGTTACATGAAAAAAAGTACATAACATATGGAAAATACATAAATCAGTCATAAGGGCACTGTGGCCAGCAGGAACTGAGGCTGCTAAAAGTTACTGCAATCAACACTCACCTCGGTTGGCCATGGCTGTCTCAATGATGTCAAGGGAAACGTCATCTTCACAAAGATCATAGGGCATGTTACCATCAGAATTGACTGCTAAAAGGTCTGCACCACTGCAAACAAAGAACATTTGGATGAAACCCAACTCGACTGTTCCCTTAAGCTTTCCATGCAGGTTTTCAATGTTTTATCATCCGTTAACTGTACAAATGGGGTTCCTCATCTTCCACGCAGGTTTACTACAGGCCAGCTTGTTTTAAACATCTTTATTTACATTTTACGGCATTTAGTTGACGCTCTTATCCCGGGCGGCTTACAAGGTTAATCATATTACAGGTAGGCCACTGTAGTGTTAGGAGTCTTGCCCAAGGACTCTTATTGGTGTAGCACAGCATCATCACCTAGACTGGGATACGAACCAATGTCTCCCACATGTGGTGGTGGCTCCCTAGCAGGAAGTGGTGTTATCCACTGAGCTATACCATATCTATTGCCTTAACAAAAAAATATGGGCATTTTCAGGCATATGGCAGTTTCTAATAGTCACTGGAGAAAAACTACACATATGGTAACCAGCAATTTGGCCGTACTCATAACAATCAGTGCCTGATTTACAAAAGTCATTATAAAAGCTCAGCACACTTTTATTATATTTTTAATTTTTGCATTCTCTATCATTCTCTATCTCTGCCAGGCCGATGCATGACTAAGGGAATTTAGCCTCTGTGTCACCTCATTTGCACATCCCAGTGAAACAGATCTACAGTAAAAGAATTTTGTTTTTTAACATTTGTGAGACAAAATGTAGCTTTCTTTGTACCAAAGTACTTAAATTAGGTTAGATTTATCTTATATGTTCAGTGTGAAAATGAGCTCATTAACCTCCTGAGACCCCACCGTCCTCATATGAGGACATTACATTCCTGTTTTTTGCCAAAACAACTTCCTGTACAAAGACAACATTTAGTTTTTATACCTCTTAAGTCCTACTAATCACAAATAGCTAGGAGAAATTAAAATTGCACACCAAGCAAGTCTGGGTCTCAGAAGGTTAAATGCAAAGACTGAGAAAAGAATTTCCATTAATCTGCATTTCACATTCAAGCATGCACATCCAAACACACACACTTACTGTTGGATGAGAATCTTAACAAGGCCAGTATGTCCACAGGTAGCTGCAGCGTGAAGCGGTGTCCACAATTCATTATCTTGGGCATTGACACTTGCACCCCGAACCAAAAGTAGTCGAACCATATCTTCATAATTATCTATGCAACACTGATGGAGTTTATAGAAAGAGTGGGAGGTACGATGAGAGGAACATGTGGAGGGAAATAGAGGTACACAAATTAAGAACATCTATATTACACTTGGAACAAACAAAAATAAAGTGGTTTGCACTAAGCAGAATCAAAACTTTGTTTCTGAATTCCAAAGTCAATTTGAGTTTGGGCCACAGCTTTGCAACAAACACACCCATCAGGTATTTAGCAGTTAGAACGAGTTGAATTTGTAGTGGTAGAAAATAGTAAAAATGTAAAAAAAAATTTGACTGAAGACACAACCTTCCACTTATTTTCTAAAGGAGAAAGTTTGGACTCAATAAGGCCACCTGCACTTTCTGATTATGAAGTCATGAATGTTGTGGGTGGCGTAGATGATTAAATTGATGTCTACAAGAATGATTTTTCCACAGAATCTTACAGCCCAATGATATCACATTAAGATGTGTGTTGCTGCTGTGCAGAGATTGCCATGTACCATAAAGTTATTTTGGTCTGATTCGAAATGACTAACCAAATAGCTGGACTATCTTCTTGCGTTAATCCGCTCCTATTGTGAATCCCCTTGATGTTTTATTTTATCCTTGGAAGCATTTCATTATAAGACAAAGTATTTTCTGCCAAGGTTTTATTGAACATTATCAGAATGCTCTGCCTTACACGGCAGACGCAAATGCTTAGTGTAAATACAACTTGAGCCGTTGCCGTTTGCCTTTCTGGGCTTGCTGACAGCTTGTGTTCCATCGCCCTCTTCTGTTGAACTATAGTACTGCATAATGCTCCAGTTAACTGTGAAATGTAAACATCCAATATAGAACTTCTTGACCCAGATGGAGGAATTGACTCCTTGAGCTATTGAACATTTGTAAATTTTTGTAAAGTCTGATATTATTAAAGTTATTTAGTAAAAACACCCTTTAATCCATATGAACAATGAGATCTTAAACCTGCTATTTTAGTTCATTTAATTCTGTTTATTTCCTAGGATATGTTACCACTACAGATATATGCACATATGTAACAACGTTTCTTCAAAGAAGCTTAATGCGAGAATTTTGTTTCTACAGGAGACTTAAGAAATCAAGGGGACTTTAACTTTGTTCTTGACCCCAAACTAGATCATCTACTAAAGCCCAACCACTGACAAATCTGCCAAACTAATTAGTAGGCCGTTTAAGCATCCATCATTCTTATAGTTAAAGCAATTATTTTGTCATTGATTGTACATTTCTTTCTTCAGTTAGGCGGTGTGACTATAGGATTATTATTGTTTCAGACCATGTTCCACCCTTAATGCATGTTTACTGACCTTTTTAAACAGTGGAACGTCTTTATAAAATTATTGATCAGATTTGACAAACAGGATGTACAAACAGAATGAACAAATGAAAGAGCATTGTTGTTATCACAGCCCGACACATTTCTTATGAATACAGTGAGAAAGCTGGAAGGCTTCTGGCTTTTCGAATAAAGCAATAAGATACTTCTTATTTACTATTATTATTATATAACTGCTGACCAACAGGACATAAACAAAGAATCTGAAACTTATATGCCTCAGAGTCAAAAGATGACATTACTTAAATACATTACTTTATCTTTTTACCAAATTAAATATCCCTAGGATTTCTGTAGAAGATAAAGCTCGACTTGAACCCATGTCTCCTGAGGAATTAAAACACGCTATAAAGAACATAAAGAACTTGATGGTCTACAAAGCTTTCTCAGGACTGATTTCCGCTTTACTGCTTGAAGTTTTTGATGAATCATTAAATGCAAATAACACTTCCTCCAATTTATCAGGGCTACATCTTCCTTTTACCTAAATAGGATAGGCACCCACTCAACCCTGGCTCCTTTAGACCCCTCAGCCTTTATTATTAGCTACAATATTGGCCATGTCTTGAAAAAGTCCTTTCAACAATAATATCATAGGATCGAACTGGTTTTATTAACATTGTCATCTATTTTCAAACCATCCTGGTACCCGGAGATCTTTATATCATTAGATGCTTGAAAGTAATTTGACTGGATCAAGTGGGACATTCTTTCTTCTGCTGTGGAGTGGTTTGGATTTGGAATATATCAAAATATATTAATCTCTAAAGGGGTACAGAGAAAAGATGCCCCTCGCTCATCAATTGTTTGTATATGTATATATACACTATATATATGCTCCTAACACTACACTGCCCTACCAGTAATATGATTAACCTTGTAAGTCGCTCTGGATAATAGTGTCAGCTAAATGCCATAAATGTAAATGTACATAATTTGTAAACAGGTCTTCACTTTTTTAGGGAACGCTTGGATTGCCAGCTTACCTTGCTGACCCACAACCATACAATCTGAGGGACCTCAGTGTTCTGCTGCATTTGGAATGGGCATGATTGTTCATGACATTAGATTGAAACTCTGCAACTGATTATAATCAATGAAGCAGTGCCCTTATTGTTTACTCTGCCTACCACACTTCAGGCTAAAAAAGGAATCTGCCATTTACACCCACAGTGTGGTAATTCACATAGCTTTGCCATGAGGATGTGGGCCACTGTTACAATAACCTCAAAACTAGGTGTGTTCCTAAGTTGTTCCTTGAGGATTTGTAAATGTGTTCATCATGAGCAAGTATCCTTATTGTATTGATTGCTTAATTAAGTCTATTAATTTACCCTGGCTATTGTTGGTAACCTTTGCCAGTTTTTTTTTTATATATATTAAGACAACAGACAATTCCTATCTAAACTAAAGCCTAACTAAAGCCTTTAAATTAGCAAAAAATAATTATATATAAAACACCTGTAAAATGGTTTTCCTCTGCACAACATTTCCAGGTTCAGCACCATCCAATCGATCAATTTTGGAATCAGGTTTTTCATTCTGTAATTCAGCCTTCCTACATAACATCACTAACAAAGTTAACTATGATATTAATTTACAGATCTACACGCAGAATACAATTTACAAGTTCACAAGTTATTGTTTTGTACTTTTGTCAGTCTAATGGTTTAAGAGAATTAACAAATCACAAATTCTTGATTTTACTGCATTTACAACAGGTCCAAACTTTTAATAGATTTTATTAAAGCTTTTTCTTTCAATACTTTCAACAAGTATAAGAATTCCTTTAGCCAGGCGTATTTATTTGTGCCATATTTGTGTTTTTTTTTTTTTACATTGTTTGAGGCATTCATTAACCATATAATTAGTCATAGAATTACCTAATTACGTTTTTTTAACATAAACATCTTGCTGAAATTAAGACAGAAAGTCTGCTAGTCTCTATGACTGTCAGCTGACCAGTCCCTGTTCTCAACCTCCGACTTATCACCTAAATATATTACATTTGAATCCTTCAACAACAAACTGGACTTATGTGGACTTACTCAGGTAACTTTTTACATGGAGGATGAGGAAATTTCTACCATTAAGGCTACCATTAAGGCAATGTGCACAGAATCCAAACCCTGTCCATGTCTGGCAACTGTTGCTAACTAGGTCAAGCAGGTGGTGTCCAGGGGCATCAAGTTTGACTTGCTTAAACCTTGTTTTCAACTGTATACATACAACGTTAAAATATGAGATGTATGGGGTCTAAAAAAAATATGGGGAGTGTGGTTTTTTTTTTTTTAAAGTGGTTTTTATACAAAAATATTATTTTAAAAAAAAAGTGGCCGTGGATTAAAAATATGTGCATCTTACGATGAAGATCAACAGTGCCAGTAACAATAGATGTTAGAACAACTTTTCAACCTTTACAAATGAATTCACTTTGAGACTTCTGCTTTTTGAACATTAATTCTGTAGTGTCTGAGCATAAATAGGAAAGCAATATTCATTATCTGGCCTTTGCAGTCATTGTAGACAAAGACTGTAGCTGACAACATGGTGCAGCCTTGCATTATCTTGCATTGTCTAAATCTAAGTTCATTGGCCAACAAAAACAGTAAATTTGAGTGAATCATCTAAACTGTAACTGAGTACTGAATGAAACTTCTAAAAACATGTACACTTCTATTTGAGCTTACAAAAACTTTATTTAGCTGACTTAAAATCTGAAATTCAACAACAATATTGAGATAGGGATCTCTAAGCTTATGTTAGTTTTGGTGCAGCAAATCAGACCCATTTTTAAATGTTATTAAGGGGGTAATGCAATTGCTATGTCTATGTTTAGAATAAAGTCATAATGGCTTTATAATGTCCGCCCAAACCAGACAGGTACAGCATAATAATTCCAAATGTTCCTTCGAGATAAGGACGCCTATCTGCACATATTGGGTGTTACAGTGTGCAGGTCTTACCTGGTGCATTGCAGTGAGGCCATCTTCATTACAAAGATCTGGGTTAACACTGTTTTTCAGTAGGTATCTCACTACCAGAGAGGCGAGAGACGAGACGAGAAAGAGAAGAGAGAGGCGACGATGAGAGAAGTGATTTTGAGGCGTACGGACAGCGACTGAGGAAACGAGACCAGCCCGAGACCCGAACGAAGAGCACACGGCGTGAAAGAGAGAGAGAGAGAGACAAACAGAGAGAGAGAGAGAGAGAGAGAGATGATTTGTCATGTGCAGTCTGTCATCTTAATTCGCTGTTTATTATGGAAACAAAAAATGACAACTGAAAAATGTACATAAGGTGGACACTATGGACTACTAACCTATTACAATATATTTTTCATTGCAATAATTTTGTGTTTTTTCCAATTGTCACAATACACCTGCCCATGCATTCTAATACAAGTTTCAGTCTTTGTATATTCATCAGTTTCATTCATCCTTTTCATTCAGCCAGACGTTTACCAAAACATGTAGCCAAAACTTTTAATGACATTTAGCCACTGTAGTTATTGTTTATTGTTTTATATGTTGGTATTATAGTGAGGAATTTTTTATAAACCAAAAAGCGGTTTCAGTCAGTGCACAAAAATAGCCAATTATTCTGGTATGCCTCCTTCCTATAAATACATTACACCCACTTTTGCCCTCAAAAAAACAAAAGATTTGTCAGACCATCACAGGACAGGACCATTACATTTGTCAGCATGTCCACAGGAATGCCACACCAAATTATCTTTAGATCAAACTCAACTTTTATTGGATTGAAACATATATAAAAGAATGCACAGGCTAATGAGGGGCTAAATTTGTTTAGTTATGAAGCATTTCAAAATGGATTTGTACAGCACATTAAAAAGATTGTGAAGAGAGAGAGGTAAAGACAGAACACAGATCACATGAAAAATTCCTGGGTGGAGTTGTTTCATGCCAATGTAGGGAGGGGACCAAAGATGCTTCCAGAAAGATAAAATATAAAGCAAACAGAGGCAGGAAGTAGAACTCCACCCTGTCTTATCAAAAGGAAGGGAGTGATAATGAGGAAAATAAACAGGTGACAAACTGCACTATAGGCAGCTCATGGAGCCTATGCTGTGGACTCCACATTATTTATGAAAAGAAGGTGTAAAGACACCTCATTACTACAAGGACAGACAGTAACTATGGCTTCTGTTATGTGAGGGTGAAGAATCCAGTTGGGCATGGCCCATTTCTTGGCCGGTAGTGTAACTAGTGCTAACAAGCATATTACCATGCAATATTAAACACAGACAGTAGGATGGCTTGAACAGAAGAGCTCACATCTTTCATTAAGACACTGTCATAGGGTACTACATTGCCACAAAGTCAGGTGAATAAAAAAAACAAAAAACAATTTAGTTGCAAAAGAATTAACAGAACTACAGAGCGCTGAAGCATGGTGCACATAAAACTAGTATGTCTTTGTTTGTAACACTCATTTCAGAGTTTTAAACTGAATCTGAAAGCAATATTAGCACAAAATCTGGAGCTTCATGGATTAGGTTCCTAATAACCAGAATTGACATTTTGGACACTTATTAGTAGAAGTTTACTTACTTACTTATAGCTAGTTTTTAAGTTCAGAAGTACTGACAAAAGTCAGGCAGCATGAAGCCTCCCATGGTCTTGGGACATTTAAAAAAACTCTTTTCATATATGCACATCTCAAAGATGTATGTTAACAAGCATGGAGACATAGAAACTAATGGAGAAATGGAAACTAATATTGTAATAAAGACTGTTAAATCAGACTGTGAGTCACATAGTGTTGGTCACAAAAGACTTCAAAAAAGTCTTAGAAAGTGTTTGAAATACATGCACACAGGAAACTTGGTGAGTAGGTTTGACATTGTGAGATATGACTCAGGTTTAATCTGTATTACTATTGCTGATGGACCCCACAGCCAGGATAGCCCTTCATGAATTATCCTGTTAGTCCTGTGGCAGAAGGCTGCAAGACACATGCATGCAGAACGTTTGGACCTTATTGGTATAGTGCTAGACTGTCATGGAGTCATTCAGAATGGGTCACCTGCAGTGACGAGTAAAAAACAATATTAACCTAAACATTACAAGCAGAACTAAAATAATTAAAAATTCACATTTCAATAGTTGTTAGGAGAAACAAGCGAGATAAAATGATTTGAACGGGTTTGTGATGTGTATCCTTTAAAGTGAGCATGGAGGTTATATGCTCTGGTATCTGTGAATTGTTGGTTCTCTCTCTTTGTGGTTAATGCAGGTCTACCAGGTCCTTCATGTCACTGGTGTCTTCTTCTATTCACTACTGCCAACAGCACACTATGGTAGATGATAAGATCTCATTTCCCGGAGCCCTAGAATTCAAACCCCTCTCAAACTCTTCCAATTGCTCGAATTGCTTTCGAAGTCTTCTCTGAGGCATACTTCTCTTGCAAAGGATGCTACCAAAACAACAGCATAAGTCAGCATTGAAAGCAAGCTCAACAAACAGGATGACCTTATATAGTCAGTCAGATAACAATAAGATACGGCGTGAAACTTAAACCATTCATGGTGTCAAACCTACCCACCAAATTTCATTCCTGTCGGTTGATTTCCTCTGTGTACTTTTTTAACGATGATTGAGTGTATACATACACCAACACCCTCTCCTATCTTAGTCTTCACATTAAATCGACTTCTAAAAAGTGTTTGTCTTGATCAGTGTCCGAGATGATGTGACTCACACTCTGATCTAGCAGTAGCAGACACTCATATAACTTCATCAAACTTGGCATTGTAACTGGAAGAAATGGTGAGTTTATATTCCATTCCTTTGCTTCTTTAGAATTATCACCGCTACCTACGTTTACTATTAAATGAAAATATAGTAATAATAACTTCTAGTCTGCTCTTGTGGGATGTTTTAAATATGGAAGCAATGAACATCAGCACAGTAATACTCATTTGAGTCATCAGGGAAAAAATAATCCATTTTCACCCAGTGGTCGTGGTAATACTGCATTTCTATGCAAATGCCAGATTTTGGCGAATATTGTTTTTATATTTATGTATTTATAACAAGTTCACTTATTTTATAGCCTATATTTATCTAAACCTGTCAAATTGTTTCAGACCTTAAATGGTGCACCAGAGACAGGATGATACAGGAAGATTTGAACAAGCAGAAGAACAGAAAGCAAACTTCATCTTTAAGCTTTAGTGGTCATTTGCGTGGGCAGTGAGTTGAAAAAGTTTATAAACTTTAAGATAGAGAAAAACATTTCCTGTTTTTTTTATATTGATGGTTTAGTCCAACCAGCTTTGTCACTTGTTTCGTTCACATTTTCACTTCAACAACACAGTCCTGTTTTTGTAGAATGTTTTGCTACCCAGTCTGGCTAAGAGCATGTATTCCAGCAGGAAAGTGACATCAATACATACCTAATACCTTCTATTATTTTATCCTTCTTTACCTACATATAATGGCTGTACCTCAGAGAAAGCAATCACACTTGGCTGGTCTCGACCGCAATTTCCATGTAAGATTTGAGCAACAGAAAAAAAAAATTATAATTTTGCCAACAGTTTTGTTAGTCATCAATTTCAATTTTGGGATATTTGTATAAACAAATAAATACTTGGTCTAAAGATAATTGAAATTACCACTGTATTAAAATACCACAACAAACAGAAAATAGAAATACAGCAATTGTGTAGCAAAGTGCATGTATTGTCTTATTGTCACTTATTTATGTGCACTGACAAATACCAAACAAACTACTATCAAAGTTCTGTTTACATATATATTGCTCAGAGCTTTTGATTTATACTGTTTATACATTACACAACAAAAACAAATTATGACTTATCAAGTTTAAGTTCATTTCACATTTTATTCTTTGCAGTTGTTATAATAACTGTTGTTATAATATATAAGTCTGCTTATGAGGGCAATCAACGTTTCATTAGCCTGCAAATTGCTTTCTTGACTATATTATCTAGGTGAATTAGGACATGCATAATGTACATTGTGTCAACATGCTGAATGTTCTTTGCAAGACACTACATGACAGAAACTTGTTTAGAGTTTTAGAAACCTGAAACAGAGCACTTCATAGCAGTCAGATCAACACTTGGTTTTACTTTGATGAAAAGACGTTCATTTTAAGCGCAATACGTGCATAACTTTCTTACCTTCATCCAGGTCATTCCTTGCTGAAGCCTCCAATAATGCCACATTTGCTGCAAATGACACTCGTTTATGACTCTCTGCTGCATTCCCATGGTTTCCATTTCCACGTCGTTTGTCAGTCTTTCGTTTCCTGTTCTGCAATTCCTTTTCATAGACAGCCCATCGTTTCAACTGCTGGTTGCGCCGTTTCTGAGCAGCTCTCAGGCGTTCCAGGCTGGGCACCTTGTCCAGCTGTTGCAATTCAGTCAACAACTCAAGGTGACTGGTCATACTGAGCTATAGGCTGGGAGCCAAAGATGAGATGTTGAGGGAGGGGAATAAAATAACCTTGTTTAGGGCCGCTCCATCAGTCAAGTTTTCACCCATCATATGTTTTCTGCAGGAACAGAAAGAAAGAATATTTAGATGGATTCCTGAAGCATATATACAGTGGTGTGAAAAAGTGTTTGCCCCCTACATGATTTCTATCATGATTTATTATTTTGCATGTTTGTCACTCTTAAATGTTTAAGTGAAATGGCAGGAGTTAATAATGAAATAATAAAGCATCATACATCCGTTTTGTTTTATATTTGTTTCATAATCTCCATCCTTTATTTTAACCACCACAGTGACATAAGGGGGGGGGGGGGGGGGGGGGGGGGGGGGGGGGGGGGGGGGGGGGGGGGGGGGGGGGGGGGGGGGGGGGGGGGGGGGGCGGGGGGGGGGGGGGGGGGGGGGGGGGGGCGGGGGGGTGGTACATATGGTTTGTTTCTTGGAGCACATGTGTTTCCCTTAATCCCACCCTTTGCCATAATCCCTTCATCATCATTTCTTAATAATTTCTATTGTTTTATTTATTGACAGGCAGCATAGTTCATTAAACATAAAGAGTTCACTACACAAAGCGCTACATTTTTCTACATTGCAAAAGAGTGCTTCCGCTTAAACTTTGCTTTTTAAAACTCTCAGATATTAAATATAACATTACAGCAATGATGGTATATAATGAGAAGATAATAAAAAATTATTACGATAATGTAATGAATTAACTGGCTTAAGCACTGGGGATAATGAAACTAAAACTGGGGAGAGACAAAGTTGTTAAAACAGCACAGGGTGCTTTTAGGTGAAAATAAAAACATCTGTAGCATCACATGCTTAATTTAGTTTGCCTTACTTGGCAATAGTTACCTCCAATGTAACTATTGGGCATGTGAGTGATTACGAAGCTAAAACAGTATACTGTGCAGCTCTAGTACACATAATGTTCAATACACTTTGACTAGCGTGGATTGGCCAGTAAAGAGGCCACTGACTAGAAAAACCCAACAAGAGGTCAGGGACACACAACACGAGGATTTGGGGGACAGTTTGTGGACAGGGCCTCTGGGATGTCAAGCTCAGAGACACACACACACAGAGACACCAGTGTAAGTCAACCCCAAGTGCTTTATTTGCACATATTAAGTGCAAGCCCTATGTCCTTTCATAAGTCCCTCTTTGAGTCTCTCTGGCTTGTGGGTGGTAAGGAGGCCAGCATGCTTTCTACCCATACTGGAGAAAGCCAGTCTTTAATGTGTCTATGCTTGTCCCCGATTTGCCACAGCTGTTGGCCATCCAGAAACTGCGATAACTGTAATACTTTAACTGCAAAATATCACACTTTAATTCTTTTTACATACTGGTCAGGCCTTGTTTTTTTTTACATTATAAGGAAATAATGGGCACCTTAAAAGCTGTTTTTGGCATCTTTATCACTAAAACTGTTCAGAGGGAAAAAACAAGGAAAAAACAAAACAATTATGTCTTTGTTCCTGTATCAAACAAAGAGAGCACTCAGAGAGAAAACTCACCACAGCATGACATGTCCAGTCTTATCCATTCCTATTGACTAGCCCAACCCCAAAATACCCCCACGCTCAAACTAAATACAAACAGCAGCCTGAAATAAACAACTGAAAAAACAGAACTAGCGGTAGAAAAAGTTAGGGTGGGGTATATAGTTTAATATAAGTCTTACATTTATACAGTACAAAACCCTGAAAAACACTTTAATCTAGATGAAGAACAGGATAAAAGATCCCACTGTACAAAAGCCGATCTTTATTCCGTAGCCATTTTGGTGTTTTTTGGAGACTTTTAGTCAGGCAGATAATTGGCCACCAAAACCCAGTGGAGGCCCCTTGTAGACCCCTTAGGTCTTCTTTCTTAGTTATCATTGCAGCAGCAGCAAAGTCAGATGGAGCAGCAGTTGCCTCTTACATGTCATATTTTGTTAGTTTATTAGTGTGTGCATCTAAGGAACCACACATCAACATTGCTGTCTCTACACCCTGGCACATTAATGCATATTTTGTTGACTGCATTAATGGACAAACTACTAGCCACATATCTCTTAGCTATCTCTGTGTTGTGGGTGTGAAGTTAATAAATCTTCCTCTGAGTACTACCTTGTTCTGTGTTCTGATCGGACACTCTGTGGAGGTTGCCACCGGAAATTAAGAAACAGCACCCTAGAATTCCCTCATTCCCTTTTCAGTCCTTTTCACCCACTTTTAGTCAAAGAATACAATTTCTTCATTTCATTACCATCGGTTTATGTGAGGGCTGTTAACGTGGATTATGGGTAATTGTCTTCACAAAAGTGAAATCTAATGCAGACTTATATGAGAGGGTTATCAAATGTTCGTCATGTCTCGTAATCTGTTAGTAAAAATGAAAGAAAAGGGACACCCCACAACCTTTCCTACATATGTAGGTATGTAACTAAGTAAGTAACAACCAAAGCTTGTAATTAATATCGTGATACAACAGGTCCTATGCAAGTTCTGCGTACTGGTGAGGTTAAAACAGAACTCTTTGACTGCAACGAGCAAAAGCTTGTTTCGAGCAAAAAGTGTGCAGAAAGTCATAAACAGAACACTTCTCCACCGACTTCTCCACAGACTGCACTTTTTGCACATACCCTGGTGATTCAGGGTATCACTTCTATATAAGGACCAGTATTATTCTATTTATATTGCATATGTACTCTGTGTGTGATACATGTATACTTAATACAGTCATGCCCGAAAGTATTCATACCCCTGTCAAAGTTTGACTTAAATTTACTTTCATTTAACCAGAAATTATATTTTTGCCTGGAAATGACACAGGCATCTCCCAGGAGATAACAAGATGATGTACAAGAGGCATCATTGTGGGTAAAAATATTTCTCAGCTTTTATACACATTTGAACAAAAAGTGGCATGTCCAAAATTATTCATACCCTTTGAAAACTGTCACAGTATATGGGAAAATCCAAAGTTCTATACCATTCCAAATAGTCCAAGCTGTTTGAAAGCATCCTAATTACCCTGATTCATTGGGAACAGCTGTTTTAATCAACTCAACAGGAGAAAAACAGCAGCTCTCTGCAGTTGGTCTGTGGACAGTCATGGCTAAGACAAAGGAGCTCACTAAGGACCTGCGGCTGTGCATTGTGGCCGCTCACAAGTCAGGAAAGGGCTATAAAGCCATATCAAAATGTTTTCAAGTTCCAGTGGCTACAGTGCAAAGTATTATTAAAAAATACAAGAAGTTCCGCACTGTGGAAAATCTCAGAAGATGTGGTCGGAAGCCAAAAGTGACACCTGTGCTGGCCAGTGAGAGAGGTGAAGAAAAATCCAAGGATCACCACCAAGGCCATCCTGGTGAATCTGGACTCTGCTGGTGGCGACATCTCAAGGCAGACAGTCCAACGGACACTGCACACTGCTGGGTTCCACGGACACAGGCCAAGGAGGACACCACTTCTCCAGAAAAGGCACACAAAAGCCCGCTTGACCTTTGCAAATGCTCATCTGGACAAAGAAGAAGACTTCTGGTGTTCTGTTTTATGGTCAGATGAAACAAAAATTGAATTGTTTGGCCACAATGATGTGTGCACCATTTGGCGTAAAAAAGGAGAAGCCTTCAACCCTAAGAACACCATCCCCACTGTCAAACATGGCGGTGGGAACCTAATGTTTTGGGGGTGTTTTTCAGCCAATGGACCAGGGAACTTGATCGCAGTAAATGGCACCATGAAAAAAGAGCAATACATCAAGATTCTCAACAACAACATCAGGCAGTCTGCAGAGAAACTTGGCCTTGGAAACCGGTGGACATTTCAGCACGACAACGACCCAAAACACACAGCCAAAGTGGTGAAGAAATGGTTAGCAGACAAAAACATTAATGTTTTGCAGTGGCCCAGCCAGAGTCCTGACTTGAATCCAATTGAGAATCTGTGGAGGGAGCTAAAGATCAGGGTGATGGCAAGGAGACCCTCGAACCTCAAAGAGTTGGAGCTCATCACTAAAGATGAATGGGCAAAAATACCAGTGGAGACATGCAAAAAGCTGGTCAGCAATTACAGGAAGCGTTTGATTGCTGTAATAGCCAATAAAGGCTTTTCTATTAGTTATTGAGAAGGGTATGAATAATTTTGGACATGCCACTTTTTGTTCAAATGTGTATAAAAGCTGAGAAATATTTTTTCCCACAATGATGCCTCTTGTACATCATCGTGTTATCTCCTGGGAAATGCCTGTGTCATTTCCAGGCAAAAATATAATTTCTGGTTAAATAAAAGTAAATTTAAGTCAAACTTTGACAGGGGTATGAATACTTTCGGGCATGACTATAAGTATAATTATATAGGATTCTATATTTAGCTGCTTTTGCGGTTCTGTCATTTGCTCTAATACTGCATACCTGACATATTTTATGCTCCTATATTTTTAAGTGTTATATAGCATATAAATGTACATTTGTCCTAATTTATATACATACATATAGTTTTCTTCACTCTTGAATTTCTTTCAAATTTAATATTCAGTATTTATATAGTAATTGTTTAGTACTTGAAGTACAGAAGCTAGGGCAGAGTACGAATTTCATTATACAATGCAACTGCTTGTTTCTCTGTGCATATGACAATAAATGCTTGAATTTTGAATCTGTTAATCACAGGCTGGATTGATAATGCTTTAGGCTTGTGCTGCAGACAGTGACACATGGAACAATTCACTAATAAAGTAAAGAATGGGTTCAATTAAATAGCAGAAAATTGTAGAAGCGAACCATACACTGTAAAAAAAAAACATGAAGACGAAATAAAGAGATGGCTTTAACAACAGATGATCTAACGATCATCTAATTGTCCTAAACACATTGCACAATACACAACGGGCTGCCGTACGAGGGGCAAGCTGATGATTCTGCCGTGCCCTCACAGTCCTCCAGCCTAAACATCAACAGAAACTCTGTTAATAGAACAGGCAGCACAGGAGACAGGGCCTAGTGGTATATATACATACAAGTATGCCACAATACGCAATAAACCACAACAAGCGCCTTTTAACTAGAATAACAACAATGGTTACAACAACACATGTCAACAACACATCGAGGCCCAATATATGTCCTATTGCAGGACTTCTCAAGAGCCTTTTTACGTGGCCTGTTCTGCCACAGTTAGACCAGTGTCAGCGATTGAAATTCATTTTTACCACTGTTCCCAACACTTTACTGTGTGCCTGGCGTTTAAAGGAGTTTGATATCACATAATATTGATTTTACAGCTGCAATCCATTGCAGGTTACTGCTAACCAGTTAATCAAGTTTCTATTTTAAAAAATATTTTTACACATGTATTATGTCCAGTTCTGCTCACCTGCAAAGAACTGCATGTCTGTTTGCAGGAACACAAACAGCCTGGAAACCGCCAAACATTGTAATGATTTCTAAGGCATAGCACAGCATGAAAAAAAAATGTGCTTAAAAAGACACAACAAAGTTCACCTACAGAAATTGTGCCAATTTACAGCCCAATCAATTGTTCTTCAGTCATAAACTTCAAACTACCCATTGGTTCATGTTTGCAGGAACTACGCAACATGCTAACTGCCTTCCTGCTTGTTGCAGGACAGTTTTAGAGGGAGACCCGCTCTATTTAGGGGTTTAGGTAGAAGTACTATTCACATGTTATAGAGGTTATGGAGGTTTGTGCCGACACAGTAACTGTGGCCAATGGTCTATTGAACTGATCAAAGCTTTTGACACTATTGATCACTAAGCACCTCACAAACAATTGGTGTTGATAAAAATTTGATAAACTGGGACCAAAAGTGGTGAGGGGCAACAATTCTTTCATTTCATAGAACTGAGTGATAAAATCTTATTTTACTTAATCTAAACCATAATTCTAGTGATATAACTGTCCTTGATAGAAATATGACAAAGTTACAATAAACATTTGATATATAACATATATAACATATGACATAATAGATCATTCTCACACTTCCGGGTTCTAACAGCAGTGTTGGTGGCATGGCCTGCTTCAAGAAAGCTACCTGTTGTCACCACCAGAGGGCTTCTAAGTTTTCCAACATGGTTCCATAAGAGAGGGAGAGATTGACTGGATTACCTGTCAGGTTCTGAAAGTTTCTTACTGAATTTATATATATATATATATATATATATATATATACACACACACACACATACAGAACATCATTATTGGATACCTGAAGACGTTGCCTAAACGGGTTATTTCTCTTGTAAATACACACAAGAGACTAAAGAGACTTTAAGTTTCGAAATGCAACAGTAGGTTAAGAAACAATTAGCGGTGGCTAATGTAACAATATGTATTTCTTAACATATTCTGAATATCATGAAGAACACTGGTCAACTTTCTGTACAATCTTTTCAACTTATCAAAAGCCTAATATTGTGATATGTAAAAAAAAAAAATTCGAGAATTTAGATATTGTGTTTGTCTCATAATCACCTGTATCATGCACAGTGACAGCACTAAGCATTAAGTAGGTTAATTTCCGATCTTCCCCCTCATAATGTTTAGCTCTAATCTGAATGTAAAATTAGTAGCACAGATTTCTGACAAGATAAAGATGTCTCAAAGTCTTAAATTTAACTACTAAATTTAAGTTACAACTAAAACATAGAATCGAGCCCATAACAGAAACAGCTGTGTCTTGTTATCCCAGGACACTGTTGTGGAGTTTGTGCTCTCATTAACTGACAAAACACCAGGTTAGGAGTTGGTGATAGTTTACTGGTTAGATGTAGCTTTCCACAGTACACAGACACGAAGCGTTATCATCATGTCCCTAGCACTGCTGTTCTCCCATTCTGCACCTGCGCACCTCTCCTTTGTGTCCTCTCGTGGTGCGTTCACTAACAGGCCATCCAATGGTGCGTTCAATACAATTCAATGTGTTTTAAACGTTACTGTATTTGCCCCAGTCTGTTTCTTTTTCTTACACACACACAAACTCACGCAACCCCGCCCCCCCAACACACACACACGCTCCTAACTTGCCTTGTCAATCTACACACACAGATCAGTGTGACACTGTATTTTCCACAATATGTCTCTTACACACACACACACACACACACACACACACACACACACACAACAAATCCACATACAAGCAATGCTTATCACTTCCCCTGTCAATCTATACACACAGATAAAAGTTGTGAGCTAAAAAGCAGCCCTAAGCTGGAACCAAACAGGCTCAGGCAAGGACTGATCAACAGTGTAACTGCCATGCAGAGAACAACTACAAAAACATGGGGTACAAGTATTAATGGAATATTTAATGGCTATACTAACTGGTACTAACATCATATCAAAAACATATGCAGATACACAGGAAGGAAGTGGGTATTGCACTTCCTGTGCATTTGTAAAAAGTCTGTGAGTGAGAGACAAAAGGAAAGATACAGAGAGGGGGAGAGCGAGAGAGAGAGAAGAACAGTGGTCTTTAAACTAAATATACCATACTGCCTGTCACCTTGGAAGAAGAAACTCTCGTAGCTCGTCTTTACATTTCTCGGCTGTCCTATGAGAGATTTTTGAATTCAGGATGGATTAGTTGTCCTACTTGGTATGACAGAGAGGAGGAGGGGCTGAGGGAGAGAGAGAAAGAGAGAGAGAGAGAGAGAGAGAGAGAGAGAGAGAGAGAAAGAGAGAAAGAGTGAGAGTGAGAGAGTGAGTGAGTGAGAGTAAGCCTTCAGTCAAGTTTCTTTCTGGGTCAATGTCTCCCCTGTTGAAAGCTTAAACCAGGCCAGCTATAGAAAGGTTCAGAACGAATAAATGAGATAAATGAGTAAATGAACAACCTTATAATAACACATGGCAATACTATTTTTGTTCATTGGTGGTGAACAGAAAGGATAGTGGTGTTTTCCTTAAACAGCAGGTACATGGTCAATAAACATTCTGATTCTGATTTAGCAAGGAACATTTTAGATGGTATTGAACATCAAGGAGTATGGCAATGGAGAACAAACAAAGACAAGATTGTCAAAGTAAATCTCCTTCTACAACACAAGAGCATTAATACATGATAAATGTATGACAGTAAACTACTGTCGCTATCAGAACAAAAAATTGCTTGTACTGAAAAATAACTTTAAAGAAGAGGAAAAACTTCCTGATGGTTAATGTAACAGGATTGAGCAATTATGTTTGAATGGATAATGGTAAGTGAATGCACAGATGCTCACACATGGCAAAGCATATTTAATATTTATGAATCAGTATGCTATAAAAAAAAACAATAATTCATTTAATCAGTTCCATTTGGCAAGTAGGTGCACTTTGTAGTTCTACATTTGCAGAGTGTGGGTAGCATCTAGAGTCTGAGGCCTGGGTTACTTCATTAGATTTGAGTTTAAATAACTACTTAAGTATTATTATACCATTTAAAGAGAAAGAGAAAGATGCATAATTACAAAATTACTACAATTAATAAGTTACAATTGAAGAAATGAGTTACGAATGAAGAAAAACAAGGACTAGTCCTAATGTCAGTTTACTAGCGAACCCAGCTATATTAGCACCTACTGGCAAAACTGGCCCTTTGCAGATATCCTTGACATAGACTATAGGGTGTTTCTTGCCAGAGGTCACATCTTTGTGCTTCTGCTGTCAGGCTTGCCAGTCCGACAAAAGCTGATAACTAGATAGAGATAACTGTTCACTGATATGCTCCAGTAGATTGAGATCGGGACAATTAGCAGGCCAGGAAAGGACAGTCGCTGTCTTTGATGGAGTTTTTGGAGAGGAATGTTCTCCCGTTCTTGTCTAACGTACAATTCTAGCTGCACTACAGTCCTGGGTCCTCTTTAACAGATTTTTCTTTAAATCTATTCTATTCTAAAATCTGTTCGGCTTTGATTGTGCTTTTCTAGATGTGTAAGCTGCCCACTCCATTGGTACTAATGCAACTTTTTTGCATGTGTAATGCAGCTTTACAAGCTGGATGGTTCCTTTCCTCTTGAGTCCACAGGGCATAGAATCCAGGGTTTTCCAAAAAGAATTTCAAACTTTGATTCTTCTTATAACAGTTTTCCATTTTGCATCAGCATCCCTACATAACCTACAGAGGTTAAATACTTTGGGAGTTTGTTGGGTAGGTATTAGATTTTTTTTGCATGTGTAATGCAACTACACTATTAAGATGAAGGCATGGCCTGGTAACACAAATATTCAGAATTCCTCTAAACTACTTTTACTACTCACTTATCTGTCACCCACTTTGAAACTGAAGTAAACCATCATACTACAGTTTTCATTCAGCGTTAACCTCAAAATATATATCTGAAATATTTATAGCATAGCAACTTGGCCGACACACCCCAACATTTTTTGGAAGTTAAAATATTAAAATATTTGCAGGGTATGTATTATTTTTGAAACTGGATAACTAATTAGGAGTCATCATTTTAAAAGTTTCTCACTCTCTGACCTTGATCTGAAGGCCTCTATCTTAATTTGTTTAGTTTTATTTAGCTGCTGAGAGATCATAATGTTAAGTATGTAGTCTTTGATGGCATACTGTAGACCTTTACTGTAAAGTTTTAGTTTTATGTACTGCTTTCAGAGGTTTTTCATGTATTGAACAAAACAAGGTTTATAATCTCACACACTAAACTGTCTATGGCATTTTACATTTTACATTATGAGTTTTAGGAGCATGTTGGCAGGCTACCGTAGGACCTTTTGGGAGCACAAATTATCACAAAGTCAACATCAGGCTTGAACTTTAGCACAGCACATCAGCACAGCCAAAAAAAATATATATATATAAAATATTTAATTAATACTTCGATGCGCTTTACCTCATTATTTAATATCCCCTTTAATAACTCCTGTAACCGATCCTGAAAGAAAATATTCCAAAGGACCAAGCCCATCTCCTTAAAAACCCACACCATAATCCGCCCCCCTCCACTAAACTTTACACTTGGCACAATGCAGTCAGACAAGTACTGTTCTCCTGGTAGCCACCAAACCCAGACTTTGCATTGCCAGATGGGGAACCGAGATTCGTCACTCCAGAGGACACTTCTCCACTGCTTTAGAGTCCAGTGAAGCCGTGCGTTACACCTCTGCATTGCATTGTGCTTGGTGATGTAAGGCTTGATTGCAGCTGCTCGCTATGGAAACTCATTTAATGAAGCTCTTCACACACTGTTCTTAAACTAATCTGAAGGCCACATGAAGATTGGAGAGGTCTGTAGCCATTGCTTCTGCAGAAAGTTTGTGACCTTTGTGCACTATGCGCCTCGGCATCCACTGACCCTGCTCTGTCATTTTACGAGTTGCTGTCGTTCCCAGTCTTACACTTTGTTATAATCCCACTGATGGTTGACTGTGGAATATTTAGTATTGAGGAAATTTTAGGACTGGACTTGTTGCACAGGTGGCATCCTATCACGGTACCATGCTAGAATTCACTGAGCTCATGAGAGCGACCCATTCGTTTGGTAATGTCTGTAGAAGCAGTCTGCATGCCTAAGTGTCTGGTTTTATACACCTGTGGCTATGGAAGCGATCGGATGGGCGAGTGAATGCTTCTGGAAATATAGTGTATGTTAGCCAGAGTTTAAAAAAAATAGTTTAGTGTCATTACTAATAGTGATCTGTAAACTGTCTACTCTGAACTTGACAGTCCACTTTATTGACCAAGAATGGAAGCTTGTCAGCTTATGCCTCCAGAGGGTCTACTTTCCTGAGGATCATATGGACAAAGCAATTACATCCAAACTTGTGGATGTGCTTGCCTATTGGGTACTCAACGAGGACCGCCAGGTCTGCATCACCACTGACAGTGGAACAGATGTCATCGAAGACATTAATAAGTACTTAGTTGACATATAGTTTTAATTAGGTGATTTAATTCCCTTGATGTTAGCCATTTTATAGGCTATTCATTTAATCTTTAGTCAAAACAAGCTCATAAGTGAGACACTAACAAGATGGGGCTCAAGTCAACAAATGGTGGACAGGATTCCAGAACATAAAAATGCCATCACAGAGATTCTCTCAAAAGAACAAGATCAGGTCGCTGAGGCCACCTGGCAAGATGTGGATGTTTTAGAGTCTATAGATGCAGCTCCCAGCCCACTACTTGAATTCACTAATGCCTTGTCCGGTAAGTCCTATGTCAGTTTAACTTTAAACCAGTGATGCATCTCTTCAGCGCCTCCATCGAGAAGGAAGCAGAGAATGACACAGAGCTCACCTGGACCATAAAGACAGAAGTGACTGGGATAGCTCGAGGAAAAGTAAGATAATCCAGGCATGGATGATCTATTTGATATGGCATGCCTTGCTGGTGTTCAAGCTTCAGTACACCCAGGGGGAGATGAGCGAATACATTAAAGAGAGAGCTGTGTCGGAGATGCTAAAGGGAGAGAGAGAGAGAGAGAGAGAGAGAGCTGTTGTGGTATAAGAAGAAGAGTCTAGTGAAGAAGCAACGAGTGAAGCTTCTGCAGCAGTGCCAGCATCAAAGCAGTCACAGCCAACTCTGGCTAGCTTTTTTCCAAATAGGCTCACCCTTATCAACACAGTAGGTCTGAGAGCACAGCAGGCAGTTGAGAGGAAGCTCAGCAACTACCTTCTTGTTCCAGATGCTGACAATGACTGAAATCCTCTGGATTGGTGGAAAAAAGTCCATCAAAGGAATTTCCCCAGAGTAAGCGAACTGGCAAAACAGTACTTGTGTATTCAGACCACAAGCTTCCATTCTAAGAGGGTTGTGGCACAGGTGGCAATACTGTCACATGTAAAAGGGCAGCTCTGAAGCCAGATAATATAGCTTGCATTTCTTGCCAAAAACTTTTGGGGCCCATCAAACATGTCATTACTGATTTAGGTGGATTGTCTGGAAGGTTACAGGAACTTGTCTTATCAAAGCTTTTTTTATTATTATATTTTTTTTATTGCAGACTATTCACAAGTTTTAGAAGACAGGTAGAACAGAAACATTAGGAGTAATTAGTTGGTATATGGTGGTATTAGCTTTGTGTTTATTAAATAGTCTAAAGAGGTATGCCTAGGTAGTTTCAAAGCATTCTTGTAGGTGGAGATCTGTTCTTTGAGAATATCATAATGTAACCAGTTTAGTTTTCCTCCATAAGTGCTCTATTTTACTCTAGATTCTCTTGTATTTCCTAGCTGCAGCATTTCCTTATTTATCCACAAGTTTTTCCAAATATGAGTTTTTCATCCATCTGACTGGTGCAACAATGTCAAGAGCTTCCTTTAATCTGAAATTTAATTCAGGAACTAGAACAGCACATAAGGAGGCCAAAGTTGTATTTAGTGCACTATTGTAAATATTTCAACATTTTTCAACTGTTTCTGACTTATGTTTTCTAAGTAACTTTCCGGTGCTTTCTTCCTTACTTCTAGATTGCCATAAAAGAATATACCGAAATTGTCTGACAGAAAGACGTCAGCTTTGAGGGACACATTTGTATCTCTTTAGTAATGGCCAGGTCTGTGACCTAGTTTGTGGGTAGTGCTGCCAACATGCTGCTTCACATTAAATGTTTCCAGTAGTCTAATGAAGTCTAATGCATTAATGTCTGATGGGTTATCAATATTTAAGTGAAAATCCCCAGAGAGGAGAATTTTATCAGCTTGTATGTGGCTTAACAGTTTTTCACTGGGTAAATGTGCTTGCATGCTTCATGAGGAAGTGCTGCGTTGGTTTTATGTTAACCTGTGCTTTTGTTAATATGTGAGTAATAATTTTTTCGCTGTTCAGCTTTGATTGTGCTTTTCTAGATGTGTAAGCTGCCCACTCCATTGGTACTAATGCAACTTTTTTGCATGTGTAATGCAGCTTTACAAGCTGGATGGTTCCTTTCCTCTTGAGTTCACAGGGCATAGAATCCAGGGTTTTCCAAAAAGAATTTCAAACCACTAGAGGTTTTTGAATCTAATGACAGTTATCTTTACCTGGTCAACATTCAGGTTGAAACAGAACTCCCAAAGAAGCTGTTTGACAAAAAAGAGCCCATTGCTACCCATACTTTGCTGTGGGCTGATCCCCGTTGTTCTGATAGTGTATCAGTTCTAGTAGGCACCAGTGTTCACCAAATCTATTCTTACACCCCTGTCACTGAATAGAAGTCCAGTGCAGATCAAGTATGCTCCACAAGAACACAGCCAGGGACAGTGGCTGATGTGAATTGGGTTGGCCCTGGCTAAGATTACTACATTGCAATTTGGATTGCAACAAGCCCAGTTGTTGAGTAAAAGTATCCTCATCATGGAGCATACTTTATCCTTTGCTCTTCCTACAAGTGTGCTTGGGCATTCCACCGTGTTGTTTTTCATCTCCCCTAGACCACAACAACTTCTTTGTCATGCTATGTAATGAGTCCTCTAAAGAGACTTCTATTACAGGTGGCACTGTACTTGGCATTGATGATGCGCTGGACTGCCTCAATGGAAGCAAGTGGTTTCTTTCCTTGATCTCTATAATAAACAGTAAATCTGTAAAACAGAAGAATATAAAGAAACACCTCCTTTCATTTATCCACTTGGGTTTTCCAATTTGAAAAGTGCCACAGGAGGTAATAGGACCTGCTGCAAATTTTGGGAAACCTTATGGAGAAGGCAGTTGAGGTCATGAACTTGCAATAGGTGATTGTATAATTGCATTATTTGACAGCATTTGGGAAGACTTTGGTGCTATCCAAAAGCCTGTGGATGATGGAAGAGTAGCCTGAAACAGTCCATAGACAAATGGCAGTTCTTTTGCTCCCAAATGACATTTGTGGGGCATAGAGATCTAACAAATCCTGGCAAGATAAAAGTGGTAACTTGCTGGAACAAGCCCACTGGCCTTGCATCACTTAACTAATTTTTTGGCCTTGCATCACTTAAGTCATCTTCAATTCATCAAAAACTATTCCATTATAGTCCAACTCACAGAGCAATAGTGCCCTGAAAAAGTATTTACCCCTTCCAAATGTCCTCTTTTTGCGCATGTCACACTTGAATATGTCAGATCATTAGGCTACTTTTGATATTAGACAAGGATAACCCAAGATCATACTCAAGAAAATACAAAATATAGTTTTTTTAGACACAACATTATTTATTGAAGAAGAAATGCTGTTTAGTCCTACCTGGCCCTATGCGAAATGGTAACTGCTTAATTAGCTATTAAATCAACCAGGTAACCAAATTCAGTTGAATATTGTGTTCTGTTTCACTAGCTACACTGAGATGATTACTTCCAGATTTGTTAAAAGATTACTTAAATAGAACCTCACTGGCAAAGTGAAAAAGGGTAGATGGTTTTTAATACAGAAGATATTTAATAAAGAAGCAAAAAGAAGTATTAAGATCTACTGGTCTGGAAAGAGAACTAAATCCAATACTAAGGTCTGGGGACTCCAGCAGACCACAGTGAGATCTTGTGACCATCATAAAACTTCCCAGGAGTGACCTGGCCTACCAAATTTCACCAAGAGCGAATCAATGACTGACCTAGGTAGATAAAAACAACTCAGACAAACGTGTTCCTGCAGGCCACACTTGATGCAAGTTAGGTCAATGTACATGATTCCACAATAAGAAAGGCAACGGGCAAAATGACCATGCATGGGAGAGTTGCAAGATGCCCCAAGGCGACCCAAAACCAGAGTTTTAATATGATGGGCATGTTGGATTCATAACAGTAGAAGTGAAACGAGAAATGATGCTGTTAGTTACTGCTGCTACTTGCTAATGTTTGCCTGATAGTGGACCTGTTTTTGTTTCTCCTGACACTGAGGGGAAAGTTAACTACTAGCACTATATTACTCAGTTGATACTGGACCTCCATACCAGCTTGTGACAGAGGCAGATATGAGAAACCATGAAGAGAACAAAAACCCGCACAAGGCAAACTCCAAGCCCTCTCTGCAGCACCATGCCTTGTTCGTTAAGCACTGTTGCTGTGGACAGCCCTTCTCACAGTGACTAGGAACAGAAAAAAAAATCTCTGAATTACCTGCAGATGGCTCCAACTTTATATCTTCAAAGCCAAAGCTGTAGCTGGCCATGGATCACCATCTCTGCATGCTTCCCAATTAACTTTGTAAAGCGGATGGTCTGAAAAATAACCACTAGCTCCAGGAAAATGTTCAAACCATAGAAGCAACAGAAAACCTACATGCACTCTCTAAACAAGACCACTGAGATTCACCCCTTTGGCCACTTTGGCAGAACGTCCAAAAAAAGCCACCAAGAGGACCACCACAAGCCATGACAGGCAGGGCACATGTACCATCAAGGAGAAGATGGGTCGTGTAACATAACACCTGGAATAAACTGGTAAGTGAAAGTTGAAACAAACATATTACATTTAGTTCTTAAGGAAATGGTTTTAATCCATTCCTGTCCCAAATTCACCTTCCAGCCAGTCAGTTCTTCATGGAGAGGAGCTAACCAACAACTAGTGCCTGGACTAATGAAATGTGTGTACTGTTTCAAGGATGTATTTCAAGGATGTCTAGCATAACATCAACACCCAATCCCACACCATAGTGTGGCAGCAGCCCTATCACCTGCCAGAAGCTCGATAACAAGCTGTGGAGTAGAAAATTCAGAAGATACTATAGTTCTGAGTCATCAAAACTTCTAAAAGCCCCTGGTCCAGCCCCCATTGTGTGGGTAACCATACTGAACGGGACTTCAGAAAGTTGAATGTGACTCCCAACTTGCATTATGTAGTTCTGCCGTTCCCCTGTACTCCATGCTGACATTCCAGGGCCAAGGCCAGGCAGTCAGCAAACAGGCTGAGCCCACCATTTGGCTCCCTTGAGATGCCAAACAGGTTCCAACAAATGGAGACTGTGACCCCAAATCTAATAAAATTCCAAAAAACATAAAAAAGTTTATTTTAGGAATCTAGTCACTATTAGACTAGTTCAGCCAATCTGTAAAGACCTACTTATGGGGTAAACTAGGACTCGTTGTAAACAAACTTATTACAAAATCATTACATGATTTTGATTCTCTATGTTGCACGTGAATTAGACCTGAAGAGTACTTTGCTCTAAACAAAGCCACCCCACAGGCTCCATTTATGTATAGCCCTCCCGCATAAATAGCAGGTGAAGGCAAAGCAGCTGTCTATACAAATGCTTTCAGCATGAATCAGAAAGCAGACTACAAATCCTCTTCATTTTTTTTTCTTAACATAAATGATCAATTAAATAAGACATAAAATTGATGTATATAACCATACAATATTTATAATACCATATCGATTTTATGGTTCAGATATTGCCTGAGTGATCACTACCAGTTTGTAACTGTAAGTCGTGAATCATCAATTAAAGTATGGCGTTCTACAGGGTTCTGTCTTATTTGTCTCATACTGTATATGCTACCAATCAGTACCTTTATAAGTAAACATAGGATAATTTTTACTTTCCATTTATACTGTTGAAGAACAAGGGCATTCGGTTGTGGTTTTTGGACTTTTCCAGATCTTTATGATATTAAAGAGGAAAAATATTTCAAATCTTTGCAACTGCTTTTGAGTAATGTTATTTTTAAACAGTTGGACTTTTGGTGGTGCTAGTAGTAAACCCTGACCTGTCCTTGCTCATAAAATATGAGACCTTTTCTGGACACTCCTTTTATACCCAGGCATGGCTCCACCACCTGTTTAAAGATGTTTGTTTGACCATTTCACAATGTTTAGTCTGAAGCTGCCTTACATATAATTTTTATTTGCAAAAACAAAAGCTGATTAATTTTTGTCTCCTAAGAAAATTACAAAAATAATATTTAATATATTATATAATTATATATGTACAAAATTATAAGTTTTATTAGCATTCGTTTTATAACAATATGATACAACAACATCAGACTGTATTGTATTATAAAGTGTGTATATAAGTATACACCTGTTACAGGGCTGTATTTTGGGAAGAACCTGGTAATACAATTATGGTAATACAGGAGTTATGATTTAAATATATTGCAATATAATACAATAATACACTAATCATTAAAACAATAGATGCACAAATAGTTGCACCCAGAAGAAATCAACAGACATGAAACTTGGTGGATAGCTTTGACATTCAGTGACATGTCCCGTTTTGTTTTTTTTTTTGAAGATGAACAATGAATCCGTGAGTGGAGGCACTGCGATCAGTGCCAGGATGGAAGGTTCGTTATGAAGCATGACACATCCAGAAGTCCTTGTGTCACTCCACCTCCACCCCAAAATCTGCAGGAACTGTGTTAGCATATTGAAGCTGCATGGGATGGACTATCACAGGAAACTATTAGTAAGCTCTACATCTTTATGCCGAGACATATGGCATGTTGTGTTAGCAAGAATGCTGGTCTGATGTCATACTGAGAGACACAACTTCTGTATGTGTAGCTCAATAAATTTTGCCCACATCAAAACAGTACACCAACCAAGTAGCAGTTATTCTAATCCTTTTAAAATATTTTAATATCAAATTTATTCAAATAATTGAATCTTATTGATTTGCTGCAGCCCTACTACGTTTGATCACCTCCTGCCATTTAACCACATAAATATGCATGAAAAAATGTACACAGGCAACTATTAGTATGTGCGTTAGTTATTCCTGAAGCTCAGTCTGTTCTCCCTCCCACCCTACAACAATGCAAGGAAAGGTGCTGTATGAGAGTTTCTGGAGTAGGCTCCAGAAACTTCCTTGCACGCACACTCACACACACACACAAACATTCACATGCACGCATCCACTCATAGACACACACAGCTTCCTGCTGCCCCCAAATTGTTGACTGGGCCTGCGAGATCACTTCCTGTGAATGGGTTCTGCATTTGATGTTTTTAGAGTTCTGCTAGCTGGTGCTAGTTTCTCAACATAATGAAAATGGAAAATCAAACAAATAAACATGCAAATATCACATTTGCCATTGATGAACTTGACAGTATTATAGATGATGAGTGACACAATAAGCTACCTTAAGGCTTAATAACCATAAAGCATATTATTTATAAGCTACTAACTTTTGGCTGACATGCTGTTGCATCAAATCCTGAGCTTAGTTTAAAGGCCTGTCTCTAAGCAGACATATATACAGCGATCAGCTACGACCTCAACGTATCTACATTCTTTATCCAGAGTGTTTAAAAACAAAAGAGTGTAGATACATCGAGGTGGTTTTAAATGTTACAGCTGATCAGTGTACGGGTTCACTAACTGTAGAGTTTAAAGCTTAGTCATGAAATGGGATTAAGACATTGTTGAATGCACATGTTGCAAGTGTGTATGTTATGTGCAACTGTGTGAAAGAAAGAGAAAGGAAGAAAGAGAGAGAGAGAGAGAGAGAGAGAGAGAGAGAGAGAGAGAGAGAGAGAGAGCAAGCAGACAGGATGTGGTAAGCAAGGGTAAGAGCTGCAAAGCTGCAGCTGAGCTTGTTCTCATACCTTTGGGAATCAAAATTGCAGGAAAAGCAAAAAAGGCGTGTTTCTATCCTAATGTCTGCAGACGTGTAAACAAGGGCTGCAAAAAACAAATATTTTGATAACTGGTTGTAAGTGTGTAGTGCTTTAGCCGACTCAGAATGTCAGTCAAATCGTATTTTGCCATTAAATACGAAGGTTCGGCTATTTGTTTATTTTCATCTAGCAATCAGAAAGTCCATTGCCATGAGTTTCTATGATGATTTCAAACTCATTAACCTAATCAAATGCAACAGAGTCATGGGAAGCTTTTTTAGGCATTTAAAAATCAGTAAAAGATTTGAATTGTGACCTATTTTAATTGCTGACATTTAATATATGGATTTGTAGAATAATAGGGCAACCAGCCCACATAGTTTTCTGTTTAAATCAAGATTTTTACTTTACTTTAAACATTAAAATCAAACACTTTCAAATAAATGTAATTAACAACCCTTTTTAAACCAACTTCTTTAATTGTCTTTAACCATTAAAACTATAATAAATAAATAAATGGACAAACTAACATAGTAATGCATTAGTTAACATGAAATAATACATTAACAATGGTTACAATTACAAAACTACTGTTAAGTAAATGTGCAACATCTACATGTTTACATGTTAGGTTAACACGTAATTTTCACTAATGCATTACATCATGCTAGTTTGTTAACACTTAATGTAAGTTGTTACCAAATTATTTAAGACCGGAATCATTTTAGATAAAAATAAGAACAACAGGCCTAAAACTGTAAATCAAATCATGGCACTGTCCACTTTGAAATAATAACTTCTAGTGTTTGTCAGGATAAGGTTATTAGATTAGACTACTGCATTCCCCTTTAAACATAAATAAATAAGCATAAATAACCAAAAACAACACCTGCAGTTTAAGATTTGAACAGATCAGTTGTTTGTGTGTCTCAAGAGGGGGTTGGCGCTCTCTGAGCACTGGCTCTCCCAACGCTGAGCAGACGTGGTCCAGTTACTGGCCATTTGCTGCCTTGCAGATAGATTTAATGCCTGCTTTTCATGTAGTACAGTATAATCTGTTAATGTTTGGAAACCACTTTTATTATTATAATGCACACTGACTGACCGCTCGAGGTATCTTAAGGAATCTCAGGTCTCCACCTGATGATCGGTGATGGACACATTAGAAATTCATTCACTTAAAGGGAGCCTGTAAATGGAAAAATTAATAGTAATAAAATGTTTGCTAATGTTCTGACAAAATTAGTGATGTGTACAGGCACTAAAGTGGTTGGTTGTCTGAGGTGTGGGTGTTCGTATACTGAAATCACTATTCTGGTAGCAGGTACATCATCAGGTAAATTAACCAGATATAATATCATAATATCAAATTATGACTTCAATAATAATACTTATGCGAGCGATTTGCTTTATGCATGTCAGTGTTGATGACGTACCGTTGCCTGTTGTGTCTTGTAAAAGATATCAAATGTTATCATATTCTGCAAATCCAAGTGTAATTGGACATGGTGTAAAGATGTGTACAAAGCACTGATTCAAAATATCCATATTTCAGTTCATGATGCTACGTCTCTGAGAAATCTAGCACAGACCACTCGCTAACCATGCTTGCTTCAAACATTTACAGTGCAGCCATGCAAACAATATACAACACTACAGCCTTAACGCTTCAACTCTTTAATACTTTAAGATCTTTTGTGCATGCACATCACTAAACTCCACCCTAAAGAGCAGGACTGGATCATAAAAATAAACTTTGGCCCCCTTTTTTAAAAAAAAAGCATTTCACCAATACTGGCCATTTTGTAAACTGCCAAGTTTGATCTGACGTGGTATTCTCTCATCATACTTCAAATCAATATTGCATATATTACCATCACACTGTGTATCTATAAGGAAAATCAAAACATCACAATAATGGTTGATCCTGTGGTGCTGTGATATCTTATACATTATGCATTTTCCTTGAATTTAACAAGATCAGACAACAAAGATCATCCTTTCAGCACAAGTAAATTTATACGTAGTTTACAGTATCCTCTGTAGCCTGTATAAGCTATATCTCTGTTTACGCATGAGTAGCTCGGGAGGTAGCTTTAAGTCAGTGATTTTATTTTTACTGTCCTGGAATCGAATAGGGATCCGTTATCTTAGAACATACCACAAATACAGTCCAGGGCGCTTGGCGAGGACGTACGGTTAAAGCCTTCAGTGTACAAGATCTGCAGGTATTCATCTTTCTGCATTTCAGGCTAAACATGCAGCTCTTGTTAGCAGGAGCGAAGCAAACCTTAAAACACACCGGGAGATGAAAACAACAACAACAACACATACACATCAGTACGCCAGAGCCATGACATATGCTAACAGCAGCATTGAAATGATAGAGAGAAGCACATCCGCTCGGTCTCAGCCGCCCGCACAGAACAAACACACAATAAAGGATTCAGTGGTGCTCTGCGACTGATAGCACTGACTGACTGCATCACTGTGGTGCTGGTGGTTGCCTTACTTGAGCGGAACTACAGGCGACACAGTAGCAAAATACTGACACAACATTTTCCAAAACGCCTTTGATGCACCGGAGAAGTGGCTAATCACGTCTATATTTAAGCGGAGAATCACATAAAGTTCTAACCAGGAGCTGCTCGGTGTTGTAAAGCATTCTAACCCCTCACTGGCATTAGACCGCCGCTGATACAAGCTGCATGCCCGGAGAAGTAAATGATCAAAAAACTATATATCAAAACGACCTAACGTATAAATCAGATCAGGGATGTACTTACCGTTCACTGTTCGTTACGTTGACTAAAGCTGCAACTCCAAAATCAGTAATCGACACAGTAAGGAAGGTAGCTCACGTTGCCATGTATCCAGTGTCCTGTAAAGTCAGTCAGCAGAAGTGGTTTGAAGAGATAACGCATTAGCGGCTTCGCTAACGGCGCGTCCCTACGTAACACGTACGTTCTTCCGGGAGGGGCCTACCAAGGGCCAAACCAGAGAGCATACATGAAGCGAGAGCCACAAAGTCAAAATGTTTCCGGGCACGCGGTCATGTGGTTATAGTAAGCGGGAGGGGGGACTCATTCCCCTTAAAGCAGACAAAAGAGATTCGAGAGGGAAATCCTGCCAGTTTCACTGAACTTCACTCATGTTTCTTTAGCGTAGCGCTTTTTAATCGGTAGCGTACTGGGCAAACAGGGACCGCACCCCTCTACACCCCATTCACTTGAACAGAAATGGAGCATCTTGTTTTATCCTTTGGCCAAGCATGCCAAAATGTCTGAAAAGCAATTCCCTAAACATTTATAAACAAAAAGAACAAGCACATCTTGTTGTGACATACTTATTTTATATGCTACACTTCTAAATACAAACTACATATATAAAGATGCAAGAAATAACGTAACCGTAATAAATCAGTTATTATAAGTATGTAAAAGATTTTTATTAGAGTTCATTGGAGTGTTACATGTGCCATTATTTTAGTTATGTTGTACAATGAATGCCGTGTCCGAAATGGAAGGCAGATGTCCTGATGCCTTGCTGACTGTGTTGATATACTGGCATGCCTTTTAAAATACAGTACTATTTTTAATAATAACACCTGTTGTGATTTTTCACATCTCTCTATGAAACTAATTTTAAAAAGAGTTTAAAAATGGGTGCTTGGGACAGGGGCAACATATGAACAGGAACATTGTAGAATGAAAAATACCATAAACAGGTGATGAATTAAAGAAGCATCCAACAATGGCCTAATCCTATATAAGCAAAGATGCCAGAAATCCATCAGACAATAATGCAATAGTTTAATAAAGTGATTACAGTGCAGGATATCATCAAAGGATTTGGGGACTTCAAACTCTCTGTGTGTAAAGGTAAAAGTCAAAAACCACAACAGAACCCCTGTGACTTTCAATCCTTCAGATGGCGCTCTATTAAAGAAACGGCATGCTTCTTTGATGGATATCACCCCATGAGCTCCTGGACTGAGTGTCATGGGACTTGAGGGTCAATACATAAAACTACTGCAACTCAATACCTTGTTTTTCTTTTTTTTCTTTTTTTTTTTTTTTTGCACATCCATGACAAGAATTTCATCACTAGTGTTTGGTTACATCTAACCCTTGCCTGAATAAGAGTACCAATCCGTACCCTCATCTTATGCACCTAACGCATTAACACAACTCAAAGTCATCCATAGGCTCCAGTTTGCCAATTCTAAATTAGCTAACTTTATATTTATTATATGGATCAGCTGCAGGCAGTAATCAGCTGTCTTAGTTTGTTTGTTTTGGTTGTGTCTGGAAGTAACTGTAAACTGGGAGTGCTTTGGAGAAACGTATTCAAGATTCTAAAGGCATCTGTGGTGTTCCAATCAGCTCACACCCTGGAAATAAAGGAAGACTACATGGCAGAATGCTATAAGTTTGATTTTTTTTTTTTAAATCTCCATAATGAAGACTGATCAAGAAGCATAATTAAAAAGAATCGGAGTACAAAACAATTAAAAAAACACTCTGAATATGAAAACACACTATAAACAAACATCGTCAGTGAACACATGGAGGATGAATAGTGGGGGAAACAAACAAGAAGCAGCTGGGAAGGATTACAGGGCAGGTCAACAGAACAGACACAGGTCAGGAGCATATCATATGGGGGGTGGAGCAGGAGAGTTTCTGGGCCTCCAGAAAGGAGTGGTCACATTCTGGGCTGCTATATTGGTGGTGCTCCCCAAAGAATTTGGAGACGCTGTGGGAACAGTGATGGAGCCTACCAATTTAAGGGACTCTGAGTCAGGGACTTGTAGGAGGAAGGCTTGGTGCTTTGATCCAGCTTCAGAATAGTTGCCTACACTTATCATATCTCCCTATTAGTTACCGACGTATATGATTTTCTAGTGACATTCGGTCACCCTTGGCTAGAGAAAAAAATCTCCACATTTCCTGATCATAGCATAAACTGTTAGCTTGGTCCTCTTATCACAGCGATAAATATATTTTATATCCAGGTGTTGCCATCAGATCCACAAACGTTGAAGACCCCAATTCTGAGACATCCCTTTCTATCCATACGTCCATACATCTCCAGAAGGTTTCCAACAAACAGGCTCTAAGCAACCTCCACAACATCCATATGAATCCGCTTTCAGTGTAGGAGAAGGTGCTTTTTCACCCAGCTCTAGGGTTTATCCCCTTACTCAGATGGAGGAGAAATCTCTGAAAGAGTATATTCAGGAAGTCAAGTCCAGTCAAATTAATTTATATAGCACTTTTTACAGCAGATGTTGCCACAAGTGTGGTGAGTTTGATCAGCAAGAATGATGAGTCAGCACACAGAGAAGAGGTGCAGTGGCTAACAGACTGGTGCAGGGTACAAGGTGACCACCCTCCACTGAACATTACTTGCTCTGCTGTGGAAATTGTCAGGAGACCCAAGTTCCTCAGTGTCCACATCACAGAGCCTCACCTGTACCCTCAACACCAACTCCATAGCCAGGAGAGCCCAGCAGCGCCTTTACTTCCTGTGGACTCTGAAAAAGGCTCATCTTCCCACTCCCATCCTCACCAAGCATCCTGAGCAGTCGCATCTTTGCCAGGTTTGGGAATTGCACTGGTCTCTGACCACAAGACCCTAAACCGTATAGTGAAAACGGCTCCCCTCCATCATTGCTCTTTGTTCCAGGAGGAATATAATTTCACTCCACTGTGTACTTGTACATGGATGGAAGGACAATTAAAAAAGCCTCTTGACTTGACAAAGCAGCTTTACAGAGAATCGAGGTCCAAGCCTCCAATAAACATGCCAAAAGCAAAAGAGGCGAGGAAAATTCCCTCAATGCAAGAGAAAAAAACCTACAGAGGAACCAAGACTCCAAGGGGGAACCCATCCTCTTCGTTTGACCCCAGGTAGCAACAATCACAAAAAAGGATCATTTTTGAGGCAGGGAAACTGATGACAGATTTGTCTGTGATTTAATAGCTGGTTATCGTTGGATTAAATGGCATGATCTTCGAATGGTGTACGTGGTGCTGGTGAGATCCCCTTACAGAAAGGTAGTGGCACCCAGCCAAAGCAGGTGAAGAAATGGCATTAGAGCACACAGGATGAGAAGCAGTTCCACAGAAGACCACAGAGTTTGGGTAGTAGCTCAGCTCTGGCGAAGAAGAACACACAAACAATTAGTAAGCCTGCACATTGCGCAGAGTTCACGTGTTGGTTCATAGTATGAGATAAGTTCACTGAGCTTTATAGGTAATCAGAAGAATTTTTTCTAGCAGTTTTGGAACTAAGAAGAGCTTCTGTTTTATCCGTTTTGTAGTTCAGTAGGAATAAGTTTCTAGCCATTCAGTCTTTTATATCTTCTACACAATTCTCAATCTTACTAAGTTGCAATGTGTTACCTGGTTTGGCTGAAATGCATAATCGTGTGTCGACTGGATAGCAGTGGAAATGTATGCCATGTTTTCTAATAATAGTACCTAGCGGTGACATATATAAAGCACTGTGGAACACCATACTTGTGGGTAAACAGATGATTCACCTTTTAAATGTACAAACTAATAGTGATCACTCAGGTAAGATCTAAAGCTAAAAAGCTTTTTCTGTAACTCCTACAAGGGTTTCTAGCCTGTTTAGTAGAATACAGTGGCCTATTGGTTTAAATGCTGAACTAAAATCAAGCAAAACATGTAGGGATATGTTTCCTTTGTCAGTTGATACTAAAAGATCTTTTACAATTTTTTACTAGTGCTGTCTCAGTGCTATCATGAGGCCTAAATCCAGACTGAAACTGTTCAATAATGCGTTGCTGTGCAGGTAAGGACGTAGTTGTTGTGCTACAGCTTTCTTTTACATTTTTCATAAGAACAGAAGATTTAAGATTGGCCTATAGTTTTATAGCTCAGAATGATCGAGACTGGGTTTCTTAATTAGAGATTTGATTACTGCCATCTTGCAAGAGTTTGGGATGTAGCCAAGGGTAAGGGAGGAGTTTATGAAAAAGGTTGGGTTGTTTCTGGCAGAACTTCTTTCAGTGTGTGTAGGAAATGAATCTAAAGTGCAGGTAGATGATTTGGTGGATTAAATATTTGCTCTGATTGTTGAAGTAGAGTAAAAGCCCTTAAAAGTAAAAGTTTACTTTAAAAAAAAAAAAAAAAGGACAGAGGTCTTTGACCTTGTATTGATTATCGCAGTTTAAACCAAATTACCAAGAAATATTCTGTTAATAATGCTGTTAATTCCTGTAGCACAACAAAAACTGTTTCTTTAAATGATCTAAATTATCTGTACAAATCTCTGTAGTGCATGTACCCTGATTTGGGTTAAAGAGGGAGATGAAATGTGGACGTATCAGCACCAGGGGGCACTATAAATACTCTGTAATGCCTTTTAGTCTTATTGTCACCCCCTCTGTGTTCTGGTGATTAATAAATGATGTTCTCAGGGACACCACTGAGAAATTTGTGCTTGGATATATAGACAACATTCTAGCATACTCAGAAAACCTTAGGAGTGTTATTAGGTTATGAGGTTGTTCTGTGTTGAAAAGGTTTTTTGGAGAATCAGTTGTTTGTGAAAGAAAATAAATTTCAATTCTTTCTGTTAGTTACATTTTAGCATGTTCTAACTTCCAGGTACGCATGATACCAAGGCTGATGCCAGCTTAAGACAAAGAGCAAAAACATTTTTCTTACCAATTGTTCACATCTCCCGTATTTGATGAATGATTGATCAGGACATAGAAAAGGCTAGATGGGGTCCCACAGAAACTATGTACCAGAACCACTTTGATCCCTTGGGCGCATTACCTATCCCACCTTGTCACTGGTTCCACATCGCCATTGTTTATGTAACCGATGTCCCACAGTCACTTTGATGTATAATAATTCTTGCTGTGTTGATAGATTTTCTGGTGTACATTTGAACTGTATTCTTGTCTATACTCACTAACTGCTAGACTCTAGGAGGCATGGAGACACCATTCAATATCAGGGAGTATTATTGTTTATTATGACATACCACTTGCAGTAGATTGTCACAACTTGTATGTGACTGGTGGCAATGACTATAGAGTAAAGCCACGAAACCTCTTACATTTTATGAGTTTGACAGAATTCATGTTTTGCCTTTAAAAAAAGATATAAAATGATTACAAGCTAAATTCTAATATATTAATGTTTGGTACTAACTTACCACCATATTGTCATTTCGTCAGTGACTACGTCATGAGGTTGGTTCGTTGGAACTTCACCCCAGGAAGTTGTGGTCGAGACAAAGTGCTTGTTGTTTTGAATTAAAAGCTGAAACGTGGTATTGTCCATGTTCTCTCTACGCGAAGTTCAAGTGGAGACCCTGGAGCACTCAATCAACAGTAGGTATTGTAACTTTAGCTAATGGTGTGTATTTTCAATAAATTACGTCAATATACCCATTTGCTGTCTGGTTGATAATAGCATATTTCATATCTCCAGTTTGCTACTATGGGGTCACGTACCAGGGCTATATATATACATATATAATTAGTAAAATATGTTTCATAGTTTGAATCACTTGTGTTTGAAGCTTGTTCACAAAGCTTTAGTTTTTAGTTTAAGGTGGCATAACATTACATGCTTTGCTTTACAGAAAGCTACTCAGTTAAGCTATCCTCATTTACATTGTGTTTATTTTGACTTTTACATGAAAGCAAAATATAATAGCAGAGCTACGTTTCAGTCTGTTTAGTATTACCACATACAGTTTACCTTTGGACACTTAGATAGGAGGAACAGAGCCATTTCCCAGCCTTTGTGATGACCTCCATTAGGACAGGGTTCCCATCACCAGAATACCATGTCTTTGAATATGACATTTAGAATATAATTTGATTAGATTGATCTGATACATTTAATATTTGTTTCTAGTTTATGTAGGAGGGTCTTATCATATATATACAGTGGGGCAAAAAAAAGTATTTAGTCAGCCACTAATTGTGCAAGTTCTCCTACTTAGAAAGATGAGAGAGGTCTGTAATTTTCATAGGTACACTTTAACTATGAGAGACAAAACTCACTCCACATATTTTCTATGGGGTTGAGACTGGCTATGCCACTCCAGGACCTTGAAATGATTTTTACGGAGCCACTCCATTTTTGCTCGAGCGGTGTGTTTGGGATCATTGTCATGCTGGGAGACCCAGCCACGTTCCATCTTCAATGCTCTCACTGATGGATGAGGTTTTGGCTTAAAATCTCACGATACATGACCCCGTTCATTCTTCCCTTAACACGGATCAGCCGTCCTGTCCCCTTTGCAGAAAAACAGCCCCAAAGCATGATGTCTCCATCTCCATGCTTCACAGTAGGTATGGTGTTCTTAGGATGCAACTCAGCATTATTCTTCCTCCAAACACGACAAGTTGAGTTTTTACCAAAAAGTTCTATTTTGGTTTCATCTGACCACATGATATTCTCCCAATCCTCTTCTGGATTTTCCATATGCTCTCTGGCTAACTTCAGATGGGCCTGGAATGTACTGGCTTACGCAGGGGGACACGCCTGGCACTGCAGGATTTGAGTCCCTCTCTGCGTAGTGTGTTACTGATGGTAGCCTATGTTACATTGGTCCAAGCTCTCTGCAGGTCATTCATCAGGTCCCTCCGTGTAGTTCTGGGATTTTTGCTCACCGTTCTCATGATCATTCTGATCCCACGGCATAAGATCTTGCGTGGTGCCCCAGATCGAGGGAGATTATCTGCGAGGGAGATTGCTCCCACAGTTGATTTATTTACACCAACCTGCTTGCCTATTGTAGATTCACTCTTCCCAGCCTGGTGCAGGTCTACAATATTCTTCCTGGTTTCTTTCGACAGCTCTTTGGTCTTGGCCATGGTTGAGTTTGGAGTCTTACTGTTTGAGGCTGTGGACAGGTGTCTTTTATATAGGTAACGAGGTTAAACAGGTGTCATTTATAACAGTAACGAGTGGAGGACAGAAAAGCTTCTAAAAGAAGAAGTTACAGGTCTGTGAGAGTCAGAAATCTTGCTTGTTTGTTATACTTATTTTCCACTATAATTTACAAACAAATTCTTTAAAAATCCTACAATGTGATTTCCTAACCTCTCTCATCTTTCTAAGTAGGAGAACTTGCACAATCAGTGGCTGACTAAATACTTCTTTGTTCCACTGTATATACATGCTGTTTTTGACTTCTGTGACTTTGACAGTATCCTGTGCTAACCACCAAATATGACTTGCTAGCCAAGCTCCATATGTTGCACTGTGGACAGGGCTGTCATATCTATGGTCGCCACACACAACCAGTTCATCAAACACCGCAGCCAGCACAGCTTTTATTCAACCACACCTCATTTACTTCAGAAATGACATAAGCCTTCTAAATGTCAAACCATTCCATATTTGACACAGCTTCCAGACCAACGGTGTCACCGATTTTCAGTAGACTTTTATAAAATGTTGAACTTCAATTTGCAACTTTTATTTGTCACTCTAAAAAGTTAAAATCCATGAATCAAACACAATGCAGTCTTAGAACTTAATTTGACAGCTACTACTGATGACATAATGTTTACAGTAATAAAAGATAGTGATGTGAGGTAGTACACCTTTTTCAAGCAAATGGGCAAAGGCCAAAATCACTGGGCCAATCAGCAAGCTTGTTTATACCAATCGCTTCTCCAATAAGGGAACAGAAGTTAATTGCAGGTGGAGGAAAGCACGTAACATATAATAAAATTCAGAGGTGAGAATAGGTCACACACGAGCAAGTCACAAGTAAGCAAAATAGTCATGTGAAAAAATGACTGGAAATCTTGACATCTGGACATGTGATGTTTAAATGAACCAGTACTGAGAGACTGAGGCGACATAACTAACACATAAAACTGCCTGTAAAGAAATCTGAAAAATGTATTTAACAGAAATCAGTTTTCTTGTGAGGAAAACATCCCCACATTTATTTATCAGATTATGGTGCGGTAGTGTGGTCGTGAGTGGTTGGTGTTATGAGGCAGCCAGAAGGAATTCGCTCCAGTAAACTTCCAGAATTTATTTGATGTAACATGCATTTAACAAAACATGTTTCAAAAAAGAAATAAACAAGAACATAAAACAAAATGTCCCTGTCGACCTATGATGGTACCTCCTCCTACGTGTACACCTGGCTGCACTTTAGCCCAACTGTTTTCCCTCATGCCCCTTTCATACCCCATAAGTCCCTCCCACTACCTGGAGCATACCATCAATGGGGGTTACCTGAAAGAGCATGGGACAGTGAGCTAGTATGGTAATGTACATTACATCACAAAGACTCTGCACAAAGACTCTTGATAAATAATATTGACTAAACATAGGAGTCTAGTGATGTGTCTGGCACCTTGACATCATCACATATGGTAATATCATTCACTTCAACTAGCAAAAAGCTCTCTGGCCTTCAAAAAGGCAAAAAAGGCAAAAAATCTAAGTTCGTTGCATAAAGGTTGTGTATGTATGAATCAAAGTTCATTGAATATATATCAATGTTCACATACACATATATATATATATATATATATTAACAAAAGTATTCGCTCGTCCCCCTTTGCATCGATTTTTGGTTTGGTTTTCTTATTTTCTATTGAGATAGCTAATGTAAACTCATATAGGTTTTCTAAGGCAACCAACCTCATGTCATCATATTCAACGCTGGACAAGATGACGCTACACTTGTTTTACAATTTTTGTATTTTTCACTGACATGGGTAACCCTATAAGAATGTTTGCAGTGGGAATTCAAGTTGTAATTTATGCTAACAACATCCTATCTAAGTGATTTTAGATCTGTATGTCATGTGGATGTCGCATAGTAGTAATTCAGTCCATATATATATATGGCACGGAAGGTTCACTGCCTAATCAGCACACATCCAGACCCGTCTTAAGTTTGCCCATGACCATTTGAATGATCCAGAGGAGTCATGGGAGAAAGTTCTGTGGTCAGATGAGACCAAAATAGAACTTTTTGGTCTTAATTCCACTCGCCGTGTTTGGAGGACGAAGAATGATGAGTACCATCCCAAAAACACCATCCCTACTGTGAAGCATGGGGGTGGAAGCATCATGCTTTGGGGGTGTTTTTCTGCACATGGGACAGGACGACTGCACTGTATTAAGGAGAGGATGACCGGGGCCATGTATTGCCAGATTTTGGGGAACAACCTCCTTCCATTGAAGATGGGTCGTGGCTGGGTCTTCCAGCATGACAATGACCCAAAGCACACAGCCAGGATAACCAAGGAGTGGCTCCGTAAGAAGCATATCAAGGTTCTGGAGTGGCCTAGCCAGTCTCCAGACCTAAACCCTATAGAAAATCTTTAGAGGGAGCTCAAACTCAGCGACAGCCCAGAAACCTGGTTGATCTAGAGAAGATCTGTGTGGAGAAATGAGCCAAAATTCCTGCTGCAGTGTGTGTAAACCTGGTGAAAAACTACAGGACCTCTGTAATTGCAAACAAAGGCTACTGTACCAAATATTAACATTGATTTTCACAGGTGTTCAAATACTTATTTGCAGCAGTAACACACAAATAAATTATTAAAAAATCATACATTTTTTTAAACTAGAAATCACTATTGTATGTCTTGCCAAACTAAAGGTTGTAGTTTGTTTGTAAGATGTGTTTTAATAAATTGCAAATTATTTTATTTCACAGTAGGCTTGTGTGTTCTCAGTAAAGTTACGGCAGGTTTTGGTTTAGAATAAAATTTTGTTTTTGAATATACAAACCAGATTCCAAAAAAGTTGGGACACTAAACAAATTGTGAATAAAAACTGAATGCAATGATGTGGAGGTGCCAACATCTAATATTTTATTCAGAATAGAACACAAATCACAGATCAAAAGTTTAAACTGAGAGAATGTATCATTTTAAGGGAAAAATATGTTGTTTCAAAATTTCATGGCGTCAACAAATCCCAAAAAAGTTGGAACAAGTAGCAATAAGTGGATGGAAAAAGGAAATTGAGCATATAACGAACAGCAGGAAGACCAATTACCACTAATTAGGTCAATTGACAACATGATTGGGTATAAAAAGAGCTTCTCAGAGTGTCAGTGTCTCTCTGAAGCCAAAATGGTAAGAGGATCACTAAATTCACCATTGTTGCGCAGAAAGATAGTGCAGCAATACCAGAATGGTGTTACCCAGCGTAAAATAGCAAAGACTTTTAAGTTATCATCATCAGACGTGCATAACATCATCAGAAGATTCAGAGAATCTGGAACAATCGCTGTGCGTAAGGGTCAAGGCCGTAAAACTCTACTGGATGCTCGTGATCTCCGGGCCCTTAAGCGTCACTGCACCTCAAACAGGAATGCCACTGTCAAGGAAATAACAGAATGGGCTCAGGAATACTTCCAGAAAGCATTGTCAGTGAACACAATCCACCGTGCCATCCGCCGTTGCCAGCTGAAACTCTACAGTGCAAAAAGGAAGCCATTTCCAAGCAAGCTCCACAAGCTCAGACGTTTGCACTGGGCCAGGGGTCTTTTAAAATGGAGTGTGGCAAAATGGAAGACTGTTCTGTGGTCAGATGAGTCACGATTTGAATTTCTTTATGGAACACTGGGACGCCATGTCATCCGGACCAGAGAGGACAAGGATAACCCAAGTTGTTATCAACGCTCCGTTCAGAAGCCTGCATCACTGATGGTATGGGGTTGCATGAGTGCTTGTGGCATGGGCAGCTTGCATGTCTGGAAAGGCACTATTAATGCAGAGAACTATGTTCAGGTTCTAGAACAACATATGCTCCCATCTAGACGTCATCTCTTTCAGGGAAGACCCTGCATTTTTCAACAAGATAATGCCAGACCACATTCTGCAGCAATCACAACATCATGGCTACATAGGAGAAGGATCCGGGTGGCACCTCCACATCATTGCATTTAGTTTTTATTCACAATTTGTTTAGTGTCCCAACTTTTTTGGAATCCGGTTTGTATTTTAATAATACAATATGTAGTTAGTTAACTATTTAATTAAATAGTTTTTCATGTGTTTTGTTTGTTTAGTCCTTTGTATATTAAACATAGTTGAACCCCAGTAAGGAATTGAGAGACATTTTATTACTAAATAAATGCTATGTGCTACAAGGTGTGTCTCAGCCATAGTATGAGTGACTTCTACCTGTGCAGTGATGCTTATCTGATACCAAACACTAAATTTTCTGACAGAGGATATGGGTTTGTTTTGACAGAATGTATAGTTTGGGTAGCAGGCTGTTTAACCTGTGTGTATCCCTTATTAATGGGCCAATAATTACACACCTAGCCGTGAAGCCTACCACATTAGTGCCCTCTACAGGCCTAATATGTATCTGCATCAGCATTTAAAGTGGAATATAGGAAGAGGATTATGAACAGTAGGTTTGACAGGGCGTTCCCAAATTAAGAGCATCAACATCAAAACCATCACATCCTCTCTGCAACTCCACAGTAACAATTTTGAACATGATGAAGCCTGCTCTTTTCATAACAAAATTATTTTAAAATCCCTCATATTATATCATATTATATTCACTAAATATTTCACCAGGGATGTCACTTTAAGAATGCCCTCCAGATTGCTGTAACATTATATGTAGCTTTTAATGTTTTGTTGCTTTTTTATTTAATGAGATATTTATTTTTAATATGGAGAAAATATATTTTTTAATACTTCCAGCTCCATTCCACTGGCTTATTGTTGCTGATCGAACAAACCAGTGACTGTGAGAAAGGTCTTTTAGCAAAGCGGGCTGTTTGTGTGGGTTTAAGGAGGCTGGCATCAATTCATTGCGCTGCAGCATTAGGTCACATATAGCACTATTTTGAGGATCAAGTGATATACAGGAGAAAAAAAATATCGGGTTCTGAACAATTTAGCACAGCATAGGTGCCCCATTCATTTTTGCCATTGGAAATCCAGCTAAGACACAGAGTAACAAATATGGGCATAACAAAATGGCACTGACTACAAAATGACAACACCACCTCAGTGGTCTATAATGAGGCAGCTGTACACAGACTTGTGAAGCTAAGCAGTCGGTATGTTTACTGTGCACTGCTAGGAGCATACTGCAGCTGCAAGGCCTCAACACATGTGAGCTTAGCTATAGCTACATATGCCAACCTTACCTCCCCAGAAAAATAGGATAGAATTAGACTAACTACAGAGTTATTTATTGTCTACACCTTTCATAGCAGAGTTTTAACTCACCACTTCATTTAATCAGAAAAATGCAGCAGGTTTTTTTTTTGTTTGTTTCTTTTGTTTGGGTTTTTTTTGTTTGTTTCTTTGGGTTTTTTTTTTTTTTGCTATTTATCTCCACAGAAAAGAACAGACATTTTAAGTGCTGTTTCCAGAATTAAGTTGTACATAAAGTTGTACATTTAAACAAAATGCCTATTTATTATGTATGGTAAAATAATGTACTGTACAAATATATGACACAGGCCTATGTAAATACCTTGGTGTATTATTGTTGGTGTTCCTCAAATACCTGAAATAATTTAATAAGTTATATACAAAATGACAGTGCTGAAAGTAAATAAAATAAACAGACATTTCAACCTAGAGAAAAAATAATGAATTCCATTTTTTCCTTCAGTCTTGTTGATCAGTGGTAACTGAAGTACCCCTGTTAAGCAAACTCATTTCCAGTTCTTTAAAGGTTGTTTCAGACTGGTCGCTAGCCTGTGGTCTTTGGTTTTGAAACATCTTGATATAAGAAAATGTTTTAAAACATCTTGTCTAAGCCTGCCCCAGACGTCTTGAGATACACTGACAGTATGAAGTGGTCAGACAGAGCCTCCATCAGTAACAAGCTCACCCTTTGGAAATTCCTAATTGAGACTAGTCTATCTTCCATGGACTGTAGGTGGAGCCATTCAGCAGAGCTTGCATGCAATATGATTTCTCTAGCACCCTCTCACAACCTCCCTGGGACCATGGCATGACCCCAAAGGGGGTTCTGACTACCATGTCAAGAATCTCTGGTATAGGCAGACTAAAGTGTTTCTCACTAGACTCAGGTTTCTGTTGACAGATTATAAACATTGGCAGACAAGCATTCTAACATCTCAACAATATAAATTATTAGCATTTTTATTTATTTGCATGTTCCTATAATGTTCTGAGTTATTAGCAGTTAGCAGTTACATGTTTGTCCTGTACATGCTTTACCTGATGTTCTGTCAATGATGACATGAAAAAGTGTCTAAACCAGATTAACCTTTCACAAATTACACAAATTATAAACTTTGCACAAAAGCTCCATGGTCCCCACTGATTTTATATTGTTTCTGAAGTAGCATCTGACCACGTTAGAACATGTTACTGGGCACTATCACAATTTTGTCAGATCCTTTTTGATCGGATATCAACAAATTTGAAACTTGTTTGTTGGGAGAATAAATCTGCAGGCAGTTGCCTACTTCATAGGGTATGATTGTGTGTTTGCAGAATGTGATGATGTGAGGTAACTCTAACACATCTGTGGTTTTATACACATTATCACAAGAGAATGTTGAAAACTTTATTGGTTAATACACAAAAGAGTAATGGATGTTATAAAAATGTAATGTTTACTTACCCAGTGTTGTCACTCGTGGACTGAAACTGCAGGCGATCATGTTCCTTTCTAGATTTAGGAGAGATTCAGTGTGAAATAAACACAGTACATTACTGTAAAAAGATTTGCTTGTCTGCCTTTACATGTATATGAACTTGAGTGATATCCCGTTCTTAATCCATAGGGTTCAATATGATGCCCGCACACCCTTTGAAGCTATAACAGCTTCAACTCTTCTAGGAAGGCTTTCCACAAGGTTTAGGTATGTGTTGATGGGAATTTTTGACCACTGTTCCAGAAGTGCATTTGTGAAGTCAAACACTGATGTTGGATGAGAAGGCCTGGCTTGCAGTCTCGGACAGGACTCTTGACTCTCATTTGGTGATGTAAGGCTTAGATGCTGCTGTCTGGCCATGGAAACCCATTCCATGAAGCTCTCTATGCACTGTTCTTGAGTAAATCAGAAGGTCACATGATATCTGCACTGTAGGGATTTACTCTGCAGAAAGTTGGTGACCTCACACTCTGTGTCTGAGCATCTGCTGTCCCTGTTCTGTCATTTTACGTGGCCTACGCGTATACACTACTACATTTTTAACTGTGTATACACCTATGTATTCACATATGATGCCCAGCAGTGTAATGCTGTATTTGTAAAAGATGTTTCTTATTCTGTTCTATTCTGTATGTCACCCAAGTTATAAAAGTGGTACTACCCAAATCCTAGTGGGAGGCTGTAAGTTAAACTGAGAGACAGAAGAGGGGGCTACAAAAGTTACATAATAGGAAGAGTTCTGTGTGTGAGCAGTGAGTTACAGTCCCTCTTGTTAACTGACTAAGCTTTGGTCCAGGAATAGAACAACAGTCTAATATTTATAAACAAACTGTAGTCACTGGAAAAACACAGTAACACACTTTGGTCTTCAAATCATTTGCCTAAAAGTAAGAATATTAAGATGATAAAAATTGTAATAATATTTATACATAGAAATGTAAATTGTCGGGCCCGGATGACAGAACCGACACACGCGGAGTGTAAGATTATTTTACGTAAAAACCAGAAGAATAGTCGAAGAAGCAGGCAAGATCAGTAACAAAAAAAGAAATATAAATATAAATACAGGGGTAATTTGCAAACAGGTGTAGTCAAAATTTAGTGACGTCATCCACTAAAGGATTCTAGCTGACTCACCAGCTGAGACGGGCGGCCTGACATTAATTTAACACCATTGTTTATATCACGTTAAAGGACAATAACATATCATTCAACTGGCTTCCTCACTCATGTCCCATTGGCTGTGTATCAATTACAACAGTACATGGACAAGTCAGGTAAACTTCTCCATACAATGAGATTTAGTCAGAACGTCTTTGATTATATTTCCTTTGGTCCAGGTTGCTACAGACACTGCTGCTTTTAGTTTTAGTTAATCCTTAATTTAGTTATGTTTGCAATCTCGAAATAATATATAAAAAATAGAGGAGGAAGAACATTCAAACATTTAATACATACCTGGCTATTCAACTTCTTTAGATCGACGCCATCCAACAAAAGAGTGTCCTAGGAACTCAGTAAAACTACAACACAACATTGTAATCTATAGATATTGAGTTTTCCTTTGTGTGTACAAAAGCTACTAAATGATTCCTTAGTGAGTACAGGCAGGATGGACAAAGCTGAATTTTCTGAACTGTCTGCAGCCACGATGTGAACTTAACATCCGGCTTTGCTATTATAGAACAAAGAAACTGCACCACCTAGTGCCAAGAAACAGTCCATTTTCAACTGGGCAGAACAGAGACAAAAGCAAAATCAACATAAAGATGACAATACAGATTCACATTCTGTTTTACAAAAGGTGCAACTAAACTATCAATTTGTGGGGTAAACATTATGAAGCGGGGTTTATTTGTGTGTTAAAAGCCATGCTTTTTTCCAGTGAATCTATAATAAATCTTCATAACATTCCCATACAACATGTGACTGCTCATAAAATGAACAAGACCCTTTGGAATAGTTTTATGACAAAGTTAAATTCCTCATAAACAATCGGAAAACTGTATTTACTCATGAAGGTAAAGTAATAATACATGTTTCCTGTTTTTATTAAAGAAAAAACTGGGAAAAGAAACGTTACAAGATAAGTGAAATTGTAGACCACCTATAATTTTAAAACCTGTTTGATTTTCATTAATTATTTAAAATAATAGTAACCTGTAGGCATAAACCAAGGACAGAATTTAATAATAATAATCTACATTGAATAAATAAATTGGTCCAATTATCTAGCAAGAAAATAATTTTTTTCTGGTTTGGGAATCATAAAATTGTATTGACAAATCCTCAGGCCTTGTGGACTATTTCACAGAGTGAACAGCCTCAGTGATTTCAGGCATTAAAATGTCTTTTTCACAAAGGTTTTTAAATTGATCTGAAATAACTGGCATGTTGTTTTACACATTGTCATAGTTAGAAGTATACACGTGGACTTTTTTGTTGATACCCTTCCGTTAAAAAACCCACAGAAATAGCTTGAAACTGACAAAAGTAAACAATAAATTACTTAATTTTAATTATTTAAATTGTGGTTCAACAGAATTCTGGAAACTGAAACGGCTTGGCCTTGAGAAAAATTATGATACCCATAACCTAATCATTTGTTGAACAACATTTTAAGGCAATCACTGCAATGACGCGATTTCTGTAACTCTTAATAAGCCTTCTGCACCTGTCCACAGGTATTTTTTCCCACTTCTCATGAGCCAAGTGCTCTAGCTGTTTTAGGTTTAAAGGGTGCCTTCTCCAGACTGCATGTGTCAGCTCCTCCCACAGATGTTCAATAGGATTTAGATCAGGGCCCATAGAAGGCCACTTCAGAATAGTCTGATGCTTTGCATTTAGCCCTTCTTGGATGTTTTAGCAGTGTGTTTTGGGTCACTATCCTGACTGAGACCAAGTTTTCTGACACTGGGCAGCACATTATGCTACAGAATGCCTTCATAGTTTAGAGATTTCATGGTACCCTACACAAATTTAAGACACCCTGTGCCAGATGCAGCAAAGCATAGTTGAGTCTCATCCATGTTCCACAGTAGGTAAAATGTTCTTTTCTTGATATGCTTCATTTTTGCATCTGTGAACATACAGCTGATGTGACTTGCCAGAAACCTCCAGTTTTGTCTCATCTGTACAAAAGGACTTCTCCCAGAAACTTTGTGGCTTGTCAAAATAAATAGTCTTGTCAAATATCCATCTAGCTTTTTCATGACTTGTCTTCAGCAGTGGTTTCCTCCTCGGTTGTCTTCCATTAAGTCCACTTTGGCTAAGCTATAGAAGGATGATGGGATCTGACACTGATGTACCTTGACCTTGGAGTTCACCTCCAATTTCTGAAAGTTGTTCTGGGCTCTTTGTTTACCATTCATACTATTCACCTATTCATACACTTCAAATCGTCATCAATTTTCCTCTTGTGGCCGCGTCCACTGAGCTGGCTGCAGTCCCATAGAACTTAAACTTTTGAATAATATGTGCAACTGTAGTAACAGGAACAACAAGCTTCTTGGAATCGTAAAGCCTTTACAACCGGGTACAACTCTTACAGCCTCTCCCAAAACTCCAACAATTGATTTCCTCACCTCCCAAATGTTTACAGACTATTGTTGAATAAGGAATAAGGAAGAGTGGAAGCTACACAATAGTAAACATGGTTCTGTCCCATCCGCAAACACTAAGAGAAAGAAATCTCTCCAACATTACATGTTTCACTGTATCATCCTCCAATATCCGTCAGTGACCACTTTTTACCTTTAGTAAAGGAGAAGGTTTTTGCCACCCTCTTTTGTTTGGAGTACCAGAGGCCACAGAACAGACTTTGGGTACAGAGTCAGCAACCTCCAGCAACTTCTCTGCAAGTCTCCATGGAATGTTGGAAAGAATCCCAATCATCACACTGCGAGCATCCTCCTCATGACTGCTCTCCTTATCCAGATGTAGTCTGAACCCCCTCCTGTGTTTGTAGCTGTTATCACACCAGTGGATGTATGGGAGCAGTATCTAAAAACATAAGCATTCTTACAGATGGTCTTTGTATATGACTGGACCATGTAGACCACATAAATTTCCATGTAATAAAAAGTTTTCGTTAAGCATAATACATAAATAAAAAAAAATATATATATATAACATACCTATAGCATAAGCAAATATAAATATTTTCCACACCTTTGCTTCAACCAACAATGGACACACTTTAGTTTCTAACAGTCATTTTCGAGTTTGTTTCAACTTATGAAATCCACGTCTCATAAATATTGCATAAGATACTGATCTTCTTTTCTTAATAGCACCCAACAGTTTACTTTAGATTTGTTTTACTTTAGTTTCTGATGGGATTCGTAGCAAATAGGCAACAGTATTACAGTTTGTTAAGAACACTGGAACTAGGCTTTTAAAAAAATGACAAAAGAAATATACCTCATCACATGTAGCATTTTCATCAACCTATGCTGTTCTTCTCCCCAATCCAGCTTCCAAATGCAATAACTGGTCATGTTCCTTAGGTGTCCAATCATATTGGTGAGAATGAAGGTACAGGATAAATGACATCACTTTGGCTGGTTTACAGTCACAAACCATGACAATAAAATATTGTGAAATGGTTAATATGTTATAAAATATATCTCTACTTAACAGTACACAATTTAAAAAGGTAAGGCAATCTGGTCATCTCAGTCTGAATAACTGCTCTCTCACCCTGAACTATATGCTGTACTCATGTCACTGTGAATGCACAATAATTTACACTAATATAATAATTTACATTTTTCCTACATTAAAATATATAGGAGATCTTAAATTGTCCTGACTATGGCCAGCTGCACTTCCTGATTCCTAACAAAAGGTGCATTGTTGACCAGATAACATTTGTGTTCATAACAACATTTGCATATGAACACAAACATAAGAAATACATGACTATTACCTGTGCTCGTCTTTGCAATACATGTATTCCCTGCATGCTGCCAATCGTAAAAAGTGTAAAAAATGGTTCAACCAGAATGAATGATAAAACAGTGTATAAAATGGTGGCATGGACTCTACAGGATTAGTTTGTTTTGCTAGCCCGACTTCTAGATAGTCTAATGCATGTAAAATATTAACAGCTATTACCATACCATTGCATATGTTACAGGCAGTAGTTAAGTATGTTGCTAGGAACTAACAAGGACCTGGCCTTCTTTATGGCTGCGTCGCAATTGTGCCCTACACCCTAAAACTACACAGTATATGATGTGTAATTATCTTAATAGCATAGGTTCGGCAGACTAACTCACAAAATATTAATATACTACACCTTTTCTCAATAACAGGAGGTGGTAAACTTATGTCATATCTAGCTGGCCTCTAAAGGTTGTTCATTGTTTAGCTTTGTTTTTTTTTTACAGTGAGTCCAAGAAGTATTTGATCCCTTGCTGATTTTCTTCGTTGGCCCACTAATAAAGACATGATCATTCTATACTTTTAATGGTAGATGTATTCTTACATGGAGAGACAGAATATTAAAAAGAAAATCCAGAAAATAAATCTAAGGAATATATATTAATTGATTTGTATTTCATGGAGTGAAATAAGTATTTGATCCCTTAGTATTCATTAGCAGTTCTGGCTTTTACAGACCAGTTAGACACTCCCAATCAACTTGTTACCTGACCTGAAGCCACCTGTTCTCACTAATCACTTGTGTGAAAAACACCTGTCCACAGAATCAGACAGATCACACAGATTTCAAGTCTCCAACATGGGTAAAACCAAAGAGCTGTCACAGGACCTCAGAGTCAGAATTGTTGACCTTCACAAAGCTGGAATGGGCTACAAAAAGATTAGTAAGGTGTTGGATGTGAAAGTAACAACTATTGGTGCAATTATCAGAAAGTTTAAAGAGTATAACATGACAATCAACAGACCTCGGCCCGGTGCTCCAAAGAAGATTTCGCCTCGTGGGGTGGCAATGATGCTGAGAACGGTCAGAAATCGTCCTGCAACCACTCGGCAGGAGTTAGCAAATGACCTGAAGGCAGCTGGGACCACAGTTTGCAAGGAAACAATTGGCAACACTTTGCGCAACAATGGATTCACATCCTGCAGTGCCCGAAAGGTACCCCTGCTGAAGAGAGCACATGTGGAGGCGCGCCTCAAGTATGCCAATGATCATTTGAAAGATGAACCAAGTTATTGGGAGAAGGTTTTGTGGTCAGACGAGACCCAAAATTGAAACTTTTTGGCCTCAACTCCACCCGCCATGTGTGGAGGAAGAAAAATGCTGCCTATGACCCCAAGAACACTGTGCCCACCGTCAAGCATGGGAGGTGGAAGCATAATGTTTTGGGGGTGTTTCTCTGCCAAGGGTACAGGGCTACTTCACCGCATCACTGGGAAGATGGATGGAGCCATGTACCGGAGCACAATCCTGAGGGACAACCTCCTCCCCTCTGCCAGGGATCTGAAAATGGGCCCGTGGTTGGGTCTTCCAACATGATAACGACCCTAAACATACAGCAAAGGCAACAAAGGATTGACTCAAGAAGAATCACATTAAGGTCATGGAGTGGCCCAGCCAGTCGCCAGACCTCAATCCGATCGAAAATCTATGGAGGGAGCTGAAGGTCAGAGTTGCCAAGCGACAGCCCACCAACCTTCATGATTTAGAGAGGATCTGCAAAGAAGAGTGGGCCAAAATTCCCCCTGGTGTGTGTGCTAAACTTGTGGTTAACTACAACAAACGTCTCACCGCTGTGCTTGCAAACAAAGGCTTTGCCACTAAGTATTGAGTGTGTTTGGCAAGAGGGATCAAATACTTATTTCACTCCATGAAATACAAATCAATTAATATATATTCCTTAGATTTATTTTCTGGATTTTCTTTTTAATATTCTGTCTCTCCATGTAAGAATACATCTACCATTAAAAGTATAGAATGATCATGTCTTTATTAGTGGGCCAACGAAGAAAATCAGCAAGGGATCAAATACTTCTTGGACTCACTGTATATACACACTGAATAAATGCATTATTGACTAGAATACATTTATGTTTACAGGCTGTTGTGACAGATTTGGATTAAACTCACGTTAACACTACATTTCTGGTTACCTCCACATCTGCTAAACAAAGCTATGAACTTTATACTACTAAAGGTTGGGTTAAATATTGACCACTTTGCTATAACTCACTTGTTTTAGAAAAATAAAGTCTTTTAAATCATAAGCAAGTTTCAGCTTTGGTCAATTTAATTGTACTAAGTTCTTTTATAGGTTACTGAATATTTTTTAAAAATTGTTTTGATCAGGGCTCTAGTCTAGTAAAAAAATAAACATTGCTTTATTAATCCATTGTTGTTTGAACATACTACAGTGATTGAACAAACACCAAACAAATCAACATTGTTTATTAAATTTAATTGTTATGTGCTATTACAGGCACCTCTGCATGTGGGGGTATATATTTAAAAAAGAGATCTGGATTGTCTTTTATAACTTGGATCATATCACTGTCTCTGCAAATGCACTGAATCAACAAATCTTTCCCAGCACACACCACAAAGACACATCATTGCATTCCAGCAGAAGTAGCAGACCCTCCACCTACCAGTAATATGCATGCTGTTGCTTTAAGTCAATTTTAAGATGTGGATAGTCAACATAGCTCTTCATGTTAGGACATTTCATTTGAATAAGACCAGTTGTAAAAGTTAGTATGACTTTTTTACCCAAGTAAAAGTACAAAAGTACCCACTCAAAAATGTACTTAAAGTAAAAAAGTATAAAACTTCTAGTTGGTTTTTTAAACATTGTTTATTTTTATTAAGAGTTTAAGCTGCACATTAACAAAACTGAGTATACAGGGTGGTTTATACTAGAACTTCATGCATCATCCACAATTTGAAATTGACATTATTGGAATCTCTACCGCTCATTTGAGCAGTCAAAACTGAGCACCAGATCAGATGATTTCTTTCACCCTCTCTCACAAAAATGATTCTAAAGTTCAGATATGGAAAACAAGCTGAACTTTACTGTTTAGGTCGATATACTTTGTATTTTGATTCTCAAAACGTAGTTTGGCAGCAGAGAGACGCATGGAGAACCTAATGACTTAAGTACAGTAGCATTGTATTTGTACTTTGTTACTTGCCACCTCTGAGTAGTACAGCACCACCGGCATACTAGATTCATCATCCCCCTGAGCTGAGAAAAGCCTGGTTTAACAAGTTGTTAGCCCACATCATGATACAAATTAGGTCGGCGTGTGAATGTTTGACTGAATTATGCTCACTATTATTCTGAAACAAATCTGAAAGTTAGTTTAGCTTGCTAAAATTAGCAGTGCAGTGCTTAGCAGTGCTGTTCACTGTTTAAAACCATAAGAGCTTATAACAGGTACATGGCGATAAAGAGAGGCAAAAATAAAGCAAAAAACAGGTAGAGTTAAAAACAAGAACAGAACAGAACAGAACAGTCCATTCAAAGGGCGCATGGGGAAAAACAGGAGGCATGTCAAATGGTAAGAATTAAGCATGTATTAATAAATTATTGAAGTGTATGACATGTCAAATAAAGTTGTACTTAACGCCTTATAAATAAATCATTCACCAAATACATTTCTGATTGATATTACATCTGCCATTTTTTCTGAAATATCCAGATGTGAGAAGCTCTTCCCATTGCATTTCCTGTTCCATAGTGGAACAATAGTGTCTATCACTGCTACACTCAAAATTCGACTAGATATACTCAAAACAATAGTAACTACACTACATACTCATTAGTATTAAGTGTTTAGTATTAAGTGAGCAATTGGAACACACATTTAGCCTTTGTAAGGGCTAGTGTTGAATTGCCAGCTGTCAGAGGGCCTGGTTTGAAGTTAGCTTTCACTGGATTTTGGTTAGTAATGAAAACACACTGAATAGCAATGATGGCTAATTATAGCTCTGAAACTACTTGTGTATAATGGATTTGTTATAGTAGTATATTAGAAGGATAAGCGTTAACATAACAAGAATCGTTAACTACTAACATTAACTTGGTCCAAGTGTCATGGTTCCGGACTTGCTTGCTTTCTCTACAGACTCTCTGTAGTCACATGTCACTGTTATATGCTCTTCTTCATCCAATCACAGACTGATTCCTAGAAGCTCCTAGCTAGAGTTCTAAATGTTCTCACATGTTCATTATTAACTCTGTGCCTGTATTCGAAATGTCACACTACCATACAGCTTACCGGATACTACAGCAGTATGTACTGCGTTCTGCTCACTGAAATTCCTGTTTACACTGTTTAGAGCTAATTGCTGTTAATGTTGCTTAATTTGAAATCCTAGTTGTTGGCTACCCTTTGGTTAAAAAAGAATAAAGCGAGTTCATCTTTTATTAAACTTAAGATCTGTATATTTTAACTTTAAGGCTCATTCTGATGAAAACATACTCCTTTACAGTCACTATAATCATATTTATACTCAGAGTTGCCTGTTTTTTGCCTTTTCAGTGTTACCTGCTGCCTTTTTCTTTGGTTGAAGCAGACTGAGAGCTGGTGAGGCTGTGGTGCACGATAGGATACAGTACACCGGTACTAGAACATAGTACTATACAGTACAGTAGTAGAACATCTTACTGAACTAGTATACCATGCAGTTATCTTCAGTACATGACACATTTTCAATATGGTCAAATACTACTACAAACTACTTTTAGACTGATTTAGTACACAAGTAATAAGTAGCATAGAATTTCAAATACAGACGGTATTTATGGTCTGGTTGTTGCTGCCTTTTGGTATTCAACCTCATCTTGTTTTTTCAGTGTTCTGGTCCCGCCTATCTGGTGAAGTTTCCTTGGTTTTGATCTGGCCTATTTTTGTTACAAAGCTCTTGAACTGGATTATGATTAAAGCCTGTTTTGATTTTGAATATGAGTGCTTGGTTCATTGCAGCCGCTGTACAGAAGTTGTCAGAAAGCACTTTGAAACATCAGTAAAGTAACGTTAGTCTCTGGCTGCATCCCAAATTTTACAGTGCCCCTCGAAATAGTATGTAAAATATAGTACACCACCGTAAGAAGTGCTCCAAGTAAATTTAATATTTTTAATATTCCATATTAAATATAATATTGTGCTGTTTGGGATGCAGCCTCACTGTCTAATGTTACTTTCAGGAATATTACCATGAAACCAGTAACTATGAATTTTACTGTAAGCCTATGATATAAAAAGAATATGTCACTTGACTGTCTTACATGCTTGTCAGTGTTTTATGCTGGTGCTAATATAAGTCTGGAACTGGCATATTAGAGGTTGTCTGTGTATTCTGGATGTCAGTGTTTTTATATATATATATATTTATTTATAGTATTTTGCCAGAAGCACAAGATTTTCTACAAAACTGCATACTATCTTACTAACAGTATGCCAAAAAAAAGTACAAGACCAGCAAAAGTCTATTCTTTTCAGTAGTATAGTAATATGTAGTTTTGGGTGCAACTATAACCTTTATGAAAAAATACTCATGCTCAGTTCAGCATTGCACTAGGCTGTAATTTTTGGGAGAGTGCATCATCCAATGATGTCACAGCCACATGTCCTCAGTCTCCCAATCATTGTCACTCTAGGTCTCCAGAGTACTAGCACTCTCTCACTCCATGTCTGTTCATGTTTTGTTGCTGTGTTCAGTTACTCAATTACTTAAAAAGCCCACCTGACCTGCTCTTCGTGCAGTTTTTTGTTTCTGACTTAATAATAATCTCTGTGACAAAATGTGGATCTGCAGCAGAAATGGATGTTGTAAAAGTTGCAGGTAGAGGCAAACTGTCGGATTGTCTTCTACATGCTGTTAAAGCAAATTTAAAAGTAAAAGCTTTTGAAAGTAAATATCAAAAAAAGATTCTTAAATTCTTAAAGACCCATAAACAGATAGATAACTTGACACTGTATGGCACTGAACAAAAACGAGAAAGAGACTTTTAGAAAAGAGACATTTCATATGAATATGTATGCAAATGCAGGTCTGAATAGGGGAATATTATAATATGACAAATGTTTATCAGAGATGATTTAATATTAACATTTTGGTTACACTATATAAGTGTTCGAATACAATGCCAGCCACATTCTTCATTAGTGGTCAAATCCTGATCACATCAGACTGCTGGTGCTGCTCTAATATTTGTGTGGTTAGACATTCTCTTTAGGAGAAACACAGCATAATTGTGAATGTTAGCTAGAGTGGCAGGCAAATCAGTGTGGTTGGTATGAAGTGCATGTTGGACATTCCTTCAAACTTCTCTTCGTGGTTCATGCAGGTCTCCTAAATGATAAATGTTTTTGGTGGCATCTTCTATCCACTGCTGCCAACAGCATGCTATGGCAATATCTACTTGACCGGTATTGTGCAAAATATGTTGACAAGACCACACTGCTTCCTGGAGCCCTACAATGAGACCCCCTCACAATCCTCCAACTGTTTAAATTGCCTTTAAACTCCTCTCTGAGGCATACTTCACCTACAAAGTTTGCTACCAACACAACTGCACAAGTCAGAATGGAAAGCATGTCCAGCAGAATGTAATGATAGATAATTACATCTTGGTGCTAATATGAGTCTGGAATTTGTGGTAATAACGCAAGCAAAAACTACTTGTAAAGAAACAGAACACTTTTTTTACAGTTAATATGCATATATAGACAGTCAACTACACCGATTAGGTCCTTCCCTGCTTACGTCACATGCATGGCCGTGCATGAAACTTGGATCATTCGCATGTCTTTTGATGTACAACCTACTCACCAATTTTCATTCCTGTCAGTTGATTTTTCTGGGGTTTGGATAAATTAATATGAATTTGACATAAAAAGACGATTATGGACAAATTAGATTATGAAGTGAGGACAAAATGTATGCATTTCTACTTAATATTTTGGCTTTCAAGAATGCTTTTATTTATTTAAAAAATCTCTCGAATCATTTGGTATTAAAAAAAATGGAATATTAGATAATATTGCTCTTATTGGAACATAAATTGCATCCTTGCTATATCACAGTTCATTGGTTAAGCACAAAGACAATAAGCAGAAGCCTTCTGGCAAGCTCATAAGTGAATCTAGGTCACTTCTTCGGTCTACAGACCCCATAGGGCAATGCACTGAAACTGCAGACCAGTGTTAGCATATGGACAGCTTCTCACACACACACACACACACACACACACATACACACCGGTCAGTTGGAAGTAGTTTTATATTAAAAGAGAAACAGAGGAAGGAAAAGACAGCCTTGGATTATCCCTTTCTATTTTTGAATAAGTGTAATTTGCAGCTGATGAGCAATCAGTGGCTTTGTGCTGATTAAGTCGTCTCTACAAATCACATTTCAGTATTTCACCCTGGTTGGTCACGTGATCAGCAGTCAAAGGAGCACTTTTCCACTTAGCTGTAATTTTCCAGCTCAGCACTGTGCAGAAATGACTTTCCTTTTGTGTGCTGTAGAATCTGGGGGAATATAAATTATAGCCATGTATTAAAGTAGAACAGATAAATAGGGGTAAGAAAGAAGGGAGGACAGACAGCGATGGAGAATCTGAATAAGAGAGAAAGTGGTAAAAAATATTGGGGGGGGGGGGGGGGAAGAAGAAAGGTAAGATGCAGAAGAAAGAGAAAGATGAATACTTGTTTGATGTTTTGATTGACAACCATAAGTGTTCCTATAGTTAAGAGAGAAGTAAACAAGGTAGTCAAAGAGAGACAGATGTGATACAGAGTATGAAATGAGATGAAATGCTTGTCTATCCATCATTTTCCACCCCCACTTTTCCATCATGTCTTCCACCGTCTGTAAAATTCCTTTGTTTATCTGTAGCATCCAGGCCTAGTGTTGCCTAGCAACATGCCATGGATCATTTAGTTTCTCACTCTCTAGCGTTTCCCCCATCTTTGTGTTTCCATTAGCCTAGTAGTAGTTATTTTTTGTGTGATGGAATATGTTTACTGACAAATAACCTCCCTATGCCCTTCACCTGTCTATTAAAAGAAAAGCAGGATTCAGAAATTTTCTCGTTGCCATTTTGCATGTATTACCACCTGTACATACAGAGAAACAGTTACACCTTTAGTATCGGACTCAGTAACACACAAACATAACATGCTCATAAACACAGATTTCTAAAAAGACATTAATTACCATTTAAATTAAGAGTGTGGCAGGAGGAATCGGTACAGAAAGCCCCAGATCTTGTCAAAGAACTTCAAAGATATTTAAATTGCTGCTCCGTCTATTCTCAAGGAAATGAGTTTGATTAAAAGTAAAAGTGCCTGCTTTGCATGCAAATAGCCTTAGTATAATCTAGCCAAATAAACACAAAAAAATAAGCTAAATTAAAGATTTGATGATAAAAACAAATGCATACAATTTCATATTATGTCACATTCTTTTGGTACATCAATCACAAAAAACAGATATACAGATATATTTTTATTGGCTCATTATCTGGGTGGGGGCAATTTGAACCAGGTGTTCATATTTTTCTAGATCAAATAATAAAAATGTTGGAATAATTATACAGTCACAAACTATATATATATATATATATATATATATATATATATATATATATATATATATATATATATATATATATATATATATATATATATATATATATATATATATATATATATATATATATATATAGTTTTTGTTGTAAATACACTCATCATCATCATCATTATCAGTTGCACCCAGAAGGAGATGTTGGATTGCAATGCTATATGGAAGGAAGATAAAGGTTACTAGGAACAATAACTGATGAAAACATACAGAAGTAGCGTATCTCTGTATGTCATCTGCCCGCCATGTTTGCTTACTTAACATACAAGATGTCACTGCATTAAGTTGGAGAGGTTCCTAATGGTGTCCTGTGGTAATCCATACCATGCAGCTTGAATATTCTCACCTAGTTCCTGCAGGTAGGTGGTGGTAGTGGAGTGACACCAGGCCTTCTGGACATGTGACACATGGCAACAAACTGTTTATCTTGGTGCTGACCACAGAGTCTCCACACATGGATTCATTGGCCATCTCCACCAAGACAAAAGCAGGACTCATTACTATAGATGATCCACTGCTGGGAAAATGCTGCCGAAGATGATCAAGCCCCATAGTGCGACGCCATTCAAACCCTTCCAACTGCTCAAATTGCTATCAAATTGCTTTTGCTTCTGCGAGGCATACTTTGCCTGCAAAGGATGCTAACACAATAGGACGAGTCAGAATGGAAAGCAAGCACACCAGGATGACCTTATATAATCAGTCAGCTGCAGCAATAAGGCTTGTCGTTGCTTACGTCACATGGACAGCATGAAACTTGAATTATTCACATGTCTCAGTGCAAACCTGCCCTATTGAACCGATTGAACTATTTTTTAGTCTTTATTTACAAACTGCTGAATCCAAAGCCTTAGAATTTTAGTTCACTATCAGCTTGCCTAAATTCAAAGCTCATAAATAAAAGCTCATTGTGGTAAAAGATTTACTAATGATGTTTAAAAGTATATCTGCCCTTTACAGTATGTTGCTTTTAAATCTTAAAAAACTAATGTAAGCTAATTTGCAGGTTTTCTGATTTAAGGTTTATGTTGCCTTTATTAATGCATGCTTTAAACTGTTTCTTCTTTTTAACATGTTCAACGTTTAACTTCATTTTGTTGTTTTACCTACACCAAGGGTGTGTATACATATACAAATATAAGAACCCCTTAAATGCGTACATTGAAAAATTGAATGAGGTCAGATTTAATCAATTATTGATATGATAATATTAAACTTTACCTTTTGAATATACTTACTAAAACTGGTATCTATATATTTAATATTGATATCTCCCATTTAAACACATTGTGTATGCCATTTAACATTAACAATTTTTGTTCTTTCAAATGGATTAAGAAATTCAAATTTCAACTTCACTCCCCTACGAGTCAGAATGGAAAGCATGCACAACAGGATGACCTTATGCGTGGAGGATTGCGAAACTTGGATCATTTGCATGTCTCACAATATCAAATTTAGATTTTTTTTTTTACTTTAGTAAATACTTTAGTTTTGTATAGTAGATGTCTAACTGTTCCATGTGTCTTTTTAATCCCATAGTAAAATGTATTTATTTGTGCTTTGTAACAACATATCAATAAAATGATATTTACTACCAATTGGTTCCTTATGAAGATATTTTCTATCCTGGATTATATTTTCTATCAGTGAAGCACAATTCAAACAATTGCTGTATATTACTACAAGATATATTCCAAATTCCAACATTGCTTTACATTTACAGATCATTTTAGGCATTGCAGTATATGTTGAATTTGTTGAAATACACTTTTAGTTCTGCATTTTTTTCATTCCCTGTCAATTTGTCTTCCTGACTCTCTCTTTTTCTCTTGCTTTCTCTGCCCTTATTCCAGTCCCCAATTACTGTGGCCATGGCAACTATCATGGAATTGAACCCACAAACAGCTTAGGCATTACTTCCCTAAAGTCCTTCTGTCTGTCTGTCTCCCTCCAACCACTTCCCTCTAGCACCCCCCTTGCTTTCACAGAAGTCATCATCCATTAAAACCCCAAGTCAAAGCTAAATAGGTAACCATAGCAACCAGTCTGAAGTACTGTGGCTAATGGTATGTAATAATGTGCTACTGGAATTGTGCTACCAAAAAAAGACACACCATTTGCCGTTTATGGTCTGACTCCAAATAGTTCACCATGGCTCATGGTTATGATCACTCTTTCATCTGTTGTACGCGCAAGTTCCAGCGTAATAAGATCAACAACACCCAGGCCTTTAGGGTATTAAGTTGAACAGAAGAGGGCAAAATATTATCTGCAACATTGTATATACACATCTTCTTTTCTATTCCAGCTTTCTTTCTTTCTTCACATGTTTTGGTTTGATGTACCAGACAAGAGCTGACAGAGAAAAGAATTATGTTTGTTTCTGCACTGAATTGAGCCATCAAATCGCATGGAAACACTGCAGTCAAGTTCAGTGATTCTGCTTCCTGTTCCACATCTAGTGAGGCTTTGTTTTGATCATTTGGTGTGCAATCTGATACACCAGTCTCAAGCTGATAAACCAACAAAAACATGTTTCAGAAGTGCTCATTCCTGTTGGCTGAGTCAGTAAATAGTGGCAATATTCTGTGTGCTCAGGTTTTGTTCCTTTACCTTATCATTTGCAATTAAATCTTTGGATATTTTCATAGCTCCAAAAGTAATCTTGCTTGTCATTTACAGTGCTAATCCAAACCTGTTTAAGGTACCTTATTCTCCATTCTAGAGTACACTTTCATGCCCTTGGGTGCATTGTCCAGACCACACTCCAAGAACAGGAAAAGGTCACTAGTAAATGAACATAGCAAATATCTCTAAAGCTATAGCAAACAAAACTGAGCTCAAAATTAAATCAAATAGATGGGGCTGATTCAAAGACTCTTTTAGAATCACCTAAAATATAATACCTTATGAAATACAAATTTAAACCAAGTCATGTGTGAAACCTGAATATTCTAGTTAAGGCAGATCAAAATTTTTTAAGATCTGCACAGCAGTATAGCTGACTGTTGCATTTCAATTAGGAGTACTTCTCAGCAACTAAAGCAGCTCTTGTGAAACCAGGGCATTTTAGCTTTTCATCCTTAATAAATCCCAGCTGACAAAAAAAGGAAAAGCGACAGAGATACAGAAGGCGAATGGAGGCAGGGAAGCTCTATTAATGGTTTTTCCTTTCTCTTCTTTATGGAACTGCAGCTGTAGCTGCTGATAAGAATGTAAGCGTTAGAGGGTGATTATCTGTTATCAGGTGCAGTGGGTATAGGTATGATAACAGCAGGGGGTGTGGGGGAGTCCAGACTCAGTGGTTTGTGTGCTGTGTGTGGTGATGAATGGGGGACAGTTGAGAAAGACCCCACCCCCATTGAGAGCAGACTGTGAAGGCAATGACTGTGCGTATGCGTGTGTGTTTGATGCAATCACACCAAGGGAGACAAAAGACTGAAAAAATGCTAGTCATTACAACCAATGAAAGGCACTCAGGCAACCCCCTAAATTACCCAAAATTATCCTTCCATACATCCCCCAAAAACAGACAGAAAGGGAGAGAAAGAAAAAGAATGGAATAGACAACAAAACAACAGAAATGCACAAAAAATTGTAGATAAGCATTTTAACTAAGAATGCACCAATATCATTTCTCATATACAAATTTAGATTTTCTAGAATTTCCACTTTAAAAAAAAGCCTAGTTTGGATTTTCATTTGGGGAAAACAGCTTTGTGTTACAAAGTGTGATGGTGTTATCGACATATTGCGTGCCGTACTGGTCATGCAGTGGAATGAAGATTCTGAAAGCCCTACATAAAGAGGGAGAACAGATGGATAGTGCGACATGAGTTCAGTGAACCAACAACCACAATTGCAGACATTCATGGGGAAGGCTCAAACGATGACAAGACCTACCTGTTCTTTGACCTACCAGAACATAACTACAACACTATGGAGTGTATTGATCTACATACACACTGGGCTGCATTAGCTCATGGAACTAGATGCACTGCACTTTAACTAGACCTGTATACCTTTACATATGAGGTGTGTATTTTTTTATCTATATATTTTATCTATATACTGTACATCTGTACTGTAAGCTGTTTTAGCCATTCACCTGAACATTGAGCCCCTATTCTCACTCTCTGCACTGATCACTTTAACTATCTAGTGTATATACTATATAAATTGTAATACTGTATGTGCTTGTAAACATCTATTACTTACCTGGCTACCCCAGCATATTATACATTCCTACATGTACACTTATAGTACACAGTTTTCACTTTCTTGCAAATGCTAACTGTTGTTTGCACCTCAGTTCAAGTATTTACATTTTGGCATACAGTTACTGCTCCTGCACATTTTGCATGTGTCTTAATGTTTATGCACATATTGTAATGTGGTTTTTATTTTGGTTTATTTGTCCTTGTACGGTCTTTGTACTTATATCGTTTAGTTACTGCACTGGGAAAGAAGAAACCTGACAGTGTTTATTACAACCCTGTATTGGTTACATACATGCATCATACCAAGTGCATAGAGAGAATAGAGAGATTGCATGTACATTATGTTATATAAAAAAATAGTTGCACCCAGAAGGAAATGGCAGATTGCAACCGGAAGGTTGATAAAGGTTACCAGGAACAATAAATTAAAAAAATAAGATTGATATGGGCAATATTTATTGAGCTACACATAGCATACCATGTTTGCTAATACAATATGCCAGACGTCTCAGCAAGGAGAATTTTAATTCAGTTCCTAGAGATTTTGCTGAGGGATAGAAGTGGAGACATAAGATCTTCTGGCCTTCTGGACATGTGATATGTGACAGCAGACTTTTCTTGGTGCCTTCACACATGGATTTGTTGGTTGTCTCCACCAAGACAAAAGCAAGACTCATCACTAAAGATGACGAGAGTCTTTGGTGACATAGATGTGGTGTAGGCAGTCATCGTAATGGTCTGTGTGCATAGAGTTCTGCATTATGCAGCCTTCTGCCAATGGTATTGGCACAAACAGGATGACTCATGGAGGACATTACTGCTCGCTTATTGTCCACAAATGTAGCTGCTGGGTCGATTAGCACATATCGGAAACATCCAAAACAAATATATACTGGGGTAGAGTTATTGGTGTGCTTTGGCTGATTGTCTTGTTGCATTACCCAACATCTCTTAAACTTGAGGTCATGGACTGCTGCCCTTGTTTTCTCCTATCTTTATTGTTCCCTCAATGACATGCCATGCGTCCAGACCCTAAGGCAGCAAAACAGTGCCAAGTCATAATACTTTATCCACTGTCCCACAACTTCAGTTTAGATTTGGTGGGTTGGGGTGCCCTCTCTTGATGCTTTAAGCTGAAAACAAAGCATCCTGAAAGTCCAACCACCCGAAGAAACTATCACATAGCTGTGTTGTTCACCGTTGTTCATTTTTGTGAAATTGTTGTAATGTGCTGGAATATGTAGGCTATAGGAAGTATTTTGATCTGCTCTAAAGCAACATTAAAATAATCACATACCTTTATCCATCCCATACTTTTTATAATCCCATCTATATATCTAAACTTTTGAAAAACATTAATACCCTTAATAAACAACATCTCACCAATATAAAATTTAGCTTTGAGTCATGTGCCTTTAAGTACCAGATATTTTGAGTAATTTGTATTTTTAAGTGACTCAAAGCTTATGGCAAAAAATATGTTTGTCTGAGCATGTGGGTGTTCTCCTCCCCATAGATTAACTCAAGGCAAGGATTTCTCCATTAAAATGTGTAGGTAAACTATTATGAAAGCATAAATCTCCTTATCAGAAAATGTGCATTACAGTGATAAAACAATAGAATGTTTGGATGACCTAAATCTTAAAAACACTTCTACACTACACTTAAATGTATTTTCTCCTCTTGCCAGTTAATAAAAAATAGCAAGCATGCCCAGGTAAATGGAGTGCACCCTTTGTTCTAAGATCTTAATTAGGGCAAGTGTAATAAGGAAGAGGTGTAAGAAAGAAAGATCATTGTAACTGAATACAAGTGACAAAATCAACCATGTGTAGTCATTACTGTGTAGGGTCATCTGATGAATCTATGGGGTAAATTTGTGTAGATTAAAGAGGTCTTTGTGGTTTCTAAGGCAGCTCCTCTTCTGTTCAGGCAGGGTGCTTTTTAAGTTGCATTGAGTGAGTCCAAAGTGGCTGCAGCTGGGGGCAATTAGTGGCAAGCAGCCCTGCACCATTTTAGATCTCCGCCCCTTGGCAGAAGTCTTTGTGATGGTTCACAAAATGGTGCTGCAATGGATATGCCAGCCACTGTTGTCCTGACCAGAATGGGCCAGGTGGTATGGGATGATAAGTGGTTCTGCCAGCAGCATGGCATCACATAAACAATGAAATACATTAAAACAGGCTTAAAATGCTTTAGAGAAAAATGCCTTTAAGAATGCATGATGTGTCAAGTCATGGGTCTGAGTCATGCTTGTTATAAACTTCATGGAAGAAGTGTTTATGCACTTTGGAAAAAAAAGAAAAAATGGGTAAACCAGTTTAGGGCTTAACAGTGGTAGGAGACCGAGATTGAATTGTTTAACCCTGATAACCCTGTTTGCTCTGAGGTCTAGTTAAATTTAGAAAAGCAAACTGGCTGATCGTCTCTAAATTTATGGATGGTAAATTTAAGGGGATAAAGGTCATTGGAAACTCTGACGATCAATGCCCTTTAGCAATACAGCTCTTTTTCATTTTTAATCCATTTGCTACTCAGGTCAAATCACCTGCTTTGTGAAAGGCCAGAGGAGCTTAACTTTCATGACTAAACTGTCCATACAGTTTTACTTGTTAGAAGCAGACAGCACAGTTCACGCACAGTTGACCTATGCCTGAGACCTGTAGCGGAGAGTAGGTGTTTTAAAGGGCAGTTAGGCTGTAAGGTGGAACCCCTGCCAAACATGCAGTAAACAGAAATGTACCTCCTGCGGCTAAGCTATTCAGAGTCAGTTTGAGAGGACAACTACTCTATGTGAAGGAATACTGTATCTCTCTCTCTCATAATGGTTTTAGACTCATCCTAGCATAACTCATTTTTGTCTAACCAGTGGTCACTAACATCTCCACATAGAGATCTACCTTTATGTATGACATACATAAATCTACCATGCCTAATCAGAGTTATTATGGTCTTCTGAAGGCAATACAGTTGATGGATAAGGTGGAGAGGATTAGTGTTTGGAGCTTGTGGGAAGGTTGTTCTCTGGGAATGAAGTTTGTACCCCTTTACAGCATCTGTTTAGTTGTGAATAATCAGTGCAGCCCTTTTCACAACAGGCTTTCTCACTAAACAGCTTCACGGATATCCAAGCCCAGGCTAATACATTTACCAGAAAGCAAAAATACATTTACCAGAAATCCCATGAACATGGGACACTCATCCTTTATGAAATCAAGTAGAGTCTGTTGCACAGAAAGGATCACTGAATTAATTTTTTTATTTACATCTGTAATTAAGTGATTTACCAGTGCTTTTCATTTAATACAGTAAGGCTTGCACTCACCTAGTATAGCCCACCATCATCTTCACACACACACACAGCCCAAACATGTATGCTGTTTATTGATGTTTTTCAGTGGGGAGTATTTACAGTTGCCCTGGGGTTTAACTCAATGTGACACCTCCACAGAGCCAAAGATGGAAAGCTGAGGTCAAGAGCAAAAGTAAGCTCTTGGGACAAATGCATTATAACTGCAGCCTTTAGATTGTAGTACCTGTTTAATTTTTAATTCTTGACTTTTGGAAATATGTCTACATTTTGTTTAATGATTTGAAGACTGATTTGAAGAATGATCGATCAGTAAGACATTGCTTATACGAGACATTGGTTAGACATTGCTTATTTCCAGTCATGCCACAGCCAAGATGAGGTTGATGAGGGTACAGTTGACCCTGATTTTGTAAGTTGGGAAGAACTGAATGTTTCGTTTTGCTACAAATGTACTGTAGGTGACATACGCCCTCTACGGCAAATCCATTTAACTGATATGCTTACTGTTCAAAGATGCAGATTTAAATGCCATTCAAATTTTGAAAGCCTATCAGTTTTTAGCTGGCATAAGCCCAGTGGATAAATATGTGATCACAGTGGGGCAAATTACCATAATTAACATAATACTAATGTAATAATTTGTAATAAAAATATGTTTCAAATGTGTTGGCATACAAATTATTTAGGAATAATGTACATTTAATGTATATCTATCTTTTTAACATCCTTTTCTTTTTTTAGGCTATTTTTTTATCAAAAGAAGGACATAAAGACTAGTACTATTGTCTTTGCCCGAACAGTGTCTCGCACATTGCTGCAAAATCAATAATGCTCTTACAAAATAGGTTTGGATTGTACAGCAGGTGGCAGGAGCTTACGAAGTGTGATTGTGCTTCAGACAATGACAGTTATTGATGTTCCAGATTTATCTTAGGCTCATAAAAGAGCACTTTTTTGTCCTGCTTGATCTTATTTAAATCTGCACCCAATGAGCATTATAATGTGGAGCAGAAACCTTTCAGTCATTCTGCATGAAGAACATGAGAGCTTTGAATTTCAATGAGTCATTTAAGGAGCCGTTCCAATCAGACAACATATGCAAATCCAAATCAGCCTTATTCTAAGCAGAGTGGGCAATGGTACTAATTCCAGAAATGGGTTGCTAGGACAGTTGCTTTTTTTTTATTGATTGTGAATTTATAAACTGAAAGACCTTGTTAATTAAACACTTAATTTAGGAAATGTTATCTGGAAGTCCATTAGTAAAACACATAGTGATCAAATTCAAACAAAAGAAAAATACTATTTTACTTTCTTATTCCTTCATTTCTGTGTATATTAAATGTTTAACGTAATGTAGTAACGGTACTGTAGTTTCATTACACATCAAATATATAGTTGTGCCCAGAAGGAAGATGAAGAAGGAAGTGTTGCACTGCAATGTTACTGAGAGAGAAATAATGGTTACCAGAAAAAATAAATGATGTAGACTGACAGGGGCAATATTTACTGAGCTACACAAACAGAAGTAGTGTATCTCAGTATGGCGTTAGGCCTCCATGTTTGCTAATGCTACATGTGCGACATCTTGGTTTTTGCTATTGGGTGGAATGTTGATGACACCAGGCCAGGATGCATGATGCATGACCACAAACATGTTCACCTTGGTGCTGACCACTGTGCCTACACAAGCAGATTTGTTGGTCATCTCCACCAAAAGGTCTCGTCACTGAGGTTGACCTGCTGCCAATTTAAGTCATTACACGACACCATTGCAATCTTTGGCAACACTGACTTGGTGATAAGGGCAGTCATCTTAACTGTCTGTCTGCATGTAGTTTTGTGTTGTGCAGGGGTCAAGATGACTCACAGAGGACATCACTGCTCGCTGAATGTCCGCAATCGTCGCTGTTGGGTTACTCCATTAATTTGTCGGGAAATTAATTGGTTCTCATGATTCAAGTAGGTATCCCAGATATTTAATGTTGCTGGTGCACACGTTTTTCTATCCTCTACCGCCGTGGTAATATCCACACGACCAGTATAGACCTTCCTATTTTCCAACCTCTTCTCTGAGACATACTTTGCTTGCATAGGATGCTACCAACTCAAGAGCACGAGTCAAGATGATAGACAAAATAATGGTGTCCTAAGCTACACTTTGTTTCCAAAGCAGAAGAAGGCCTTTGTGACAAGGCTACGTTCTTAATTTGTTTATTTACGGCACAAAGACCATAACACCTGTATTCGCAATGCATACTCATAAACTTACAGACACACCACTTCAGACCATTTGAAAACACACACAGACATGCCCCCACACAAAGCTTAGGGTTTTTCATCATGCATTGACATTTTACAGTCTTTTACATTACATCTTAAATTTGCATGCAAAACATTTCAAATTTCTCACAAAAAACAAAATGTTCAAAAGGCGGGGGGCGCGGTGGTGGGGGGGGGTCAGTTCAAGTTTCAGTTTATTATGATTGGAAGCTGTAGCTGTAAGGCCTTTGTAATAGAAACAGATTGGTGTGTTGATTGTGTAGGCCTCAGGCTTCGGATCCCTAAGGACCAGTCCAGTTGCTGTGTGTTCAAAGGAAAAGGCTAAAAGGCAATTACAATGTTAATGTGTCCAGACAGCGGGAGACAGCAGTCAGGTGATCTGGGGAAAACATACAAGGTGATGAAGAAAATGAACCCAGGTCTGCTGAAATAATGATGTCGGGAGAATTCTAGCCACCAAAGAAAATTACACACATAATCTTGACAAGCAAAAGCACAAGTATGATTACATAGAGGACTTGAAAAATATATACAGTATATGACTACTGCTATGATGAAGGAAAGAGAAAGAAGGAGGTTTATTAAAACGTTTGTGGGTGCATGGCATATCTCTATAATGATTTGAATCCTAGATTGTGGGCAGATGATTGATAGCCATAACAGAAAAGCATTTTTCTTTTTTATCTTCAATTTTATTTTCTCTTTTACAAAGCATATCTTTAAAGCGTGAGATTAAAACGTTTCTTTCTTTTTTACTGAGATTTTGTCTGCAGGCATATTAGTATTCAGCTCCCGCATTACTTCCCGCAGTACCCATAAAGATAGTATTACAAGTGCTGCATGTTACACGCGCAAGGCAGGGCTAATATACACTGCATTTCTCCTGGGATCTCATAATAGGCCATTAAACAGGCACATTAGGATAAATGAAAAGGCTTTTAAGTGGTTACCACAAGACCACCTGGATTTCAATCTCCTGGGTTTTTGAATGTTTGAGTGTGTGTTTGTCTGTATCAAAGCACAATATGGCTTGAAGGGGCTCTGTCTAAATGGGTTGGGGATGTGAATGTTCTATTTCAGTCTCGTCTGATTTAATTTATGTTAGGACTGACAATCAGACTGCAGGTGTATCTCCTATTGTGAGTCCAGCTTAGGCAAAAACGGATGCCATTTTGTCTCACGCACAAGCTCCAAATTCACCATTAACTGAGAATTTTTCAAAACGTAATAAGCATAGTTATAGTCGTGTGTACTATGAAGAAGTAGCACGGTAAAAAAAGAGGTAAACATCTTTTACAAGTCATGTTATCCAGCACACTTGTGATTTCAAAGAGCACCGAGAATTTTTACTTGCTAATCAGCTCTATAATGTAGACGTAATTGTAATGCAAATCGTAATGGATTCAGAGAGCAGCCGATGTGTGGTGATTGGCTAATTCGGTGGCACTGTAGCCCCTAGAGACTCGTGTCCTTTCAGTTTCTCACTCTAATTGAAGCGTGTTATGTGTTATTTTCTGCTCCGCTGCCCTGTCGAGGAGGTAGCCATTGCACCATTGGTTTCATTGAGGGGGTAAAATGAATGTCCACCAAAAAACTGAAGCAAGGAAAAGGATAGACGTTTGATGTCTCTCATGAAGAATATATAGACTAATATTACTCATTTAGTGAGGGCACTTCTGTGCATGTAATTTTGTATGTCATGGAGGTATTAAAGGGGAAGTTCTACATGAACATGTAACGTCACTCAAAATGCTGATTGAGGATGTTTTGTGACACATTTTGGACTAAAACGCTTTTTTAAACATTCGTGGCAGAGAAGTATGTATAAAAACTATATATTATAGGAAAACACTTGGCTTTGAAAGTGTTTTTGAAAAGTAAGTGTAATGGCTATAGACTCCGCGACTCCCATCACCACCACTGTAAATAAATCCGAGTCGGTAGACTTCTCAACCATTAACCTTTTCACATTCTAAACGTCTTAGTTTGCAACCATTATACAGAAAATGAATAAAAAAATAAATGGAAATAAAAGGAATGTCCCTTTTCACCGAGATACGTGAAAAATATTTTTTGCAAAAAAACGTATCCTGTCCGTGTCATTATAGGTCAGGCTAATTCATGGATTATCTTTAATATAGGCAGGAGGGGGCTACACAACACTAGCTTAGTTCAAATTGACTATAGGCCAACTCAGTCATGTGTGTAATGGGAAAAAGCAGACTGCAGTAGCTGCAGGGATAATGGTTTGTGTGTGTGTGTGTGTTGGGGGGCGTGGGGTGGGGGGGTGGTTGAGGTCCGAATGCATCATGGCCTGGAATTTGATTGAAACTTCGGAGCTATTCGAGTTGTATTTGTGTTTTGGCTAGATAAATGAGGGACAACTGTGTAAGGCATGACTGATCTGGGATCTGGAAACAACGCTAAATATCAAAAGATTGCATTCGGCAGCCCAAAAGAACGACAGCAGTAACTGATCTGAGGACAGTCTCTGGGGAAAACACGTCTTGTTTTTTGGCTTTGTGTTGTGAAAGGAGCTGCGATCGGTGTTCTACAATAGATAAGATATTATGTGCAGAAAGGCCTCTTGGGAAAAACACACTGACCCCTCGTTGTCCTCCATAATCTCTCTGATGGCTAATAAACTGACTGCGAGGAGTGGAAAGGACATCAGTTCTACACTGCTGAGCTGCATTGTCAGTCCAGTGTCACGCTTGATGCGCAGGCAAGCTCCCCCCTTCACCCCCGTCACTCCCTGTCTGTCTCTCTCTCCCGCTCTCAAACCTTCAGGACTCTCTCTTTTCTCAGTCCGCAACATGACGCAGTTTTCTAAACCAATAGATAGAGGGGGATCTTGTAATGTTATGGTTACAGGCATAGATTTGCTGGAATAACGGAAAGGACACACCTGCGGTTTTTCTAGCAGCTTCCTTTTGGCCATCTTCTTTGCGAAGGGTGCGTTTCAGCAAATGCGACATTGTACGACAGTGAATGGGTTTAAATGAAAGCTTTAGTCCTGGGCTTTCCCAAATCTTAAAAAAAATATTGAGAGAGCCCCCATGTAACAATGATGGTCTGTGACGCTTTTGAAATTCCGGACTAGAACCACCAAAGCAGAGCTGATGCAAATAGCACAGGCAGTAGTATGCCGTGGTTCAGAAACAGCAAGCGTTAAAACTGTATCGTAGAACGTGTGACATTCCTCTTCTTCATCATCCTTTTCTTCTTCTTCTTCTTCATCATCCTTTTCTTCTTCTTCTTCTTCTTCTTCTTCTTCTTCTTCTTCTTCTTATTATTATTATTATTATTATTATTATTATTATTATTATTATTATTTGCTCTTGCAATTGTCGCGAGGCGTTTGATATGAACTGGCATTCAATCTCATCTAGCGGGTGCGCTTCGACAGAGTATTAAATCAGAGTGTCTCGAGTACATATCAGAGAAGGTCTGCACTAAGCTGATAACACCGCGGCGATTAACCCGAGATCCCAGGGGGGAAAGGTCCCGCAGGCCGTTTTCAGTCCTGAGACACAAAAGAGGGGAAAACTGTAGTGTTGAAAGATTATGTGGATTACAACTACATAGAATAGCCATGTATGCGAATAAACTGCGTTGGTATATTATTTTAGTGCGCGGTCCCCTTATTATGCAGCGCGTGAAAACTACAAGCTTTGGAAGGTTTCCTCAGATTCTTTTAGCGAACTATCACCGAGTTTGTTGGTTTTAACTTAATACGGGTTAACCGAGAAAGGTGAACCATTTTTAGTGTTGTTTTTTTTTTTTTTTTTTTTTGCGCTTCTATCACTGTCCACAATCCGTGTGCGCGCGGTCAAAACCAAATGCGGACACTAAATAACATCTTATTCGTGGGCTCATACGCATCTCTTCTTTGTCCTTAAATTCACAGGCCTCCCCTGCTATTGTCAGAATTTGCTTTGATTCTTTCATAAAAAAAAAAAAAATCCTAATAGCACAGACAACATCACATCCAGATCACTTCGTTCTTTTTTTTGTACGCATAAAAAATATAGATTTTTTTAAATGTTCTGAGACAAGAAGCTGTCGACCAGCTCCCCCCTCCCCCCCTAGTAAAACAACTCCGAGTTTTATTTTTAGGGCTACGTCTTTTTATTGGTATTTCTAGCAATAGTGTTTTTCTCAAACAATAAAATTGATATTTTAGGGGATACGTTTCGGGGCCTCAGCACTTATAGCCTTTGGTAACTTTTGCGGGATCGTGGCTGAGCAGGCACGGGAACTACTATTAATCATGTGATTAAAAACACAAGTTCTCAGACACATTGTCTGAACCTTTAAACATCTTCCGTCGTTTTCCCTGACCCTGAGTAAGCCTAGACTTAGTCTAAATCTAGATTTTAATTATGGAACACCATCCGATTAAAATTTAAAGGTTAGATTTAATCTAGGTTATAAATATAAGGCAAAAACCAAGATAAATGTATTTATAAATACTTTTTATATTTGCAATTAAATAATATAGCAGGATGGAAAGGATGTCATCCAGAGGCTGCTGTAACATTTCTTCCTTTCTTCAACAAAGTGCGTTTCGGAATACTAAAAGCAAATGAGCGTCTTTATTTACAGGATGTACACGATCTCACATCCAGCTGCAAATTCCAAAAAAACATGCGTTTTAGTAGTTGCAGCTAGGCTACCCGGTGCGCAAAGTGCTCCGCAAGCGTTTGCGACGACAGCTTTTATCAGCCACTAATGTCCTTTCCAGGTAGGAGGGGAGAACACCTCAGTCCGACTCCGAAACTGCTGAAAGATTCCAAGTTTAACTTTAGGTGTCCTTCTGTTGCTGCTGTGCGCAAAATTCATGTCTTGTCCTGCAGAACATGACTTCCAAAAAAAAGCCTCGTTAGTGGGAATTACTAAAACAAAATACATCCAAACAGGTGTTTACTTTTAGTTTAAACTCAGTTCCTTCTTGTATGTATAGAGAGTTGACACTGGCGCCACGGATTCTGTTTATATATATAGGTAAAGTTATGCAAGGCTTGAAGATCTAGGCTGCCATTGGGTATTGCAATAAGGTACATTGTGTATAGTGAGAAGGGGGAGGAGGGAGGGTTATCGCAAGCGCCTCCCTCAGAAATGCACCAAATCTTTTTTCCCTTTTTTTCCCATTGCAGGGTGGCGGCGCGCACTGGAGTCCCGGACACGAGCTTTACGCGCCAGCGTCTTCGCATTGGCAAGCTGACGATGACACGTGCCTCCTCCTCACCACCCCTAGGCTCCCGCTTACTGCATTGGCATCAGTAACAGCCACAAAACACGACTGTGGGAACAGTGGCGCAGCGGCATCTTAGCAAAAAAGTGCGTCGATATATCCTTTTTACGCACGGACAGCCTGGAGAGAGAGAGAGCTGCGTTCTCCTGTTAAACGCGCCACGGTTCCCAAACAAAAAAGGAGACGCGCGCAAGCACGATGCAGGCGCCAGGTACCGACCTCTGAAGGTGACATGATCCACGGGATTATCGACAGTACCGCCAGCACTTTCAAAAAAAACGGAAGATAACGACTGCACCTCAGAAGAAGAATCGCTTGAGCACCATTTCGGTTAATGCGCAGACAAAGACACTCTGCCCTTAACTAAGGCTATTATATCCAGTTTATAACTATAAAGGAGTGGGAAAACTGATCTAGAAATGGCGACGTTAATTCGTAGCAAGATCTCTAACAAGCTGTCTAACGCTGCTACGACGGTTACCAATAAATCGCAGGCGAAGGTGAGTGGAATGTTCGCCAGAATGGGCTTCCAGGCTGCCACTGACGAGGAAGCATTGGGCTTCGCAGCCTGTGATGATTTGGACTATGACCACAGGCAAGGGCTGCAAATGGACATTCTTAAAAATGAGGAAATGGCGGGAGAAGGTGGAGGGGACATGGTGGGAGATGGCACTATGGAAGGGGACAGTCACTACCAGAGAGACGGTACCGGTCCCCCGTCCTCCGCGTCGAAAGATGGGGGCATGTGTAACGAACTTGCCTCGCAGGATAAGCCAAAAATCACGGCTTGGGAGGCAGGCTGGAACGTCACCAATGCCATCCAGGTAAGGACGTATTTGAACGCTTTTGTGGGTCAACAAATGGTCTGGGGATACGTCAAAGGTGAGACTGTAAAATGCTGAAACGTTAAACAGACAAAAGGTCATGGTAGGTGTAATGTTTCCCGAGGGGACACATACATATTTAATTGTGGACATTCTTGTACAAACCGAGACAACGTCGTGTCACCGTTTGATCTTAACACCGCTAGGGGAATTTGCTGGGGCACTGATAAGTGCAGATTTAGACTTCACTCCATCTCGAAAATCTACATTCGCTCATGCGCATATTCATTCATTTACATTTGAGCATTTCACTCTATTCGACAGTGCACTGCTGATGCTGTATCCTCGACAGTATTCTTCTATAGCCCTTTAACACACACACGCACACAAGGCATCACGTTTAACCATGCGTAATGAATGCCCCTCAAAGTCGCTGCCCGTTACGTCACTCTCTATCTCTTTGATCTATTCTCATGACGACAGCACTAGGGAGAGTGGCTGCGCTCACAGCTAAATGGAATGCCCACTGAATTAAATCCCAGAGACTCATTTAGAACAATAACAAGCGATCTGTGTGAACAGTGAACACAATGCCAACACCAGTGTGTAACCAGCACTAAGAAATATTGGCACATCATGACGACATGAATCGAGTATTATAGACGCGCTTGCATTGTATCGATATTATAATGACGCTGAACCGCTTATGTCTTCACAGGGAATGTTCGTGCTGGGGTTGCCATATGCCATTCTCCACGGCGGATATCTCGGACTTTTCCTTATCATTTTCGCTGCAGTGGTGTGCTGCTACACCGGAAAAATCCTCATCTCTTGCCTCTACGAAGAAAACGAAGACGGACAGCTTGTGCGAGTGAGAGACTCCTATGTTGATATTGCCAACGCTTGCTGCGCGCCCAGATTCCCTGCACTCGGAGGTCACGTCGTGAATGTTGCCCAGATCATTGAGCTTGTAATGACCTGCATTTTATACGTTGTGGTGAGTGGTAACCTAATGTATAACAGCTTTCCAAACCTTCCCGTGTCCCAGAGGTCATGGGCCATCATCGCCACCGCCGTTCTACTACCTTGCGCCTTTCTGAAAAACTTAAAAGCGGTATCCAAGTTCAGCTTGCTCTGCACCCTTGCTCACTTCGTCATCAACATCCTCGTGATTGCCTACTGCTTGTCCAGGGCACGAGACTGGGCCTGGGACAAAGTGAAGTTCTATATCGACGTGAAGAAATTCCCTATTTCTATTGGCATCATCGTGTTTAGCTACACCTCGCAGATTTTCTTGCCCTCCTTGGAGGGTAACATGCAGAAACCCAGCGAGTTCCACTGCATGATGAACTGGACTCACATTGCTGCTTGCATTCTCAAAGGCCTCTTTGCTCTGGTGGCATATCTGACGTGGGCAGACGAAACCAAGGAGGTCATTACAGACAACTTGCCGCCAGGAATCAGGGCTGTTGTCAACCTTTTTCTTGTAGCCAAGGCGCTGCTGTCATATCCCTTGCCATTTTTCGCTGCTGTGGAGGTGCTGGAGAAGACTTTTTTCCAGGACGGAGGACGCGCGTTTTTCCCAGATTGTTACGGGGGCGACGGGCGCCTGAAGTCGTGGGGTCTCTCCCTTCGATGTGGCCTTGTGGTGTTCACAATGTTTATGGCCATCTACGTGCCGCACTTCGCGCTACTCATGGGTTTAACGGGCAGCCTGACGGGTGCGGGCTTGTGCTTTCTCCTGCCCAGCCTCTTTCACCTCAAGCTGCTGTGGAGGAAGCTGCTTTGGCACCAGGTTTTTTTCGATGTCGCTATATTTGTGATTGGGGGTATATGCAGTATCTCTGGTTTCATTCACTCTATGGAAGGCCTCATTGAAGCGTTCAGATACAACATACACGATTAGTACAGAGAAATGCCGGCGGCCGTATAGTGATGTGTTACAAGGCACCCCAGATCTAATTCAACCGTTTTCTCCCAACGTATCGTCTTCATTTTCACCGAAGCTCAAGCGACAAAGTTGATGTTAAAACCAATAAACATTTTCATCTACAAGCCAAAAAGAAATACACATTACTAATAAAGACATACATATTGATATACAACATAAATGCCTTGGATAACAAAGCGCGTTTATAGAGATATCAGAATAAATATGCATATCCATATTTTATTTTAGTAGGCTAGGTATACGTTTACAGAAAACATATCTAAAGGAAGGCGGTTACAGACTGAACTTAAATTTAAATAAATCACAAAACAATTCGATTAATGTCACAATTCGTGACAGTGAGCTGTGACAAAATAAATTGTGATGACTTCAGACGAGTTCTAAATAGTAAGTTGCACGTCTTGGTGGTGATGAAATTATTGAATAACAATTACAATTGTCATTATTATTACTTGAGGATCCCAAATAAGAACGACAGTGAACAAATTACTATGGAAGAACGTTTTTACTGAAATACTGACAACAGAAGTAAGGAGACAGAATGTACAAATAGCGTTCCGAGATGGATACAGACATGACCACTTTAGCTATGCATTCTGAATGTATGACGTTCATGCAGCATCGAGTATATTTTGAGAAATCAAAAGAAATATATATATTTTTTAAATATCAGGAGTCAGCAGACAACAACCCCTGCACCACAAAAACTCTGATAAAAAAACAAAACAGACATACGATTCACAATGTGCACTCCTGTGAAAATGCAAAGAATGAACGACCGAAATAATAAAAAATAATAAACAGTAGAAAATCAAATTAACACAGTATGGATGCCAGAAGTAATTTGATCATTGCCGCCCCGTCAGCTGAAAGGTGCCGCTTTAGACTAATTGTCATGTCCTTTTCAGAACCTTTTAAATGTTATTTGGAAGAAATTAAGGTGTGCGAATATCTATTCTGAAGACTTGCATAAGACATTTTTCATTTTGTGCAATCTAATGGGTGCTGTGGAAATGTTATAAAATCGTATGTGTAGTGTTATTGTGGTTCAAAAGATGGAATGTATATCACAAAGTCGTTATCATATATCGTGAAAATGAATATACTGAAAAAATAAAGAAACACGTGAAATTATATTGTACAATTGTGCTTGCCCTTCTGTGAGTCAAAACAAGCATCGAAAATTTGTATACTTCCTCCAACACAGAATAAAATCTCAAGAAAAGAAGCAGAATCATTATCTCAGAACTTTTTTGAAAACGAGCCTATAGCTGTGCATATTCTACATGACTATTACAATGCATATTTTAGAGACAGGTTTATGGAGCTTTTAATAGCCTGTACTATATTTATTTTATAACACAACAACTCATTTATTTCCTGTCGAGCCTTAATTTGTGTACAGTTTAGTTATTTTCCCCAGCTTGATTTAGATCGACAGTTTCAGCTATCAGGGGAACATTTGATTCGTCGATTAAATATAATATTATATTTGAGGAGGCAAACACACAACAAAATATTACACAAGTTCCTGATGTTTAATTGGCACACACAGCAAAAGTATAATCTTCACCGGAAAAGTAGGTCCCTGTGGATGTGGAATTTCTTGTACCCCACTGTACAATGAAAGAAAACGTACCGTATTAACATATATGTAATTTGCATAAAGTCACACCCCATATCTGCCCTAAAGCTTTCACACAAAGAGCTCTGGGAAGTGAAGTACAAAAAGAGGAGCCATTTTAGAACTGCAAGAAACCAAAAAACATTTGAGACAGGAGCAGGGCTACAGCGACATCTAGCGACCGACATATAACATCTACTTGCGTCCAAAACCACAACTACACAGTAAATGAACTTTATTGATAGTAATATCTTTGACATACTACTGAGTATGGTAGTAAGCGGGCTTGAACGCAATTAATATTCACACGAGGTTTTCATTATTTTGCATATTAAAATCAGCTGGGCTGCATTTTGCCTCTCAGAAGCAAACCAATTTACCCTTTCCTTCCGTGACAGTGACTTGAATTACCAGACTCTGGTCTCGCTATTTGTTTTTTTGGCTAGTAAGACGGGCACAAGGGCGAAACTGGCCTCTTGCTTGTAAATTCATGAGGCGTTTATAGATTCAGGAGACATCTCTGTAAAGATGCTATGCCATTACGCTTGAGAGAATACAACAGCAAGGTATTCTGAGAAATCAAACATAAAATGCAATTAATCTGTTGCCGTTTGTGTACAGAAACAACAGGGATTTTACCAAATTCTGCATTTTGAGAATGTTAATAGTTAAATAAGTCCATAGCAAGTAAGCTACAGCTTCAGTCTTCTCTCTTATTTAGCCTGCCTATGACTACTGCGTCTAATGCTGATATGCCTATATGAAAACATTATGGATGTCATGGAATACGTTAGATTCAGATTTTAATTTGTTTTCCGATTTTCATTCCTGACGTTTACACAGCACTCTAATTACACCGCGATTCGGCGCCATCTACAGGCGGCAGAACACAGTTTCAGTGTAATTTATTCGGCGATTACGATGGTGAACAAGAAGAGTTCTCGAAGCGGTCCTGGTGCATGTCTATGAAATAACCAAAATCCGAAGTAAATATCTTAATAGTCCTTGTGAGTATTTTGTAACACAATAACCTTAATAGCAAGAGGACGGCGGACCGCCACGGGCCACTAACGGAAAAGCTGGCGGCCCACTGTCATGTTTTCCGCAGCATTTTTATATTGCTTGTTTTTCACTCACAGTTCAGTTAACTTCTTTTCCTTCTTTGTAATGTTCGTTATACTTTACAATCTTTTTCATACAGAATGTTTAGTGTCAGTACCATTTGAACTAAATCCTTTTATACGAGGCTTCTTCCTTATATTTTCGAAAAAGCTATTTTTAATATTTGTCTTAATTTATTTTTAAAAACAAAAGTCTGCGAGCACCTTGAATCGGTTTGAGGAGGCTAAAACTAGCTAGATCTTGTGCTTAGGACAGTTATCCGGGTGTTAAAGTGGTAAAGTGGCGAAGTCAGTGGATCGCCTTGATCAAGCCGGCGGACCGATATACGCTTGCCGTCTGCAGGTTTTCTACTGTTTCTCATGCAGTGCCATCTGGGGCCTCGGGGAACAGGCATTTAGAACAGTAGGTTCTAGGCTTGTCTTACACTCAGTGCGATTTCTCCTGATTTCCTGAGTCTTTTTGTAGCCACTTGCTGGCCGTGGACGGGCGAGAGATGTGCATCTGTTAGAACAGAAAGTGCACCTGCGCTTTTCATTCTGTAAGGTACAACCTAGGTAAAACCTTCGAAGATGGATTAATGGTTCACCCTTTGTATCTTGATGTTATAAAATAGAATAACACTAAAATGCTGTAAAATATAACTTTGGCTATCGGATTTAGTGAGTAGGCAAAGCAGGAATGGCGCCCCCTCGATGACCTCCTTACATTAGTTAAGGCTCTGTTCTCTCCAGTGGCATATCCGTTCCCACTGTAAAAACCCGTATCTTAGCACGTGAACTCATCTGGAAAATATATATGCCATCTGATATATATAGCTATATCCATCCATTTTATGTTAGCTGTAAAAATAAAATATGATTTAATCGATGTGTCCACATTTTAATTCAACGCCATTAGATGCACTCACTGCTGGCTTCCCTTTGCTAGAAACTATACGCTATCAAAATAACGGAATGGGGTTTTTACAGTCCCGTGACCTCCACACATAACCCCTTTTATTGTCACATTGGATGTAAAAATTATTTAATGAAAATATATATGTCCATAACAAATCACATACTCCAGCTTTACTTTCAGACAAATCCTTACAATGATGAAAAACACTCCAAATAAAACTGAAATCAAAATTATTTACTGTAGTGTATTTCAACAAATGAAGCTTAAATTCAATAACTCATAACACGTTTGTTAACAGGGTTTGTTACAAAAAAAGACTAGATATGTTTAAAAGATTAAAACAAAAAGAAAATACACTCAAAAAATCAAGTCACAATAGTTGCACCCAGAAGGAAGCAACCGCCATCACATTCTTGGCCTTTGGGAAGTCTTAATAACGTATTACGATGTTGCCATATCATGCTGTTGTTGGTAGTGGATATATGAAATCATGCACCAGCAATGTGAAAGATCTGGGAGATTACTGAGATGGAGAACCGACAGATTGTCTGACATGCGTGGGGTCACCCAACAGCCACGATTACAGGAGTTACAATGGCAGATGGCTGCACGACGCAGACCGACATGCACACAGACCATTACAGCGCCTGCCCTTAACATCATGTCAACCTCCACAATGACTGCAGTGATCCAGATCATCTTTGGTCGTTATTACAGGCATCACAGCCCAATGTTTAACTTAATAAGATCCTTCAACAAAATATTATATATTCTAAACACATATTCCACTGCACTATTCCAACAAGACATCTCTTGTCCGCATACAGATGCTGTTCTAAGAGTTTGCCATGAACACACAGTGCTATGCTATTGCAAGCTGCATTACCAAACCTATCCCTGATTGAAAATGTGTGGGATGCTATTGGATGCACTATCTGTCCCCACCCATACAGCAAAATCAGCAGGAACTGCGTTAAAACATTCAAGCTGAGATGGCTTGTCACAGGACACCATTAGGAACCTCTGTTAAACTCCATGCTGAGACATCTGGCATGGCAACTTGGTGGCCGCCGCAATACTGGGAGACACTGCTTCTGTATGTGTAGCTCAATTAATATTGCCTGTATCAGTCTAGATTTTCATTTATCAATACCTTTTATTGTTCCTGGGAATCTTTATAGTCCTTCTGAATAGCACTGCAATCAGACACTTCCTTCAGGGTACAACTAATGAGTGTATATTACCTTATGAAGAGATAATAAGAACATACAATTTCATATCTAGGTTTCACATCTGTTATTACTCTACAGGCTAATAGTTCCATTTGTTAGTACACAGATAAAATCAGATTAGTTCCTCCCTTAGTTTTTGTGTGGTACTGCCAGAAACAAAATACTTTTTAGACTGTGCATATACCACTCATGTATCAAGCCCCGCTCTCCTGTCTTTTACCACTCCATCTTTCTACAAAACCTGTTTTGTTTTGCATTTCACTACTGCATGATAGAACTAACACTTTTACTGTCATGAAGTCTTTAATGGGTGTCTTCTGCTGCAGCTCCACACAGGCATGTCTAAGTTTGAAGACTATATACCATATTTTTACAATCAGTATTTTATTGTTCACTGAAAATCACTCAATACCCTCACAGTATGTCTTTTAAAGAAAATGCTTAAAGAAAATGCATTAGCATTTAAAATGCTGTGTAAGCTTAAATCTTGCCAAGAAAAAATATCCCAGCCACAGCTTGCCTCTTAAAAGGACAAAACTTTCTATCTGTGAATCATTAAATTAGGAAAGGAGCTCAACCAGAAATTAAAGTGTTTAATCTTCCAATGAGCGTGCTTGGATAAATCATTCAAAAGTAGACTGAACTATCTAGACATTGCCTAAATCTCAGATGGCTGTTTGGGTTCCATCTCTACAGTAAAGTATTTTAATCCTATCCTTATTTCTCATTGTTTGATTTACATTAAATTACATAAAATTCCTTTCTCTCCACTACATTTCAAAATAAGGTATCCTACTATTTCTTTCTATAGAAATACAGCATGTGCTGATACTCTTAAGGGAGAAACTAAACCAAGGATATGATTAATTATATCAAAGTAAAGAAGTCTAATGGCAGCACATCTTTTAAGTGCCTGATATATTTGATTTGTTGCAAGTATATACAAGCTAGAAAGCTAACTATAACTACAAGGCTGCAAACGTAGATATGTGAAAATGGCAGACAGATCTGCTTTTCTTCCTTTGTGTTGGGTGTGACTTGGGTAGAGAGGACCTGTGGAAAAGTTATGTGGTGGACCAGACCATTGGTCTTTACCAAAATGCAAAAGCAACAGAAGCAGTAGAGCTGAATGACGATAGATTTCACCTGTTTCCGGTTGTCATTTTTTAATTAGCAGAAAAGGTTTAACTGTTGCTTTTGTGTATGCAGTTATATGTGAAAGAAACTGTTCACCGAAATACAGACGAAATCTACTAATGCTCGAGTACTAGTTTTAGTTCTAGTTCTACTAGAACTAAAGGGTATCTATACATTTCCTCAAGTACAGTATTAGTGTAAGCTGTCAGCTACTGGAAATACTGCAGAAGAACCTGTTTCAGAAAGGTAAGCTCACAAGACAGTAAAAGTAAACAAGTGAAAGTCATGACCTTTATCTCCGTGTAAAAAAAGTGCAGTCTACAAGAGTCATTCAACCAACCCGAACAAGCTTCTGCAAATATGAAATGAAAAAAAGAAATACTGTGGCTGTACTCTATGATTATGTCTGAATATGTATGCAAGCAGAATTTGTTTTTATTTGCAAAGAAATAATGTGATATTTTGTTATTTATAAAGTGTTAATAACTTTAAAGACAAATGGATTCTTTCAAAATGCCCAGTGTATGCTGGCCTGGCTGACAAAAGTGGTTTGCAAAGTCTAGTAACCCTGTATTACTATGTCATGTAGTTCCCTGTGTTTTTAGTTTGTGCCACTGCTGTTTTCCTGGTTTCCTAGCATTTGCTTGTTTTCTGATTATGAATGTGGATGTGTCCATTATGACTGTCCCTACCTCTGTTATGATTCCCACTTTGTGCAATGATGCCCAATATAGGGTTAACCCAAATAAACTCACTCAGCATATACGTCCTGCTACCTCTTTTTTTTACAACTTTTCTTTCACTGTCTTTAATCCCTCCACCCTGCAACTGTCTTTAATCCCTCCACCCTGCAACAAAAGGCCTCGCTCCTCTGTACCTCACTGAACTGAATCTCGTATTATGAATCACTTTGTGATCTCATGACCTTAGATCACAAAGTGCAGGGTGTATATTAGTGCCTAGAATTAACACATTTCCTGTAACACATCTAAAGAAACATTTTAATGGGTCTATATAGATCTCCTGGTCCTAAACTGAACCATTGTTATTACCAAAGAATCCTTGACAAACCTTCAGTCTTTTTTTAATGTGTTCTATAAAGCATTTATACCAGTGCATCCATGTGGCACAAAAAATAAGAAATGAAAAATACAGGTCTTAAATAAAGTAACAACAATATTTATAATTTATAGCAAATTAGCTTTTTCCTGCTTGCCACTACAAACCATGTAAAAATAACAGTGGGGTTAGACTATTTTTAATAGAACTGCAACCCAATAATCTATTACACTTCATTTTCATTGTATAACATGTGATAGGACATTTGGAATTGGCTAAGAAATTAAGTGAAAAGAAAGTGTTAAGTGTTTTAACTTTTTTTTTTTTTTTTTTATCTCTTCACTACTGACACTTCTCCAAGGACCCTGACCCACGCCTGCTTTGTGATGACTCTAGTTCCTTGTAGAATGGAGCATATTCGGTTGGTTTAACAGTAGCAAATAAGTCATTGTCTACTATACAGCACTTTTATTCAACAGTCATAAAGCAGCTTTTCAGAAAACCAGAAAATCTCCCTAACAGCAAGAGGAATAAACATTAAGAGAAACTAAGCCTGGAAACCCGTCCTCCATCTTTAACTTCATATGCTACCGCATTCACTAGCTGGACCTGTCATCTGCAGGAATTAACACAGAGCCTAAAACACTTCATTCACTAAATGATGAAATACACAGCAAATGTACCTATGGCTTGCGTAATGTGTTCATGCGGTGACTGGCCTCTGCTGTTTGTTTAGTTTTAGGTGGACTGTGGTGTCTATTGCGTGGTCAAAGCAAAATAGGACAAATAGCAGAATTGCAAATGTACTAAACTAAATATTAGCACACATCACAAAGGATATCAAACTCAAAGTTTTATTTCAGCAATGCCTGTAAACAGTAACAATAGTATTCTGTTTCTCAGAGCAAATACAGAAAAGACCTGAGCCTGACTGGTCTCCATAGATATCAGAGGACTTGTTCCAATGACCTTTTCATTATACACAAAATAACATTCTTTACCTCAACAAGAATCTGAAAATCCTAAAACATTTGCTTTCTTTAAGTTTTTTTATAATTATCCACTGTTACCAAATATGGTTGCCAATTAAATTAAGGATATTCACAATGTCATGGGATAGATATGGTTTGCTGTAATACCTAGTGGCCCACTGCTGAAAATACCAGCATCAAGTGTAATAGCATTTTTATCCACAATGAGGTTAACTCTAATGCACTAAAAATGTAAACTAGATTTTACACTTTAAGAATCCAACCACATCCTAACTGTAACAAGCTGTATTTAAGAGGAGGCATAAAGAAAACTGTAAGAGAAACAAATATAAATAAATAAATAGTTTGTATTTTATCCTACTTAAGCTCAGGTTACATTAGCCAATAAGCAAGCATAAATACACTGTTCCTTAACACCTCCCACCACCTTGTTAATAGATTGGCATTACAGAGAAAAGGATGCATAACGTTAGGACTCCCCTCTCTGTTCTGACTTAATCAGGTGTTGAACTATCCTACCGTGTTCTTATTCCACAACTGCGTTAAACAGCAGTTACTCCATTACATGACAATCAAACTTCCAACTCTATGGCCAGTTTCAGATAAAAGCTAATCACAGACATAGTTAAATCTAAACGGAGTTTCCTTAGTCTGGGAAACTAGTCTAAAACGCTGTGATATGGCTGCAGAGGCACAGTAACATCTTTAATAGCACTTATCAATGCTTAAAGATGACACTTTACAAAAAAACATGGCAAAGCAAAAAAGTTGACATTATAGGTTGTGAACATACAGCAGCAATTACAGATTAGTGCAAAGTTCAACTTCATTTTCTCAACCTGTATCTGCTGAGGTGGAGCTGACGATTCCAGAAACACTCATGTCTGACATCCTAGCAATTTAATAATACCTTGACAACCAATTTCAACACTGGGTTGGGATACACCTGAATATTATTTTCCAATGAGGGGTTCCATCTACATTCACACAAAAGCGATGCAGATTGTTGAAATTGTTGTAACTCACTCACACATGCTCTCTGAACCTGCATACAAAAATTTCCCCTCACAGATGGAGTATTTGTAGATAATTCAGAAAACACCTGAATGACATTAAATATTCTAAACTAGATTGTTCCCTTCAATTTACTCAACCATATAAACAGTAGAGAAAACATGAATTGAAATATGTTGTTAATAATAATAATAATAATAATAAAAACAAAACAACTAGCTCAGTATTCAAGTGGGGCTACACTAAACAGCACTGTCCATGCTGAACAGATGAGGGTACAATGTGCGTGTGACTTTAGTTTCACTCAAAGTGTAATTTCATTTTATAAATACTTTTTTATAAATAAGTCCCACCTAGGCTTACTGTGAGCTTTAAGTTTGTGCCAAAAATCCCACTTAATAATGAATTAAAGTTCACAGCCATTCACAGGCACTGTCTCAAACTGGTATAAAAAACATAATGGCTTGTGTATGACAGTATTCATTAGGTCAGGTTAAAATTTTGCATCCTTCCTTTAAATGAAGGGGGACAAAAAAAATCCCTGCTGCCTGTTACATACACTCAGTAAGACCATCCAGGTATGTACGCTATAGGCGGACTGCATGCTATGATGTTGAAATAGGAACCTTTAGAAAGAATGACCTCATTGTTGTAAATGCCATATTGACAACTGTTCACAGACCCTGCCATCTAGTCAGCTGCTTGTTCTTTAATGAACAGCATTAGTGAGCCTTGTCACCAACATTGTTTTTGTTTTTTTTTACCTAATAAAATAAAAATAAAAGTAAAAAAAAAAAAAAGAGCAGAAGCACCCTCTCTGTCATTTACAATCCCTCTAGCCTCTAATATAGACGCTACAACATGAGGGGACATGAGGGAACATTTTCCACAAACTGGAAAAAAAAAAGGATGTAAAAGAAAAGCACAGCAACAGAGAGAGATTCTCTGTGCTGGCATATAAAGAGAAACCGAGCCAGAGAAAAACAAGACGGAGATCTTCAGTGAAAGTGAGTAAGGAATGCGAACATTAGTAAAGGTCATTTTTCTGTGACTGCTGCAGCCATGGGTGTCCTTATGGTGCCTCTTGCTGTAATGGCAAGCTCCTCAATTTCTGCATTCAGGCGCCTAATAACCCACTCCATTGCCTCACGGCCCTGCAGACAGGCAAAGAAAAAGAAGGATACGTGGGGTTTATAACTGCATAATTGTCAACAATGTGATAAACAGGTAACAGTGACTGCAAGTTTACTTATTGATTCATTACTGTTTTGCTATCCGTGTCAGTGGGCTACCCTTTGAGTCTTTGTTCCTCAGAAGTTGTTTTCTTAATGCTTCTTAATGCTTTAAGTCCAAAATCTATGCTTCTATGCTCCAAAATGGTTGCAGACAGCTTAAAAACAGCGATCACTTAAAATAATAGTGATTAGACATTTATGTAATAGTTGTGACCATCTGTTACTTAGGTTGCAGAGGTATGTCCCTTTGACCCAAAATCACTTGGCCCCAATTCTTTAGCAAGACCATTGAGATGTAACTGATTCTAGACAGCAGCATGGTTCAATCTGAGTACTAGTTGAACAGCACAATACTTTGAGGACATCGATCCTAATTTTATACCACACAGCAAAGCACAACATTTTGCACGTATTAGCAGAGAAACATCAGAAGAATAGTGACACAGTTTAAAAGTTCCCACCTTTCCTGCATTAGTTGAGATAGTGCTTGCCATAAGCCCCTCCAAATAGCTGCTCAAACTGACTCCTTTCACAGAGATTATTGCTTCCTGTGTCAGCACAGTTCTGCAACAAAACACAAACAACAATATGTATACACATTTCCCAAAGCCTTATATGTACATGGCAAAACATTAAGTATTGTGATTACAGAGTAAAATCTGAGGTACAACGCCTGAAGCACTGCTGTGTGCGACATGAGCGATGCGGCAACGTGAGTGCTACAGATGCATGCAAAGGCCTTTATACATATAGTGAGGTAACTCATTCTCATTCCTTTTTAGTCACACACCCACACACACACCCACACCCACACACACAGTGTCCGGCGATAAATGTTAATGGATTCGAGGATGACTAACAAATTGTGCAGCAATAGGTAAGCCATTGTCTTTCTGACTTCACAAGTTAAACCACAGAGTGTGTCTATTAGAGTGGACAGTTAGTGGTTTTTTAAAACTCCACCAGTACTGTTGTGTCTGTGTTCCAGGACTTACTTTTCTGGGTCTTCAGAGTGTGGCCTGTAGATGAGCCTTTCGTCCACCGACACCATGTTGGTAAATGTGATCTGTGAACATACAAGTGTTTGCATGACAAAGTGTGTTCGTCAAATATTCTTGCCAAGTTACACTGAAACAGAACACACGAGTTTGTGAAAACAGGTTCTGCCTCATTCTAAACCACTTTTAACTTTAAAACATCTGAGTCTATTTAACTACAAATACAGCACAAATAATAATGAATAAAATATTATATATAGCGTTGAAACATTTATTCAGCTTTAACCATGCAAAAACAAAAGGTCACTAAAGGCAGGTTTACACATATACTTAAACTTTCAGTAGTTAAATTCGCATTTGCACCTGCATCACAGTTTACTTTTCCCATTTTGCTTTACAAAGCTTTAAAATACATTTGTAAACATTTGATACATTCCAAAAAAGTCTAATGTATATTTGCTTTCTTACAAAAAAGAGGCAAGACCTAATGTAAGACTAATATACATTCAGCAAAAACAAATAAATGCATTAAAAAAATAAATAAATAAATAAATAAAACAATTTCACAAAGGCCAAAGGCATGCCATCTTAAAAGAGAACAGCATCAGAAAAGAGGGAAACCACAAAGGCATGTCACTTGTTTTAATAACAAAGTCTGTTACAGAACATTATTTGCCTAAATAAATAAAAATGAGGATGATGATTATTATTCACACACTTACATTTGTTGACTGAAGCTCCAATGTTTTCTCTTCAGGATCCACAACAGAGTGCTCTTGAACATATGTACATGTTCGTGCATTGCCAATTAACTGTGAAAACAAAAAAACAGGATTTACTATTTATCATTAAACATTACCAGATAAAGAAAATAACATTCACAGAAAAAATGTTAAACAAAAATATTCCACACCACCAAACGCAAAGATAAAACTATTCCACAAGACACAAGAAGTAGAATAAATGCATTGTTACTACAAAGTAATCAACTTGTATAAACAATTCCATCATGACAGTGTGTACAAGGGACATCATAACACTGGATTACTGTCTACTGCATGAAATAAGACACCAAAAAGGTGAACAGAACAGCATGTGCTAGACATGTGCTGGTCTGAGGTTGTCCTGGTACAGTATAATGCTTCCTAAAAATAACTTTAAAAATCTTAGGAATGTACAGTACACTAAAGGTATTTCCACTACTTATTTTGTCTTTTTAAAAAATTCTAACACATAGAACCAACTTGATGACACTGATGAAAACACCAAAGACACTTCAACAAATGATTTGGATGAGACTGTTTATAATACTGTCACTTTCACATATAGTTGTGGCAAGCTACCACGCTACATGGGCCCAAAACTGGCAAATAGTTTAGCACCCAATGTGCTTTGTGTATCAGGACGATTTTGTTTTTACCAAAGCATACTAAACTATTCACACAACATCACAAGCAATAGCTGGTACACTATTAAGACATTAGAAAACAACGGGATCTTACTGATTTAACAATAGAAGGAAGGCCCCATTCTGTGCTGAGTAGGCGTTTGCTGTGAAGGCGGCCTTGCTGGTCCACACTGCGATCTAGCACATCTACCCCAAATACACTGGGGTTCATGGGATTCGGGTACTTCTGCATTGCTGCTTTGGTCACAGTCTCCCATGGGTGGCTTTAAAAGTGTAAAACAAATAAACATTAACTGTTGTGTTTAAATATGTTAACAAGATATCTCAACACTTTGGATATATGTTCAGATTCCAATATGTAAGTGTGTGTTGTACTAAAAGGTCTTCAATATTCTTCCACAGGCAAATTGCAAAGCTTGGGGCAGAGATCCTCAACGCACGTGGCGAATGACGTCCTACTGCGTCACCATGTAGGGGAAAGGTCACCCGCTGTCAAGGATAGTTATGCAATGCCGCGCGCTAGTACAGAAACACTGTAACCTACTACTTTGTGCTGTACAAGCGAGTCAATAGCTGTAAGGTCAGCTCCAACATGCACCACCTATGGTACGCTGTGATAAAATTGATATGTATAGACATGTGTACATGAAATACATATGTACATGCAACGTACAATAAATACCGGTTACGGATATATAAAGGCTGAATGACTGGAGCTCTAGCCTCACCCCTGAAAACATTGTTTTAATGATTTCCTAGCTCCTAAAACACTGTCACAATTAATTTCACTCTTTCTCTCTTACGCTCTCTAGGTTTAACAGTTAAGAACCGCCAAACTGGGCTAATCTGTAACTTGGCTCCTGAAGTTAAGTCAGCTTTCTTGCAACTTGAAAAAACAGACATAAACAGACACAAAAAACAACTGTGAATCACTTCACCAAATGAGATGCTTCATAACTAAAAGCACCCAAATGAATTACCAAAAGTAATTCATTTTAAGCATCATCGATGCCTCAAAGTCTCAACTAGTACGATTAACATTAGCAACGTAGCTAGCTAACCACTCATCAAATTAGCCAAATTGTCTTGATCTACCACCGATACACCTACTCGAACGAGAACACACATTTCTTCAAATAAAACAACAACAACTGAGGTCTAGCCTTTATTTTCCTAACCACTAAACAACCAAATGGTCTAACTTGCTAACATGTTGCGAATGTAGCGCTATCACCCTGAATCACTAGCCACAGGCATAGACAAGGTCGAGGTTTTCAGTCAGGTAGCTAGCAAGCTAGCTAGCCAGGTTAGCCAGCTAGCTAATCAACCTGTATATAAACATGTGTCTTATATTTACAATAAATTCCGAGGAACGGCGTTTGAAGGAAGAAATACAAAGGCTTTGCACGGTTAAAGCTTTACTGGCTTTTTATCAATGCCCGACTAGCTGACTAAGCTACACGTGACTACTTCGTTGAAACAGCTAGCAAGATTAGCTTACAAGCCGCATCATAAACTACATCGCCGGACCTGCCTTGGCCTAAAGAATGAACTGCTAAACATGTCACACTTACTTGAAAATATGCTCCGACGTCCAGATCTTCATGCTTTTATTGTTGAAGGGTGATTTGTGACCGCGAGTGGAGACTTGACCGGCAAGTGTTGGTGCTACCGCTTTCCACCGCTTCCTCGTAGAACATTTATGCTCCGCCCCCCCTTCCCTCCTTCCACAGCTTCGAGTGTCACTGCGTGCTCTCCTGGAATGTTCTGTGGAAAAAATTCTCCGCCCATCACATGCTGCCTTACATCAGAGAGGGCATTTTACTTTCCTGGCTATAGTAAGTGCTGTACCCATGAACCAATATACAGGGCACGATGACATTTGAAAGTTTTCATAGTGTCCCGAGTTAGGAAATGGTACTGGGGCGTGGAGGCTGGTACACACCGTTCCGCTCCATCCATTTTATTTTGACGCTGTTTGACCGTCTTTGTTTTTTCTTTAATCAAGCGAAGGACATGTAAATGTATTTTAATTACGGGTTAGGCTATTATTGTGTTGTGAAGTATTTTTTGTGCCAAAATTAGATTGAAACAATACAATCCGCAACAATTATCAAAGTCTCCAAAATATGTTATTTGATTGTTAAATCAAAATTCTTTCAAATTCTTATATTTCTTCAAGGGGTGGCTCTTAAAAGAGGGCGTTCACCTGCCAACTAGTTTGGAGTGACATATTTTTAAATAGGGAGTATGAACCGCCCAGGCCTCCCCTTGGGTATGCATTGTACAGACGGTGCAGTACAATGTCAATACCTTTCGGGGTTACAGCTGCTAGCGTTAACTAACTGTCGACTATGCTGAACATACTGATGTCGAAACTAAATTACTTAAATATATAATGTTAGTTTACTCTATTAATCAGTCGTTTGGAGGAGTGACAACCTGTAAACTGGCATGCTAATAAAGCAGGCCAGGAGAAGCATCCCTCTGAGGGAGAGCGCACAGCTTTCTTCTTTTTTTTTTGAAAGACAAAAAACTTAAAAACAATAATATTGCTTTCTCATTCTAAAACAATGTGCTCTGCATTTCCCACGTATGTAACAAAACACACTGCTATTGCTTGACCACAAAATATACAGTCTTGTGTACTACTATCGTGTGGTTTCTCACCAATTTGGTTCTTTGGGCATCTCACTCTTATAGCTGAGAAATCTTACGGCGACTGAAGACATTTTTATGTATGGGTGAACAAAAAGAAAGTTATAGAAGGATGCCTTTTAGGGCAGTCCACCTGCCAGGAAAGGCAACCTCTCTTAAATCTGGCTGTATTATTGTTATGATACTTGCACAGGTAATAAATACTGGTCTCAAATATGTATTACTTACAGCATTTAATGTTTAGGTCAAAAGAAAAACAGGGAGTTACAGGGAGGATGAAAATTATAGGAGGATGTCAGTAAAATCGATTATACTCGCTCAGGTGACACATATTGGTCCCTAACATATTGAAAGGATGTAGATTATATACAGCAAACAAATTTGAATCCCTCTAATATAAACTTGATTAAGACTATAATTATTGCACCTATGAATAATTCTTTGATTTTTATATGCCTGTAAAGCTTGTTACATTCCTGAGGAATATGTTCCTTGAGTAGGATGCTGTAGCACGAGCTTGTTTATGCCCATTTACTGTCTATCTTGCCAGGCATAGTAGAGACCTACAGAAAGGGAATTGGGTATTTCCATAATTGTATAACTGGGTAAAAGGTGACTTTGGGGGGACCTTCAAGGCCTTGTGATGGGCCTCCTGCTGATATCATTGAGAGGTGCATGAGAGAATTTGTCTTTGTTAAATAAATCTCTCTAAAGACATTGTGTTAATCAAAGTCTGCATTACAAAAGTTCTGATGATGGATCAGTTATTGTATGCATGTATTGTCCATCTTACAAATAATCTGCATAATGCTTAAACTACTCTGATTACTTGTCTTTTGTTTTCTCCGTGTCTCCCTCTAGTCTTTTTACCTATTGATTTCTTTACTCCTGGTGTGTTCTTTAGTCCTTCTCTTCAGTCTCCTTGTTCTATAGGTTAAAAAATGAACCATCTAAAGTTTAAACCCGACCTCGACAACCCTGCACCCACCCTGCTGCTTTCTCTCTGTCTTTTCTCTGGTCTCGTCTCCTAGAGACTCTACCTGTTCTTCTTTTTATCATTTTATTTTAAAAAAATGAAATGTAATGTTACTGTCAAGATCTAGAACACATTAGTTACATAAATAAAGAAAGAAAACATTAATTAATTAGTTTTATTTATATAATTTGAGTAACAGGTTTGTCTTAATAATAACAACAAGAGACATACATCAATAAAACCATACCAAGAAAGGTAGATTTAAAAAGTAATGTTTTTAAACTCTTATTTTTGAAATGAAAATTGCTAATTAAGATGGTGGGACAAGAGAAATAAATGGCATTTTAGAGAATGTTTGAGAGCTATTTGATATTTTCAACAACTATAATTACAGTACATCTCAGAACAAATATAATTCACACAAGACGTGCTTGTTTTAAAATTTTGTGCATGGATTAATTGAAATTTTGTGTGGTGGGACTAAAGAATGTCCTCCAAATCTGAAATGTCCCATACAGAATTTAGGATTCAGGACAACTGTTTAAAACTCAGGGCTGTTCTGGATGTTTCAGATAATTTGGTCCCCCCCTATGGTGGGCAATGAAGACACATCATTTCAACGTTATTCTCTCACCTGAATACGACTCTTTTCTCTGCTAAAACAACCAAACCATTCTATAATACTCTCATCATTCTGTAACTTTAATTAGCTGATAAACATATAGATAGTACTAGTCTAGCATCTTGGCTTTAATATCAACACAAAAGCTTACCAGTGACAGCTAGCGTCTCTCACTTGAATGGTAATGGTGCTGGAACTTAATTTAGGGGTTCTTGAGTGCCTCAGGTTGTTAGGAAAAGACAGCTTCCTAGCTAGCTAAGGCAGAGATAGTCAAGGCCGTCCTATGGCTTGCAGTCTTCAGGTAAAAACAGGAATTTTGCAGTCCTTACAAAATGTCCTACAGGATTGCTGCTTATAGATATTAAGGCAATATCTTTAGGAACAGTATAAAGGATATTTTTCTGCAAGAATATGATGGTACATGATTTTTAGGTATCATTTTCCTGTGGGATTCCTGAAAAAAATCCAGCTGGACATTTGTCAAGGAAATTCTTGGATCTTCCTTCACAATTTCTTGCAGGTCACTTTAAAAAAACCACAGGATGGTGGCTGAAATAATTGCATACAGTTCTTCAGGATATGAATATCTGAAGGATTTTAGGAGTAAGACAACAACGGAATAAATGTTTAAAAGATATTTTAAGGTTTATTGCAGTTCTAATTCTTATCTTGACTGTGTTAAGATTCTTTGCTTGAGCTGTGTTGCAGGGCCAGCCACAATTACTTTTTCAATTACAATTACTCTGTTGGTAATTTGCTAATGCTGCATCATGCCCTAACAGCATGCCTGTGTTCAAATGTACTACCACTGATCTCATATCACCTTGTGAGAAAAACACTTGCAGTGGTTAACATTATAGCTAATGGTTCCTCTAACTTGATAGGAACTAAGGGCAATTGTATGGCTGATGCTGCAGACAAGGCAGCAGCAAAATTTTAAACAATCTCCACCATAACTGGAAATCAAACTGCCTCACAGAATTATCATTTGTCCCTTTCACAGATGTTCTATGATGCTCCAGCATTAAGTGTGGTCTTCTCTTTATAGTTCACCCTTTCTTTTCTGCATGGTGGAACCCCAAATTCCAAGACCTTTTAAATATCTGCAGCTTGATTACATCACGCTTCCACACTGTGGACAGCTCTCCATATATCCTAAGGTTCTTGTCCAAGATTTCATTCCTCGCTGGGAACTTCAGAATAGCATAGATTCTGATCCAGGAACACATTTCATGGGGATAGTGGTTCAACAAGTAATGGTAATGCTACAGGTCAAATGAATGTGACATTGCCCATATAAACCACAAGCATCTGGTCAGGTGAAAGATCAGAACAAACAATACAACAATGCTTGGTCAAACTAAACCAAAGTGGTGTTTCATGGGTAAATGCATTACCTGCTGTTTTGTGTAGTCATGCAGTGGTAGATCTTCATATTAGATCATCACAGGGCATGCAATGTCTCTGTGGTGGTGTGGTCATGAGTGGTTGATGTTATGAGGCAGCCATAAGGAATTTGGAGACAGTCCAGTCTATTTTCAGAATTTATTTGGTGTCACACGTGTTTAACATACACAAACACTACATGACTAAATGACAATGACTACACAATACCCAAGTGTAGGAGTTTAGTGATGTGTCTGGCGCCTTGACATCATCACAGTCTCTACCACTATCTGATGTAGGCAGGCAGATGTACATATAACTTAAGATGCATAGCTAAAGTATTGAATGGTACTTACTGATTTAATTTCACTCATTCCTCCTCAAATCATAGTGCTGATAAAGGAAATCATTTCATTTTAATATATCATCTTGAAAATAAACCTGAGGCACATATGTCTGAAATATTTCTAGACATTCCTAGTACTTGTGGGCCAGTGAATTGCAATGATCAAATATGTGCATGGTACAAAGACAGTGAAGCCTTTGCCAACACCAGACAATGTCCGGATACATTAAAATGGTATTCTAGATCTTTGACCTCCTCATAAAGTCAGCAACTAGTGATCCAAATCCATGCATTGAACATTTTACTGAACACTCAAACTTTTTGGCCTCAATGTTTAGGAGCACTTTTTCCAAATTATGGAGTCATGATCGCTAGATCATATCAGGGAAGTACCTCATGAAACTGAAAAGTTAGCTAATGATACTGCTCATTCTTTAAACATCATTGCGATATTACATGGTAACATGGATACATGGATACAACATGGGTTTTCTACAGAACAACATCACTATCCTCCAGCTCCCTAAGGTCATCAACAGGTCAAAGGCCTGAAAACTGCTTGTTGTCCAATATGTTCAAAATCTTGTTCTCTGCTTGAAAGCACAAGTGGCATATGATCAGTATTTGACTTACATCATGGATATTGCCTAGAGCTGAATAAACAGCAATGTATACTTCCGTGTTCCTGAACCCAATGGGTTTGTCACATCAAATGCACCTGGACAGAGTATCAAGGCTAAAGATAACCCTTCAGTCTGAAACAATTAATTTTCCAATCAAACCTGTCCAGCTCATATACTTTACAGACGATCAGGGTTTGTTACACAATGCACTTTTTTCATATTGTTTTCTTACTCACTCAGACTTAAATAGGGAAGTATTATATTTTTAAAGTGATATATATCGTGCAAAGCATTCTTTTACAGATTCATTTAAGCCTAAATATAACAGCATTAGTTCAACATAGTTGAAGCTGTTTTTAAACACTATCTTCTGGCAAGGATCTGTTTGTAAAAGTCGATTGATACTTCTTGCCACAAAAGCAAGTACTTTAATTACAATTTTTTTATTTGAATGTATTTCAAGTAATGTAAATGTTTAAGTAAATTTTGCAAATACACACTCAAGGCCATGAATTTCTTGAAATCCTTTTAATTTTCTAAAGGATCAATTCAGGTACCAACCATTTAGCTTGAAGCTTCAAATAAAATAGTGATAAGTTTTTATAAAACAGAGAGCTTTATTCATATTCAGTATGCCAGGGACCTTGTTGGGCTAACAGTGAAAGTTAAGACTTGGAGTAGGCCTAATGTTTTCACTGGAGTTTACCTGCACTTTTTTATACATTTACATTTTACATTGAATGTTTTCTGGCATCTTCTGAAAGGCCAACCAATTTGTCTGCCCTGTTGTAAACGGGTCTTCAAGTGAAAAATTAAATCCTTCAAACATCTACATTCAAACTTATAACCCTCTGAGTCACAAATTTATTTTTAATTTGTTAACTGAAACTGTAAATTCCTGCTAGATCTCTGATTCTTATACAAATTAAATTTACCAGCTATGAATTTTCTGAATTCACGTGAACAATCTGGGACCACAAGTAAATGTCTGGTTTGGGCCATTTCTATACAACTTCGTGTGCTGAATAAAGGCTAGAAGTGTGGTACATTGTGTACATTATTTATTTCAAGTTCAACCCTAAACTGAATCTTCAAACCTTAACAAACAAAAATAGCTGACCCTAGCGATGCATATTAACTGCACCGGTAGAGAAATCTGGTCGTTTGAACAGAAGAAAATAGATGAGCAAGAGAAAAAGTCTGACCAGTTTTAGGTCCTACCTTTTAAACAGAAAATAATCCTGCAACAAAAGATGATCTGTTCTACTGTCTAATATCAAGTTTTCATCAAATGAATTATGTACAGCCTTGATTACAAACATTTCCAAGCAAATAAATAGTACTATTAGTTAAATTAACCTAAGATTAGGACTTAAACAGGCATTGTTGTTTTATATTTGCTACGAATACATCCAAATTTGTCTGTCTAGCTAGATAAGCACAGGGAAGCCAAGTTCGGTAACTTGGACAGCATTAAATGTTTTTATTTTACAAGGCAAGTTAGATTAACATTATATGCATTTGAAAATAAAATTTATTTATTTATTTATTTACAATAGTAAATAGTGTTTCAGCTACTGAAGTTGACTTGGTCCCACAGCACAGCAATTAATCCTAGGAAATCCTTATCTCTCAGGTTGAAAATCTAACCACCTGCTTTTTTGCTCAAATTTTAAATGTACAGGTAACATTTGGGTCATATGGTTTCCTATGATGTAGTGCGTTCCAAAGTATTAGAATGAAAATCGTTAAACTGTGGTTTTCTTGTAAGATCCTACTGTAAACATAACAGCAATTGATGTGTACAGGATGCAGGGTTAAGGATCTAGCTATGGATAGGATTGAAACTAGGCTTTGGGCTAGGGCTTTGATAAAGGCGAAAGCAAGTGTTATCTTTCCACCTTGGCTTGGTTAGGGTTAGGGCTGAAGAGAGAGTTGTCGTTCCAGCTAAGTTAATGGTTAGAGCTGGGGTTAGTGACAGAGCTACATTTAGGGTTCCAGCTAAGGTTAGGGCAGGATCTAAGTTTCGGACTGGAGCTAGGGTTAAGGCTCCTTTGCTTAGTTTCATATACCCTCAAACCCATGGAGCCATTGGCTATGGTAGGTATGCAATGTGGGCCATTTAAATGATCTAATCACTCAATAGATAAACAATAGATGCCAATACATTTTTCACATTAATTTTTTGGCTTTCCAGAACTTAGGTTCAAAGTTCAAGGGTTCCCATGGATTTCTATGCATTAAGTGAAACTGATATCCAGTATAATTAACTGAAAACAAGTCAGTAGAATATATAACCCAGTGCATGCAGACTTTTTCTTTAATGCCTTAGATCAGCTGTTTAGTCCTACAGTGTAAGCAACAAAGCAGAGATTTAAAACAAAGACTATTGGTTCACAGACTCATAGAGACATTGATTGTGACAGACTTGCAATACAGGTTTTTTACAGTATCTAATCATTCTATTACAGCTTAATAGATGCTAATTTTCAAATTCTTATTTTCTCTTCTTAATACTGGAGTTTAAAGCCTGACAGCACCATCTAATGACAGTGGCCTTTTCTACAAGGACTGGCTAAACCTCAGTTTGCCCGGTTTCCAGGGACATGCTCAAGGGTTCCCATAGACTTCTATGCATTACCTGAAACTGATATCCAGTATAATTATTTGAAAGTAAGTCAGTTGAATATTCAACTCAGTGCATGCCGACTTCTTCTTTAATGCCTTAAATCAAATGCTTTGTCCTACACTGTAAACTACACATGAGAGCTTCAAAACAAATGTTTGATTTAAAAGGTTATATTTTAACGTTTAAGGTATATCAGTGGTAATAAAGTATGATCTATTCACTGATAGGATTGCTTAGCTTCATATACCAGTCAAAGCTATTGGTCTGGCTAAGAGTCACTTTGCTTAGTTTCTGAAATGAGACAAGCCCAAAGGTTAATATTCGACTTAAATCAAAATGCAAGTCAGTAGAATGCACACACCATTGCATGTAGACTTCTTTTTTCATGTCTTAGATCATTTGCTTTGTCCTCTTTGTCCTACATTGTAAACTATACAGTAGAGATTCAGACAAAGGCTTGATTGAAAGGATTAAAGCATTTATAATAAAGAATGGTTTCCCATCAATTCACAGGTGAGGAACAGCCTTCAGCCTTACGTCGCTTCATATACCAGTCAAGCCCATATGGCAACAGACCCATAGAGTCATTTGGTGTGGCAGGCTTGCAATATAGCCTCTATGAAGTATTAAATCACTCTATTATGAACACAATAATAGCAACATGTAATGGAGTTTGCTTTTTACTGCTACTGGTTAAGCCTCAAATTGCTAATTTTCTGAAATAAGACAAGCCCCCTACGGAGTGCTATGCATTAGCTGAAGCTGATATTGAGATTAAGTATTTAATTAGTTTGTATATAAGTCAGTACAATCCCTAAAAAGTATCTAAACCAACTATTATGACGTAATAGATTATCCCTATTACCTTTAAGTTGTTGAAAAGCATGGGAGGAGTACATGGTTAGGGAGGACTGTTGGGCTTGACTACTTACTTTTAATAGCTAAAGTAATGCAAACAAAAATGGTGCACAGGAGAGTGCCACTCACCTCACTCTACCACCACCTACACATCTACTTCCTCTCCTTGACAAAACAAAAGTCCCTAATATACAAAATGGGGGTAACGTCAGAATAAAATTGTCTGTTCTGCTGCAACTCCACTGCACTGCATGTAACTTTTGGGAAGTTGTTAGAAGGTTCATTGCTGAAAAAAACAGATTCATAGGAGAGAACAGATAACTCAGCTCTCTCTATTCATGGCCCTTATATTTCTTACTTTGCCATTGTCATTATTATCAGTGTGCTGTGTACAGTATTTCACCCTTTCGTCTTATTTTACTCACTGAATTGGAACAAAGGTGTGAAGAACAAGGGCCATTATTTTTGTGATTCTCATGCAATGTTCGTCTGTGCTTGGTATTGGATCAGGCTGATCAAGCAAAGTTTTCATGAATTTTATTAATTTGTTTTCTACCGTAACTTATTAGCTGTCATATGCTCTTTATAAAAGCTTTCCTGTTATTCCTAAAACAAAGCACAGACAATTCTGTAAATGAGAGAAAATGCCTTTCATATCAGCTTGTAATTATTAAAGTACACATGTTGTGTATTCGGGGTGTTTAAGCGGTTTTAGCTTCCTGCAGCTTGGCATCTTTGTGCATTACACAAACTACACTTCACTATACGCATGACTGATTTTTACCCTCACAACTCTTTTCTCCTCTGTATGCCTATCTCACAGTGAAACTGCGCTGCTGCGTGCTGACAGACGGCGCTGTGCATCTAGCGCCAGACCTCGCTGTTTCATCTCCATGGTAACAGCGCTCTTTAGGGTGTATGGGTAATATATTTCTGTACGACAAACCGGAGAATAACACACGTTTTTTTCGAAAACAAAGATAAAATCAAATCGATTAGCATAAACATAACTAAATCTACGTTGGCTGAATACAATATAATGGATAAGGATCTAAATCACTCTGGCAGTTAGGAACGGGATGTTTTTAAATCTACAAAGCACACGCTTGTTTTACGGGGACATCAGAACCCGAGACAGAGGTGAACGTTTTCTGGACTTTTTTTTTTTTAGTTTTTAGCTGCCTGATTTAGAAAAACATACTAACTAGGAGCTAATCTATAATGAGTTTTATATATATATATATATATAAAGTGTCAAATGCAGTGGTGTAAAGCGCGCCACCACTGGACACTCTGGAGTGATGAAGCTCGCTTCTCTGTATGGCAATCCGATGAACGAGTCTTGAAAGGGCCCCTTCCTGTTCCAACATGACTGTGCACCAGTCCACAAAGCAAGGTCCATAAAGACATGGATGAGCGAGTTTGATGTGGTAGAACTTGACTGGCCTGCGCAGTCCTAACCTCAACAGAGCAGAAACTGTGAACAAGGCCTTCTCGTCCAACATCAGTGCCTGACCTCACAAATGTGCTTCTGGTAGAATGGTCGAACATTCCCATAAACACATTCCTAAACCTTATGGAAAGCCTTCCCAGAAGGGCTGAAGCTGTTATGGCTGCAAAGGGTGGGATCACATCATATTAAATACTTTAGAGTAAGGATGAGATGTCACCCTAGTTTATATGCATATAATATAGTATAAGGCAAAAACAGTGTAGACAGGTATTTTTATTTTTTACACAATACAGAATACATCTGTTTCCTGCAATGTTGTCTTGTTATGTAGTTGTAAAAAGACTTAGCAAATATAACTTCTGCTTTGTTTCAAAAATGACAGAAAAGCTTTCATAACGAGGCAAATAGTGCATGTGACGTCTAAGAAAAGAAGTTATGGTAGAAAAGTTGGAAATAAGACAAAATAAATGAATAAAAATCATGAAAAATTTTGTTTCTTCACCCTCATCCAATACCTTCTAACGTATAGATTCCTAGCATAACATTGCATGATAAAGAATTACAAAAAAATTATTTGCCTGGTTTACAACACCGTACTAACCAGGAGCTAATTATAATACATAACATAGAATCATTAAGATCATTATTTTTGTCTTTCTCCAAAAGAAGAGATGTAATAGGCCTATAGAGATGTTGTCTCGTCGCGTAATTAAGTGTTCAAGTGATCCAGTCTTTGTTGGTCGAGCTAATGTCTCATCTCTTTATACAGACAATAAAATACGTTGGCTATATTGTTTTTATCTGAACATGTAGAAATAAACAACCCTGTACTTTATGAGAGAGTGAGCAGAGAAGGGGGTGGGCTAGATTCTTTTCCAATTCGTAACTCCGCAGCGCCCTCGTGAGTCGAGCCTTAAAACCGTGGGCGGGGAAGAGAAGCAAGAGGTCCTTGCAGTAAAGGATATTAGATAAACACAAATACATATACAGGGTAAGTGATACTCCTTAATCTTCAGCCGAATTCGCTCAGTGTGCTCCTCATCCGGACACCGAACATGTTGTCTGTCTGCGGGCAAAGTGACTCGGCCTTTTAGGACATGGATGTAGTCCGTTATGCGATTAAGCATCAGGCCATATCTTTGAACAAGATAAACATAACTCTCAGCTTGTGCGTTTTGTCTGTCGTCATCTTAAGCTTAAAACGTTATTGCAGATGTCGATGTTTATTTTTGTTGGTCTAAGCTACTGCCTAATTAAACCTTCTCTGTTATTAATATCGCTCCATTATTCGTGGACGACTGTGATTTTACATAGTCATCTTTTTACCGAGCTGTTACGAATACCCAGACCGACAACTGCAGTTGGAACGAGCTTCCTCACTCCTCAAATCATTCCTTTTGCAGGTGCATCAATCAAATGTAGCATGCAGCTCAGCCCCTGTACTACTCTACTGTCTGTACAGATAACCTACTTAGAACAGAAGAGCCTGCACGTTCAGGGTTTTTTTGTCTGTCAGTGTGAACGTTAAACCATTTGTCCTTGTGGTTGTAGCGGTCTCTCCTTATAGCAGCCTAGTATGATTTTAAGCCTTAAAGCAAGATGCTGTATTTGTGTTATACTAACAAAATCCACTAAGGATTAGGATAACTAGTTAAAAAAATTATTTAAGCACCTTGACATTACCCTTACAACTTTACTCTCAAATAGGTAAGTTGTAGGAAAAAAAAATAACAATAATAATAATTATTATTATTATTGATAATAATAATAATAATAATAATAATAATAATAGTAATAGTAATAATAGCACACCACCAACAACAACAATAATAGTAATAATGTTTTAGCAAAGAAAGAAACACTACACTGCTTTGTGCGAATGCTCTTTTTTTAAATATAAAAACAGCTGCATTGAAGACAAGCAGGTCTGACAAGCAGGTCACATCTAGGCTTTCTTTTGACAGTAGAAACTAGCACCACACCCATTACATCACAGCCAAGCACAGAATAGCAAGTAACATTTGTGCACATCTCCATGCTAACAACCGCAACTACTGTGAGCCTATGCATGTCACTGCTCTCCGTGGCCACAACTTACATTATTAGACAACATTAGTCTTATTAGCAATAATGAACCACATGCAGGAGTGTAGTAGAGCTAACTAAGTGTAATTCAGTATTACATTGTGTCATGTTCAAACAAACAGCCAGTGTTGATAGAGTTTCACCGGCAGTTTCAGGTTTCAAAATGTAAAACTCAGAGAAACTAAGACTGACAGACAACGTTATTAAAAAACTATAACAATTCGGCACATTTACTTTGCACTGGAGCATGACCACAAAAACATGGCCTTTTTTTTTTTAATTTCAAATATCTCAGTCAACAGGGCTAAAGAGTGCATCAGATTTAGACTGGTGTGGGTAGCATTTATGGAGCTGCACATACAGAAATAGTGTCTCTTAGTATGGTGTCAGGCTGCTTATGCAATATGCCAGGCATTTCGGCATGGTGTTGTAGAGGTTCCTAATGGTGTCCTGCGATTATCTATCCCATGCAGCTTGAATATTCTCACACAGTTCCTGCAGATTTTTATTTGGGTGGAGGAGGAGTGACACTAGGCTTTCTGGACATTCTACATTGTGCAGCCATCTGGCAATAGTGCTGGCACTAACAGGATGACTGATGGGGGGCATCACCGATGACTGAATGTCCGCAATCATGGCTGTTGGGTCACCACTCACATGTTGGACAGTTCATTGTTTCCCTCTCTTCGTGGTTTGTATAAGTCTTCCAGACCCTTCATGTCACTGGTACATGTCTTCTTCTATCCTCTGCCACCAACAGTGGGCTATGGTAGTATCCGCACCACTGGTATGGCATGCAATACATCAAAAGGACCTTTCTGCTTGCTGGAGCCTTACAGTTTGACCCCACTCGAATGCTTCCAACTGTTTAAATTGCTTTCAAACTCTTCTCTGAGGCATGAGTCAGAATGGAGAGCCTGTGGAGCAGGATAACCTTTGTCAGTGGTCATTCAGACTTGAATTTAATCGCATGTCTCACAGTATCAAACCTACCCACCAACATGCTCTGTGAGTTGTATTGGCATTGCAGTAGAAGCAGGTGGTGTGTACTGAGGGTGGTAGCAATGGCCTAGCAGTTGTAGTAGATGTAGACTGTTTGGGAACAGTATATGTAGGCTGTCTGAAGCAGGCTGGTGCTCTTGTTCTGGTGTTTGAATGTGTTTCTTTTTGGGTTAAAAAAAGCCGGGTGGTTAAACACAAATCTTTTAGTTTTGCCCCTTGTTGTCATTTCATGTAGGGTAGCTCTGGAGGTTGACATAGCAAGGGCAGTTTGCTATATGGCTCAAAGTAGAAGGGTAAGGGTATTGTATTGTGAAAGGGAGGGCGTACACAGTCTGGCCAAACTCATCTTTAGGAATCCAGCGGCTGGCTATGTCCCATTAAAATGATTTTATTTCAGAATGAAAACAGTTGGCAAGTTAAATGTTCCATTGTAGTGCAATGTCATGTGTTTTTGTGGTATCTGTAATGCAGCCTAATACAATAAGTATCCTACTGTAGTTACAAACATTCTCAATATGTAAAGTAACATTAAAACTTGCAATGTAGCAGGCCAAAGAAATGTTAGTTCTTTGCCTGTTACATATTATACTAACAATGACTGTTGTAGAAAGAAGTTAAATAGTATTACATGGTCACATACAAAACAATGGCAATGGCTATTAAGCACTACTAATGAAGTTCTAATAGCAGATTTGTAAACAATGTAACATGAAAGAATTGCTTACAATACTATGCAAAAACAAAGGTAGTAGAAATACTTATTTTAAACAGAGACTGACACTTTCAGTTTGTTTGGCTTTAAGGACTAACTGCCTCTGTCGGTATCCTAGTACTAGTACTAGATATCAGTAAGACAAAGAGAAAAGGAACTTATAGCAGGAAATTCGGTACAAATACTATCGCTTTGGTTTAGCATGGGAACTTTAAATGCACTATTGGTCCATAGAAGCCAAATGACCTAGTGCACATTACATAGGGAATTGCAAGTTATTTGAGATTGATCTTCTATTTTGCCCAGTTCTGTCCATAATATTGCTATTATAGTAGTTATGCAGGTTAAAACTGCCATTATATATATAAAGCAAAACTGCTCAGGTAGATAATTGCACCTTACACCTAATCACATCTAGACATGTAGAATATGTCAACTAAGCAGAGAAGAGTGCGAAATCCAACCGTAATTACGACTGAGGCATAGGTTGATATTATAGCTTAACTACAGTTTTAGCCTGCTGTGAAGTGCTTTCACATATGCAGTACAGATTGGGTGGTGCTAGTTAAAGTCCTATACGTGTAAGTGACAGTGGTGTGGATGTACAATTCAAAACAAGCCGGGGACATACATCGACGGGTGACAATGCTATGTGCAGAGTCTGCATATGGTACTGACATAAATGCACACATTTAAATCGAACATGTTTAAGGTCACTTTAGAAAGAACATTACCATTGTAAAAAAATATCAACAATAATCTGCCTAACGAAAATACCTTACCAACGCACAAATTAGTGGTCAAGCACTTACATAAATCTAAATCTAAAACTAGCATAAACTAAAGTAAATTTAGCAATAAGCCTATTTTTGGTCACTTTATATTTATCACCTTATAATAAAACATGTCTGTAAAAAAGGGGACAAAACAAACAAATTCTTGATTAAAATCTTCCTTTAGATTTTAAAAGTATAATGATGAATAAAAATAAAAGAAAACTTCCCCTTGTGCCTACAAAAGAGTTTTGGTAGCAAGACAGCAGCATTACAGGCCCTAAGTGCTGATTGGTTGGGAAGCTGGTCAACTCATTGTAGTAAAGCAATAGAAAGTCTTACACCCTTCAAATGCAACAAAAATATAGCAGTATTTAAAGATTTTATGCTATAATGGCACCCCTAAATGAGTTCAAGAGTCCTTTTGTGTGTTTGCTTATAATTTCTCCCATTTAATAAAAAAAATGTGACCCCTTTAATTTTCTGTATTTCTGCATAAATTTGGCTTAAACCTTTATCCAATGTTAAACACATAAGACTTAGACATGTATTTATTGAGGAAAATTGTCCAGTATTACATAACTGTGAGTGGCAAAAGTATGTGAACATTTAGGATTAGCAGATAATTTGAAGGTGAAATTGGAGTCAGGTGTTTTCTGTCAGTGCCCTGTTTTATTTAAAAGATAGAGATATATCAAAGTCTGAACACTTTGTTAAAGTGCATCATGGCACAAACAATGGAGATTTCTGAGGATCTCAGAAGAAGAATTGCTGGTGCTAATAAGGTTGGAAAAGGTTGTTAGCACCCGAAATTCAAGATCATTATTACCCTCCTTAGAGGTGTTAAACCAACAAAGATCACGCCAAGAGCAAGGCGTGTAATAGTCTGTAATGTTACAGAGAAACCTAAGGTAACTTCTAAGTAGCTAATTACATTGGCTAATGTTTAATGTCAATGAGTTCAACATAAGACGAAAAATGATCAACAGTGTCATACATGGCAGGGTTGCAAGTAGAAGGCCACTGCTCTTTAAAAAGAACATTGCCGGCCCTCTGCAGTTTTGCTAAAGATTCCATAAACAAGCCAGAAGACCACTGGAACAATGTTTTGTGGAAGGGTGAGACCAAAATATTTCTCTTTGGTTTAAAAGAGAAATGTTTTGTTTTGAGAAAGAACAACACTGCATTCCAGCATAAAAACCTTTTCTCATTTGTGAAACATGGTGGTGGTAGTTTTATGGTTTGGGCCTGTTTTACCTAATCTGGGCCAGGTTGAGTTGTCACATTGAATATTAAACTATTAGGGCATCTGTGTATGAGCTGAATCTCAAGAGAATGTGGTTAAGAAGAATTAGGTTATTATTTTGGAATGACTAAGTCAAGGTCCTGACCTTAATCCAGGAGAAATGTTGTGTAAGGACCTGAAGCAAGCAGTTAATGAAACACAACCCAACAAAATAACAGACTTGAAGTAATTCTGCACAAAGGAATAGGCTAAAATTCCTTTAAGCCAATGTGGAAGACTAATCAAAAGTTACCAGAAATATTTGGTTGCAGTTATTGCAGCACAAGGGTGACACACCAGATACTAAAAGCAATGTTTTCAAAGTCTACATTTATTTATACAGTGCCCTTTACACCAGATGTTGTCCCCCCATTGAGCCCCCAGTGAGAAAGCAAAGGGTGTTAGTGGCAAGAAAAAACTCCCTCAAAGTGAAAGGCAGAATCCCCTTGAGGGTTTCCCCTTGAGGAAACAAAACTCAAAAAGGGGACCCATCCTCCTCAGGTCAACATCAGACAACAAAACAATCACAAAAAAGATAAGAATTTACAATAAAATGCAATATTTAATAGAAATAACGATTACTGTTAAAGTAAGAGATAAAAGTGAGAAACAGAAAAAAAAACTGAAAGAATCTCAGTCAGTGTAACCAGTGAAACCAGTGAGCACTGTAAGTAGTTTATCACAGTAAAAGCAGGGTCAGCTGCTGCTAGAAGCCTATGGTGATAATTTATTAGAATAAAAGAAGCATTCACTGTTTTAAATATTAGAGCAAAAAATGTTAGATTACTCTGTGATTGAATAGCAGTATCATTACATGGGTCACCAGAATGCAGGCAACACTTTCACATGGTATAGCACAACAAGAATGTTCGTGATGTGTAAACTGGTCAGAAATGCAGGCAAGCAGTGGGCAACTAGTCAAGGCAGGTGAGCCAGCAGCATCAGACCACATATGCTGGGCAGTAACTCAGCATCAGTCCACACAGTTTGGCTGTCAGCTCAGGCAAAAAAACGTAAGTTAGCTATGATAAAGGAACTAAAAATACTATATGGTGTTAACAGAGTGCGACAGTGACTCCGGCAGGCCAAGCTTATCGCAGCTTAACTAAAAGGGAGATTCAGAAAGTAACAAAGACATGAAGCCTCCATGAGAAGTCAGTGCCTCTCAGCTCCATCATCAACATACCTTACAGATAATACTGGATAATTTTCCTTAATAAATAAATTACCAATAAATTACCATGACTTGCTGTTTACATTTACAAACTGATTACAGTCATTCATTCTGATCTGAACCACTGTATGCGAATATTTAAGCTGCATGGGATGGATTATCGCAGAACCCCATTTGGAATCTCTACAACTCCATGCCAAAATGTCTGGCATGTTGCATTAGCAAACATGTTGGCTCAACGTCATATTAAGATACACTACTTCTGTAATTAATATTTCCCATATCAGTCTAAATTTACATCATTTATTGTTTTGGGTAACATTTACATTCCTTTTGAATAGCCTTGCAATCCAACAACTATTTTTTTGATGATTACTGTAGGAATGTACTGTGTTGTGTCACAGCTTTGTCTAGATTCTTTGATATAAGGGAAAGATTTAAGACAAAAGGCATGTATTTTGGACTGGGATTAGAGTTTTTAGTCAGATGTCTGATTAATATTACTGGAATATAGCCAAGGCTAAAGGAGTTTATTGTAGATAAAAGAAGCTTGGTTATTTCTGGCAAAATTTCTGTTAGCAAACTTGTAGGAAGTATAAAAAGACATGATTAGAGGAAAACATTTAAAGCAGCTCTGGTTGCTGTTCTATAATCAATAACCCTTCTTTCAGGTGAATGCTTCAAGTTGTCAGGTGACATTTTTTCTTTACTTTTAAAGCTTGAGTCCTGTGGGAGTCCTGACATGTGAATAACAAGGTGACAGGGAATAATAAAAGATTTAGACAAACAGATAAACAGCCTGTAATTGTAGAACTACAAAGTCCTCGTATATGGTAAACAGAGAGGATAAAAGGACTAATAGTAGAAACAAGGATATCTAATACAGGGAAGAGATCATTTATTTACAAGGTTTGTTTTAAGAAACTTTGTTGTACATGTTTTACCTTATGTGGTTTTAATGTTTCAAGTATTTCTATTGTTGTGTTATTTAAATTGAACTTGACAGGCTGAAATAATTAAGGATTTCATGCACTATTTAGACCCATGGTCAGTAAAGTTATCTTATATCTAAATGTTATATTCTGAATAGTAAATAATATGCTTAAAATGTTTGTCACTCTTAAATGTTTGAAATCATTAAACAATTTTAAATATTAGTCAAACACAACACAAATAAGCATAAAATGCAGTTTTTATCCAAACCTACATGGCCCTGTGTGAAAGTGAAGTGTGAAGTGTTTGCCCCCTAAACCTAATAACTGGTTGGGCCACCTTAGCAGAAACAACTGCAATCAAATGTATGTGGTAACTTGCAATGAGTCTTTCACAGCGCTGTGGAGGACTTTTGGCCCACTCATCTTTGCAGAACTGTTGTAATTCAGCCACATTGGAGGGTTTTCAAGCCACAGCTTATGGCAAGGTTATGCCACAGCATCTCAATAGAATCTAGGCCAGGACTTTGACTAGGTCATTCCAAAGTTTTCACTTTGTTTTTCTCCAGCCATTCAGAGGGGGACCTGCTGGTGTGTTTTGGATCATTGTCCTGCTGCAGAACCCACGTTCGTTTTAGCTTGAGATCACAAACAGATGGCTGGACATTCTCCTTCAGGATCTTTTGGTAGACAGCAGAATTCATGGTTCCATTTATCACAGCAAGTCTTTCAGGTCCTGAAGCAGCAAAACAGCCCCAGACCATCACACTACCACCATCATATTTTACTGTAGGTATGATGTTCTTTTTCTGAAATGCGGTGTTACTTTTACGCCAGATGTATTGGGACCAACACCTTCCAAAAAGTTCTTTGCAGCAGTGGTTTTCGTCTTATCACTCTGCCATGCAGGCCATTTTTGCCCAGTCTCTTTCTTATGGTGGAGTCATGAACATTGACCTTAACTGAGGGAACTCACTCGCCAGCAGTTCTTTGGATGTTGTTGTGGGGTCTTTTGTGACCTCTTGGATAAGTTGTCGCTGCGCTCTTGGGGTAATTTTGGTTGGCCAGCCACTTTTTTCATTTGTTCCTGAATTTCCTTGGATCTTGGCCTTATGTCTAGCTTTTGAGTGTCTTTTGGTCTACTTTGCTTTGTCAGGAAGATCCTATTTAAGTGATTTCTTGATTGAGAACAGGTGTGGCAGTAATCAGGCCTGGGTGTGGCTAAATAAATTTAACTCAGGTGTGATAAACCACAGTTATTTTAACTGAGGGGCAAACACTTTTTCACACAGGGCCATGTGAAAAGTGGGAGGATTATTTTTTTAATAATAAAAACCTTCATTTAAAAACTGCATTTTATGTATACTTGTGTTGTCTTTGACTAATATTTAAATTAGTTTGATGATCTGAATCATTTAAAAGTGACAAACATGCAAAAAAATTACAAATAATGAAGGGGACATACACTATTTCACTGTATGTGCAATGATTATGAGTGTTCTTTATTTTAAATTCATTTTATTTATTTTAATTCTTAGAATGTTTTTCATACATTTTTTTATAGGCCACAACATTATAACTGAAAAATTTCAAAATGAGTCTGACTTCCTGGTTCCTGGTGAGTAGTGGGGGCACAAGGCATCGTCTTCCCCGGGAGATGATCTTTGTCGGCCGGGATGACTGTGAGCTCATGCTTCAGGTAAGCCTAATTTAACTCATTTAATGCTGGGACAGCTTCTCTTTAATCACTTTTCAGAGATCTCAGTGACTGTCTTCTATTATGTATTAATTCTTTTTATACATTGTACAGAGGCTAGTGTAGTTTTGGAAGTAGAGCTATAAACAATAAATAGATTATTAAAACAAAAGTAACAAGCCTGTGAAAATGTAGTAAAAACATAACGAGTAAAAAGTACAGATTTCCTTCTAAAATGTAGTGAGTTCCTTTTTATCTTGTCTCTGCAGTCACGTAGCGTGGACAAGCAGCATGCAGTTATCAACTATGAACCAACTACAGATGAACATAAAGTAAAAGATCTGGGCAGTCTAAATGGGGTAAAAGTCACCATGTACAAAATATTGAAAATGACAGGTACATACTGTAATGTGATAAATCATGATAAATGTTGTGTTTTCCTCTCCAGACATTTGTGAACGAAGTGAGGATACAGGAGCAGCAGTACATCACTTTAAAAACAGAAGACAAGCTAAGATTTGGCTATGATATCCTTTAATCTGCAAATGTGTAATGGCGGAGGTGTTTATTCATATGACTTATTCTAGAAATTCACTCATTCAAAATCACTACTTCTCTGTACTACAATCTTCTCCATCAGGTCATCCTTAATCAGTATGAACAAAAAAGACCTTAACATTGGCAAGTGTTCGATTCTAATTGTGCTGAGTACAGAATTATTTAAATAACATTCTCTAGAGGTCAGAAGTCTCAGCTCTCCTTCTTCTTGAATTTCAGTAGGTTGAATACATTATATTGTTGTAATGTTATATATTTAAATTCACCACCAGTTGCATGATACACATGACAGTTTAGTGAGTGAGAGTTGACGTTATGGGGCTACAATCTAAGATTATTAAGACATTTAGGTAGTTTAATAAGTTGTCTGGATCTGATAAGAGAATGAGGTAAGGCTAGGTTCTCATGCAAAACTTTTTCAGGAAGCCTAAAATTACTTCCCTGAGTTCATGTTCCGCCTCAGTGTGCGCATGCTTGTTAAACAGAATTAAATTAAACCAGTTATGGTCTCTTAATTTTCTTTCTTTCTTACTAAAGTGTCAGTAATCCCGGAGCACAATATAAGTACTGTTTATAAGATACTGGCTTTGTTTGCCCTTAATATTACTCACATACTAACCTGTTCACAGTTATGCGTGGAGAACTGCATGTACCAGAAGAAGCACTAAGGGTATAGCTGAATATAGCTAAACGAGTAATCTTAAACATCCCCACTGCCCTACACTGTTTCAGCCATTCCCTTCTGCAAAACACCAGATTGAATTCTTGATCTTGTATGTTGGGATGGGGAATTGTTGAAACTGTGCCAAACAGTGGGTCACATTGGCTCTAGACCAGTGGTTCCAAGACTTTTTACAGTCCTGACTTCCGTTTAGGCATTAAACCTTCTGCTGCATACCACCTCTCTCTCACACACATTCAATAAAAATAACAGATATTTTTTTTAAATTTATAGTATTTATTGAGCTACACATACAGAAGTAGTGTCTCTCAGTATGGTGTCGGGCCACCACGTTTCCTAACGCAACATGCCAGACCTTCCAGCATGAAGTTGTAGAGTTACCTAATGGTGTCCAATGATAATCTATCCCATGCATCTTCAATATTCTCATGCAGTTCCTGTTGGTTTTGCGATTGGGTGGAGGTGGGGTGACACCAGGCCTTCTGTGAGGCATGACAAATCCATGGTGCCTCCACACACAGATTCATTGATCATCTCCACCAAGACTAAAGTGAGACTCGCCACTGAAGATGACCGAAGATAAGCTTCTGTCTCTCCCACACTGTCTCCTTCTTCTTGATCCAGTCACTGGATCAGCAGAGGAGAGGAGTTACATTCACAATACCAATATCTGTCTGTGAACTGAACCTCAAGAAACGTTGGTCATGCAGCAAGACAATGAGCCTAAACACACAAGTCATTCTACCAAAGAAAGGTTAAAGGAGAATAAAGTTCATATTTTGTGATTGTTAAATTACCTGACTATAAGTCAATATAAATCCTGTTTCAGGACCTAAAGCAAGCCATTCATTGGAGAAAACACACCAACATAACAGAGTTAAATCTGTTTTATACAGCGGAATGGGCTACAATCCCAAAATTCTTCCAAGCCTATAGTTACCAGACATTAGTTACAGACATCACCAGTTTAGTTGATCCAGAGCCAGTGCCAGTGCCCTGGTAAGCATATGTGAACTGCCACCTACCCTTATAGTACCAGACTGTGTTCTGGACACCAGCTGCAAACCAACAATTCCCTGCTCTTATAACAGCCTTCAAGTCCCTTTACTTCCTGGTTTGGACAAAACTGTTCCCACAGTGCCTGTCATTGACCCAGGGTGTGGCTGTTACTTGTTTCTCTCCCTGCCATTGTCCCCATGTCAGGTATTCTGTTCAGCTGTTCAGTTATCTGCCCAGTCTCAAATCTATTCCCTCATCCAGTTCCCTGTCTGGTTGCCTGTTCAGATTCCTGTCCAGTTTTGTAGTTCTGTTTCCATACTGTTCTCTGTCCTGCATCTGTGAGTTCTGGGAGCAGGGTGGCTTTTGCATTGTCCTGTCTTGTCCTCCCCTGTCCTCCCCTTGTGTTCTGTTTTTCCCCTTTTGTATACCTTAACTCATGTTTCCGACCATGTACTTGTTTGGTTCCCTTACTTTGTTTGCCACTTACCTGTGTCTAACCTGTTGTTCTTTACCATCTGCAGCTGTTCCCAGGTGTTTCTGGTTTGTTTTTCACTTTTATTTATACTATAATTGAGCATTGCTGTTTGAAGGTATATTCAAATAGTATGTATCTTTTTATTTGCCATAGCAAAAACAAAACAAACCTGTAAACAAATGCTAGATGCAGATACTGATCACAGCAGCTACAAATGAGCAACTCACCAAAACCAAGAGCATCTGTAAAAAGGAAAATGACTCAATGTATATATATGACTAACAAGCATCATGCAAGCCGTATAAACATTTAGTAGAGGATACTCACTTCCTTCACACACATGGCACACAATAAACTGAACAAAATATACCATTGTAAGTTTCTCCTAAATGCACAATGATCAGAATGGGGCCAGTGAGAAACATTTCCATCTCTAATACAACCTTTTAAAATCATGAGTAAAATACTGAACTATTAGAGTATGAGTTTGCCTATGAGTATGTTCTGGCAGCTCTGTGTGTTGCTCTGACGTCGGGGAAGTACCTGTTTAATTGTGCATCATACAGATTAGGTGAAATTAAATATTAATTAAATAATTAATGGTAAAGAAAAGGTTGTTTGAATTTTTACACACCTATATTCAGTGTATGTTTACTACAGTGTGTGAGCCACTGCTCTAGACCGAAGTAATTTTTCATTTGCCATATTTGGATATTTTACAATAAAGGTGTTTGGCACCATTCTGATTTTCCCATGTTGTTTCAGCATGAAAAGTTTTCCAGTCAGCTTCAGATAGCTAAAATGCCGTCTTTAAACCCTGTGGCTGCTGGGGCTGAGGGCGGTAAGGAGACAGTGGGAAAACTGCTGGAACCACCACGCAAAGGAGAGGATAAAGTAACAGGTGAGGAGCATGGTATATGCAAAACATCCAATATCATCTTATGTGTCTGTGGTACTGTAATACAGATTGCTTAATCCTGTACCACAGTGAATTTGTGTAACTAATGAATTTTCTTTAGCAGGAGACATTGCTGTGGTACCCAGAGGAACTCCTCTGTATGGACAGCCTTCATGGTGGGGGGATGCAGATGATGAAAACTCTGAAAAGCATGATACCGCACCCTCAGATCCCAGACATTTAAAGTGTGAATCAGGTGAACAAACACACTACATTGTGCTTGTTCTTAACTGCACCTTATGTGCATCAAATTAAACAAGTATTCTTTCTGTGAGCCTACAGGCAGTAACATTGTCATAAAGCAGCAAGTAGTACCTGCCACCATAGCACAGACATCTACACCCCAAGAACCCAGTTACTTTGAGATTCCCTCTAAAGAAGCTATTTCAGCAAAGGTGGCACATAATGAGGATCTGCCGTTAACTGAAGAAGGATCCACAGTAACGTCCACTATCCATGTACCTGAGGGCAGCACCCATGGCCATGCCTCATTCATCATTGAGTTTAACAAAGTGACCTCAAGCAAAGGCAAAGAACGAAGCACCAAGAGTGGCCAAGGGCATCGCTCACGGCCAAATCGAGGAGGTGGGGAAGAGCTAACTGCCCTCCAGGTTGCCATGGTTGCAGCTGAGGTGAAGGTGGCAGACTGGCTTGCACAGAATGATTTACCACTGGCATTATCAGAATCTGTACCTGAAGATGATGGAGATAGCGTGAAGAGTGATGTGCCTGTCCAGATAAGAAGCCTCAGAGGTACACTTTCTGGGGTGTACAAAGGGAGTGGAAAAAAGGAAATAAAGTGAACAATGTTTTTGTGTGATCTTGCCCAGAGAAACTTAGAAACACTCAGATCAAGAAACGAATTATTTGTTACTATACAGTGAGACAATAGATCATATTTCAAACAACTGTTTTTACTTATCTGCCTCATGCTTTCCACTGTTTACCCTTTAGGCAGTAAACACGAGGATGGTACTCAGAGTGACTCTGAAAATGTCTTGGGTGAGCAGCTTGGCAGCCAGAGAGCATCCCTGCAGGACAGAGAACGAACAGCATTTTGCAGCAGGGGAGACATCTTCCAGAGCAAACCCTCGTCTATTTCAGATCAGATGCCTCAAGTGGGTAATGAGGTGGAAGAGACAAGCAACCATAGTGAACACCTGGAAGGCCCTCAGAGGAGTCAGGCAGATGAACAGTGTAACAGGGGAGCCTACAGTGCTAAACTGGAGAACAATAATACAGAGGAGGAGAAGGCCAGGTGCATGATTGACAAGGTACAGTAGACTACCCTTCTTGCTTTAAAAGCTTTACAGTGTGTGCATAAACTGCTAGAGTTAAAACTGCTCTCCAAAACTTTAAAATGTATAAAATATGTAATCAGCTCATTTGTGTTATCTTCATTATTTTTGTACAATCCTCTCATGTTTGCCAGACAACAAAAATCTCGATTTCCCTATCTCTGTTTTCTATATTATATTATTATATAATATATTAGCTTTGAGGTAATCAAAGAATGTAGATTTTTTCCATATACTATATGGAGAGTGTGTGTCTTAACCTAACAATTTTCTGAAGGTGAAGGAAAGCTGGAGCAGTGGAAACATGTTCTCTGGAGTGATAAATCATGCTTCACTATCTCCCAAACTGATGGACAAATATGAGTTTGGCAAATACCAGAAAAATACTACCTGCTATAAGGCCTTGTGCCAGCAGTAAAGTTTTGTGGAGAATGGACAATGACCTGGGACATAGTTCCAATAAAGGGTAACGTTAATTCTACAGCATACAGATATTTTTAGACAATTATGTGCTCCAACTTTGCGACAACCGCTTGGATAGGTCTCATTCATGTTCTAGCCTGTGCACAAAACAAAGTCCATAAATACATAGATCAATGTGTGTGGTCTGGAGAGTCTAACAAGTCGGATGTATTGCAATAGTACCTGACTTTACAAATGCTGTTTTAGACTGAAGAGGCACAAATTTCCACTCTGCTTAAGGTTTTGGCCTTCAGGTAGGTCCCAAAGTTTTTGGGTTTGCAGGTCCCAGTTGCTTTTTGTCTATGTTTAGTGTATAATTTATATATAGTCTCTCTCTCTCTATATATGTTTCTCTCACCTCATAATGTTACATAATGTTAGATGGAGGCGTTGAAGCAGGTTGCATGTGCTAAGTGGCTTTATTGAGGGGATTCTAATGCCTACCACCCAGATAACAGGCAGAAGTCAAAACACAGGTTGGTAACATCAGAGACATATCCACAAGGAGACAAAGCAAGGGTCAAAACACAGACAGGATAAAAGAAATACCGTTCATGAAAGATTATTAACATATTATACCTTTAAAAATGACCATATCCACTCACAAAGCATGAACCACTGTGAGGCACAGCAGGCCAATACACCCAGTAACACAAGTATATATATGCAGTTCTCAGTTTTTTTGTCTCTGCTTCATGTACACTACATAAAATGTGCTCAACAGGTGAGGGGAATGTGTGATCATGACTTACATCAGTCTAAAAGAGCAAGTATCCTTTACATACTCTGTGTATTTTAATGTTATTTAATGGCTAATAGCTATTTGAAATGTATTTATGTTATGTTTTAGGTATTTAGGGTGGAGGACAACCAAGCCCTGACGAGGTTGCGTTACCCAGAGCATCAGAGGGACAAAGATAGTGTTTGGCCAAAGCCTGGAGCAATAGAATCAAGACACATTGGCCATGGCAGTGTAAATGTTTTTATTATTTACTTCATAAATCTATTCCTTGTATATAATATGTTTAAACATATTTACCTTGCTATTGACAGCTTATAAATAAATATTTTGTCATTCATTGAAGAAAAGGTTTTATTTCCCTAGTTGAATTTTGTATGGTGACCATTCTGTTCTAGTTGTTGTCTGATGACCTAGTCATTGTTGGAGGTCCAAGGTGGGTCTCCCAGTGGGCCAGTTTAGCTGCAGGTCACATACGAACAGACCCTGAGGGCTCTGGGGCTGAATCTACTATGACTGGCACTAATGAGAAAGGTCTGCATGTCTAAAATATATATTATTATTATTATTTACATGTCTAAAAAAAGTTTATAGATTTATTTGGTAAAAACTTTATTCCTATTAAAAATCAAAAGTGAAATTCTATATCATGGTTCCACAGGTGATAACAGTGAAGCAAAGCTTCCCAGAACCATCAACTCCTTTGCACCATCATGTCAGTCACAGCATAAGCAGGCCCTTCCACAGGACTCACTAGAAAACTCTAGGATGGACGCAGTAGCCACTGAGCAGGGGTGGGCCCAGCACAGATATAAAACAGCTGTGTCTGAGAAACAAGACGAGGACTTCCAGAACAAAGAAGGACAACTCCATGGAATGTCCAGAGCTAAACACAGAGTGGCAGGAGCAACCCAATCAGCCATAGACAGGGCAAGGGCAGGTAAGAGGGTTACAACCATAAGTCAAGAAGTAAGGCACAAGGCCAGTGAGCAGATACCAGGACATGGTGAAAAATCTCAAGATAAGAAAAGGACAAGCAAAGGAGAGGAAAAGGAAACTTCAGGAAAGCCTTTGCTAAGGCAGGAGAGCTTCACCATGGAGAGACCCAGTGCCAATGTGCCTGTGGAGCTTATTCCATGCATTGATGGACCTGGTACCACAAATCATACAGAAATAGGCAGTATTAGTAAGGGCATTGATGCTGACACCTTGCTAAAGGACTCTGAAGCTGTGGTAGCTTTCCTTGAAACAACTCTTTCAGACTTAGCAGATCCACCCAGTTTCTCCTTGGAAGGTTCAGTTTCCCCAGAGTCTGATATAGATACCACCAGCACAACAAGTCAAGCTGGGGCAGAAGCAGGATGCAAGGTGGGCCAGACAAAACGCTCAAGTAGTGGTCCGATATGTGACAAATCTAAAATCACCAGTGGTACAAAAGTAAAGTCTCATCCACGTGTCCCAAATCGCTCCCATTCTCGTGCTTGGGCTTCCCTCGACCTGACAGATGGTGACTCATCTTTCACACAAGACACATTTACTGTGCAGCTCCATAGTCAGGCTAAAACTAACAAATTCAGAACAGAGGCCGGTAGCATCAGAGCTAAAGAAGCAAAATCAAAGACAGCAGTTCCTGCCCTTTCTTCTTCCAAAACTGCCTCAATGTCTCAGCCCAGGCCCACCCGCGCCTCTCTGCTCCGTCGTGCTCGACTTGGAGAGTCTTGTGACACAGACCTAGCTGATGTAGATCGGATGTCTGTTGCATCCGAGGCATCCACTGCCAGCTCTGCCTCCAGACCCTCAGCTGGACGGAGGACTCTGTCCCGGATTGAGACACTGGCACAGCCACGAAGGGCAAGAGTTAGCTCTCCTTCAGCACGAAGTGACTCAGAGGCCACATCAGGGCGGATCAGGGGCTCTGGCTCATATACCGGCACTGACAGTGCACTACAACCCGGCCTCCACTCATCTTCAATGCCCAGGGCTAGAGCCAACAGTGCTTCAAAACTACCTGATAAGTTTGCTGGAAAATCCATTGTTCATGGCCCTATTACAGGTAAGAAACGCAGAAAACTCTAAACATGTAAAGTAGTATATAAATCAAAACATTGCTCAGTCTACTTTATATCATCCTTGTAGCTGGTGGGAAGTGGCGACGTGTGCCTATTGAGTATGCATCTACTTCAGAAGATGAAGTTGGCTCCAACCGCATCCTAACCAAACACACACGACCACGACCAATAACCCCACGGGTCACCCAGCTGGGGGGATCAGCTCCTGCCACACCCAGCCCAGGGTGCACATCCATGCTCAGACACCAGTCAAGCAGAGAACAGGATGACTACATGAGGGATTGGACTGCCCACAGTGAGGAGATTGCCAGGTAACACATTCGACTAATGTTTTTTTCCCTCATAATCCTAATCTTTAATAGTTGATTTGAAATCTGAAGAAATTCATCCATGGTGTGTAATGTTGTAATTAAGTACCCTCATCACCAAATTAATAGTTGCACCAAGAAGGATTGCAATGCAATTCGAAAGGAAGATGAAGGATAACAGGAACAGTACCTGATGAAATTTGGACTGATATGGGCAATATTAACTAAGATACACGTACAGAAGTAGCGTCTCTCAGTATGACGTGCTTTTTATTTTAAATGTGATGGGTGGAATATTGTAAAATCTCTGTTTAATTTTCTGGCACGTATCCTGGTTATTTGGGACCTGATGTATTTTGAACTTGTGGTAAGCGTAATCTCTACAACCTCATTTCCAAAATGTTTCAATGCTGTGCAAATTATACAAAACAAATTGCAATGATGGGCAAATCATTAAAAGTCAATATTTAATTGAAAATTATACAAAGACACCATGGCAAATGTTGAAACCAAAAAATGTTTTTAAGGCAATTTTTATTACTTTCTTCAAGCTCAAAAGTTTAAATACACTAAGATTACTATGCCTTTAAACAGTTTGGGACAGCCCATATGATGATGTCATGTCTTTGCAAGCTACTTATAGGTTTATTGGCAACATCTGAGTTAATTAAAAACACACCTGCGGATGTATTTTAAGGCACACCTGAAACACGCTGCTTCTTTGAGTAACATCATGGGAAAGTCGAAAGAAATCAGCCAAGATATCAGGAAGAGAATTGTGGACTTGCACAAGTCTGGTTCATCCTTGGGTACAATTTCCAGATGCCTGAAGGTGCCTCGTTCATCTGTACAAACAATTATACGCAAGTACAAAAAAGATGGTAATGTCCAGCCATCATACCGCTCAGGAAGGAAAAAGGTTCTGTGTCCCAGAGAAGAACGTGCTTTGGTTCGAAGTGTGCATATCAACCCAAGAGCATAGGCAAAAGACCTTGTGAACATGATGGCTGAAGCTGGTAAGAGTGTATCATTATCCACAGTGAAACGAGTTCTGTATCGACATGGGCTGAAAGGCCACTCTGCCAGGAAGAAGCCATTACTCCAAACGAAACATAAAAAAGCCAGATTAATGTTTGCAAATGCACACAGGGAGAAAGACCTTAATTTTTGGAGACATGTCCTGTGGTCTGACAAAACCAAAATTGAACTGTTTGGCCATAATGACCATCGTTACATTTGGAGGAAAAAGGGGGAAGATGTTTTATATAACATAAACAACATTGTCATTTCACTGTGAATCCACAGTGAATGCACTAAAAGATAACCTACATGGCCCTATGGTTGAATATGTGTTGCAGAAGTGCTACCTAAAGTAAAAAGGCAAAGTGTCCCATTGGCTATGAGGAAACCATGTATTTTAAGGTTCTTCTTCATGCAATTCATTATGATGACGTGCCTTCAAGTGCAATAATTTAGGTAGTACCCTTCTAGTGGTGAAAATGTGATTGTGTACCCTATAAGAGCCTTTGATGCTCCCTTTAGGCACCCATCCAATGTAAAAGTGCCCTCTATGACCATATATGACACCCCAAAGGGTGCCCTTTTACAAACAGAAAGTGGCAAGCAGTGCTCTAAAAGGTATTCTGACAGGTGAGAAAACAATGTAGTGCAGTGCTGTCAAGATTGTCCCTACATGCATCCAAATTTAAGGAAATTTCCTAATGGTTGTCACTCCAGTGTAAAAAAGTGATGTGGTGCTATATGCTCACAGTGTGACAAATTTGTTCCCTACAGATGCCTTTCTGATGAAAATACATTAATGACGTTCCCTCAAGTAAAATGTTTTTTCAAATTATATGATATAGGACAAATTTAAATTACATAGAGCAACAAGAAACTTGCTTCTGGGTGGATAATACAGGTATTGCTCCACTGATACAACAGGATTTTGTTATTTTAGCAGGATACTGGAAACAATCTTACCAGATCACTAACTTCACAACTTACTGTGGTTGGTTTTTCAAATAATTATGAATTTACACAAGTATTCAGTTTACAAAGATGTTTTCTGTCCACGAACCTATGGTACTAACCTTTGAGAAACAGCACAAATCATTATAATCATTAACAACTTTTCAGGTCATTTAATGTAAATGTAAAGCATCTATATTGGCTATTTAGCTAGCTAGCTAAGACACGTAGCAAGAACACAGACTGTTAACAAGTATTGCTCTAAAGGGAAATACTTAGTCTAAGTAAAATATGATACAATAAATAGAATTAAGGATAAGAATAAAGAGCCAGATGTGCTAATGTGCTAAGATATATGAATATCTGTATTAAATGTAAAAAAAAAAAAAAAAAAGATGGCGATAAAAAAGTTATACACAGTCTACATTTCTAATGCAACATTTTGTCATTTTCAGAATAAGTCAGGACCTGGCTAAAGATCTGGCTATCTTAGCCCAAGAAATTCATGATGTAGCTGGAGAAATTGACTCAGGCAGTCCCTCTTCTGCACCCTCTGTTTTGGTAAGCAATTCCTGGGATTATAGTATATTTGTAGTTTGTATTTAATTTCAATTTGTGATTTCTTAATGTTTACCTCATCAGTTTTTGCAAGACATTTTGCATTCATCACTAAGGTTAACTGATTACAAAATGACAAATTTGAGCTGAAATATATATATTTTTTTATATCAGTGTATGACATCTTTTTTAATTGTAATGTTTCAAATTTGTAGTATTCCTATACTTCTATTAGAGCAATATCCTTTTAATTTCTGTCAGTTATGCATTAAAAATGGCTTCTTAACTGACCCTCAGTTTCATAATTTCCTTCTTACTTTATCTTAAATTAAGGCAATTAATGTAACACAGTCCCACTATGCATGGTATTACTTATCAGTGTGAAGAAAAACTTAATTTTTCAGCTGCAATACAACTCACTTATTAGTTTTGAATTATTATGTGCATATGTTTAACAATGATGGCATATTTTTATAGTAATTCCATGTGCATATAAAAATGAAGAAAGCTTAGATAATTTGTTATGGGCTCCTCATTAAAAAGAGGTGTAAACCGGAAGTTCTTTTCACTGACCCAGAATGCTAACGCTAATGCTATCAGTGCTGCCCCAAAAATTCACTGTGACTGTAATCATAATTTGGTACAACAGCAGTAACTATGTCTTTGAGATGCAAAGATGGGCAGAGCATCTCCAGTTTGACAACAAATGCATGAGAAAATCAATTAAATGTTTAAAAACAATGTTTCTCAAAGATAGATTGGAAGATATGCATATTTCTCCTTCTGCAGTTCATAATATCAGTGAACACCCATAACATCTGATGTTTTCGAGGCCGCTGCATCAAGAACCTGTATTCAGCAATAGCTGATATAATATTGTGGCCAAGAGATTACTTTGTCAATGCATACCCAAATTATGTCTTTGCTGGTTTTCATCATCAGACCAAGATGTTTTGGTTGGTATTCTCTGTAGACCATTTATGCACATGAGGGACTGCAGTTCTACTTCCATGTGACTTAGTAACTATACAGTGCGCAGCATATTGGGCTTATTTCTCTTTTATTGTGTGAGCATCAACATCTGCCATACAGGACCTAGAAAGTCTACATCAAATATACATTTGATATCAACTCACTTTCTTGCCAGGAGATTAATAGTAGTGTATTTGGGATACAATATGGGCATTGTCAGTTGTCACTCTTCAGTGGGTTAACTTTAAGAGTTTAGTTTAATGTGTGAGCTTTTCCAGAGAAACCTTGAGTTTATATCTTTTTGTTTAAATCAGAATGGTTTACTTCTTGTAGACGATCACTGAAAGTGTTGCTCCAGACACTGTAAACCGTATGCTGCCTTACCAGTGATAGAGGCTCACACTTTTGGGCCTGCCACCAGTCCAAATTGCTGCACATTGTATATCCCCTTGTATATACCTTGCGGTACTTGAGGGTTTGGGGGCTTAACTTGTGATTACCTAGCGGTACCTTCTTTACTTAGGCATTCCTGTTTGTCAGGAAATCCACAATTCACATACATGGGCTTTGGCACAAACAGCTGAACAGTTTAAACCTCTATCACTGTGGCAAGTCTTGAGAAGCAGTAGAAGTATAGAATCACAGAGAAGTACAGAATCAAACCTCTTTTGTACAGTTTTGGGCTGAGGAGGAGCCTATAACTGGACTTTTTCTCCCCAGTTTTCTTACTTCACCTTAGTTGGATACCATTATTTATTAACCTTCGGCGTTCTTTCCAATTGGCATTACTTCTTTTTAAATTATGATCTCATTAATCTGGTATATCCCATACTTATTTGACCAACTTCAAGGTTACAATAGATTTAAGTGTTTTTGTTAAGAAATGGTACGCATATTCTAAATTCACATATTCACAGGGCTCTTAAACCGATCTGTTTTTGAGTTTTTCATTTGTTACTCTGATTTGTATATTTCATCTTTATGTTAATAGGAAGCTCACACAATATAACAGACCTATAAGCGATTTGCTTCCATGCTCAGCCACCACCTTGGCTAAGTTATTGTATGCTTATAGGTGCTTGTTTTTTTTTTTGTTTTTTTTTTTACTTTTCATACAATAATTACACTTACAGTTGACCAGGGCGTTACAGAAATTCTACAAACTGGCTTGTGGAAAGTGTGATATATATACATGTAGGATATTTACATTTACTATTGTTTAACCCCTTCATCATTTGAATGAATTTACTTCATTTAATGGTTACTGTTATCTAAGTCTACCAGGATTTTTAACTAATTTATTATTGGAACAGGGAAGTGCTGAATGTACTCATGTATTGTATGTATTGTATTCATGATTGTCATTTGCTCTATCAAACAATAGAAGAAAAACAACCATCACCAAAACATTGTGTCTGATAAATAACATTGTATATAAAACTAACATTTAGTCCAAAATATACATATTTCATAAATATACATATTTCAAAGCACGTCCTTAAATAAATTAAGCTGTTATGTTTATTAACATTAAAACTAGCATTTATTATTTATTGTTTATTTATTATTATTTATTTATTATTAGCATTTTTGTGTTAAGTGAATTTATACCTAAATTCTGTAATATTTCCGCTCAGTTTAGTCATTCTGTAAGTGGTTATGACCAATATTTAAGATTAAGATACAACCCGTTTTGACTCTCAATGTTCTTATCTAAAAAGCTATTTGTGGCTATTTTTTTATTTTGCATGGTTGCATGACTTAAATAAGCATTTTTGACCCATAGTGCAATCTGCCATGGGTTCTAGGAGTTACTGTGGAATAATGCATGTATCCACACAGTGAGGGCTGCCCCTCAATGACCCTGTTCACTTATCCACAAATGTGAAAATATTAAGTGCAATATATTTGTTTTTACATCAAATAACAAAAAAGTGGCCTTTATGTAGCTTGTTTTAAAATATAAACCTTCCCCCATCTCTGTAAGATTGAGGAACCAGTGTTTCTGGATGGGCTAAGCAGCAGTCCAGAGATCACTGGCACAGTTGTTGAACTAAGACCTCAAAGGACCGGCAACCGAGAGCCCAGAGCCATCCGCTGTCAGACCTGGAACAGGGATGAGGTGGGTCCTCTCCATAACCCTTGTGTCTGTAGAGTACCTGTACCTGTAGTGCAAGAACTGGGTTCAAACTGGAAAATGAAGTGAGTTGTACTGTACTGTTAATTTCTGGATGATGTACTACAACCATTATTTGTTTGTAGGCCATACAACATGTTTTGTTTTTGAATAACTGTATTTTTACATGACATAACATTTTTTGGCTTCTTGTATTAGTGAGCTAAGAGTTTTCGCAATGTTATAAAGGTAACTGGACATTTAAGGGTTGAGCTAAACTTCCCAGGCTAGTTAACTAAGTGCAGACGTGAGTCACCGCACCCTCAGTTGTTAGTAGCTTGTAGTGCAAAATGTTAGTTTTGCTAATTCAGATTGATTGTTCCATTGAACCCTCCACTGCAGTGGTCACCATCTTTGGCCCTGAGGAACCACTGATTTAGGGACTGATATTTTAGCACTGCGGATAGTTCTTTGATCTGTGAGTGGATATTAAGATACTATGCCTGAATAATAAAATTACAATTAGAATACCTGTATGTCTTTGTAATACACAGGCTGTGCTAGACAGTTTGGAACTGGCATCAGTTTCTCAACTCTCAGCTAAAATCAGACAAGGTGTGGACAAGACAGCCAGCAAAATCAGGTATTCGATCTGTCAATCTCCAAGTAATTTAGTTTTACTTTACTGTTATCCAAAGGATTTCATATCACAGGCCTGCCAACTCTTACATTTATGTCAGAGAAAGATTTCAGAGGGTCGGGGAGGGGTGTGCTTATTTTTGTTTAGTAATTATTTGTTATTTTCTTTATTTATTGTTAAATATATTTATTTATTATTATTTGTTTATGTATTTATTTAGTTAATTATTTTGTCCTAATTGCACATTGATCCTATTTGTGCATTAGCGCTACTCTTTAAGCTCATCATAGGCCTAGGTTCTATATGTACATTTTGTTACCTGTTACAAAGGCCATTTATTAAAAAATATTTTATTTTACTTTCTTTATTGTCTCATTAGAGCCACTTTGGTCAACAACTTCAGAAGAGTAAACACTGAAAGCTAATAAGTTTTGCTTTATTTCAGCATTGATAATGTGTTTCCACTAATAAGTCAGCCTACTCTAACATGGACAGAATAAAGTCCAGTCCTGAATGCCAGTGAAGTATGGAATGCTACACAATATTGCCAAAAGTATTTGCTTGTCAGTTTTCACATGCATATGAACTTGAGTGACAATACCATTCTTAACCCATAGGGTATAATATGATGTTGGCCCACCCTTTGCAGCTATAACAGCTTTAACTCTTAAAGGAAGGCTTTCCACACACAAAGTAGTGTGTTAATGGTAATTTTCGACCATTTTTTCCTGAAGCGCATTTGTGAGGTCAAACACTGATGTTGGATGAGAAGGCCTGACTCGTCTAGTCTTTGCTCTATTTCATCCAAAGGTGTTTTATCGGGTGGAGGTCAGGACTCTGTGTAGGCCTGTTAAGTTGTTCCACACCATACTCGCTTATCCATGTATTTTGGAACCTTGCTTTGTGCACTGGTGCGCAGTCATGTCGGAACAGGAATGGCCCATCCCCAAATTGTTCCCACAAAGTTGGGAAAATCTTTTGTTTTGCTGAAGCATTAAGAGTTTATTTTCCTGATAATAAGAAGCCCAACTCATGAAAAACAACACCACACCATAACACTTGGCACAATGCAGTCAGACAAGTACCGTTTTACCGGTAACCACCAAACCCGGACTCATCCATCAGATTGGCAGACGGAGACTTCGCACAAAGTTGCCGACCTCAGTGCTCAATGTGCCTCAGCACCTGCTAGCTTATTTGGATGGGTGAGTCAATACTTATGGCAATATAGTGTATCTAGTCAAAATGTTTTAAATCAGGAAAGCAGGAACACTGACCAGAAGAAGGAAACTGTGAGCATTCAGGTTTTAAAAGTATTTTGAGGATATCTGTGTGACATAAAAAGGTTGCGGGAGAACATGTAATTCAACCGAAATGACAATTGCGTAAGAGTTGCCGGCCCTGATATCAGTGCGAGGAGCAATGTGGAGAGAATATGTGTACTGTATATTATTTTTTTATTATTTTTATTGGAGTTACCTGTTATGATTTGGGCACATAACACATATCCTTTTCCACAGAATTTTGTTCAAAGATAAAGACAAAAAGTGGGGGGAGCTTGAGAGCAAACTGCAGATGGAAAATGAGGTGCCACTCCTCAAGACATCTAACCAGGTGAGCACTGGCAGAAGAAAGAAAGTAAAAGAAAAAATAATGTTTGAAGATTTGTGTTTTAATGCATGTGCCTCTATTTGCTTGTAATATGAATAGAGTCAATGCCAATAAAAAGCTAATTAAAAAAAACAGAAACAACAAAATAAAGGGATTTATTTTTTAAATCTATATTTTAAAAACCTGAACAAAATATTAATTATTCAATTTGTTGCAAATATAGTATACATATACACCAACGACTACAATGGTTATCTGACCATTCAACCACATCAGCATGTCACAGATTTTCATTGAAAAACTACTTAAGAAAAAATATCTAACTGAAGTGAAACTGTAGAAAATAAGAAACTAATTTGCTGCTGTCTGTTATGTAAAACCAAGTAAATCCCTGATACACATATCTTTGAAAAAGTATTGAAATACATATGAAATACTTAATAATCAATCAATTAATATATTTATTGGTCTTTTCAAACAACTGGCGTTTTGCACTTTTACAAAGCATAATGCTTGTTATAGTTTGTTGTCTGATGCTTGTTCAGTTATAGTAATACTAGAAAAAACGCCCCCAGGCTATTCATTTGTAATGGTCCTGAATATATGACATAATTGGCCTAAGGATTTCCTGAAAAACTGCAATTAGACACTGATATGTAAAGTTGTCTCACTGGTTGACTAAGGACTAACAGAAACAAAAGATTGTAATTTCAAGTTTTATTAAATGGTAAACCTGCCCACATTTTAATTGCAACCTCTCCATATCTGTCAGCAATCTGTGAGATCGATCAGAATCCACAAAAAGCCTTATAACTGAGCAGATTTTAATCAATTCCTATTTTTATTATTCAATTTTTTTTTTACTTTGTGATGGGGCAGGGGATCTCCTCCATCTTCAGTGATCTGAAAAGAGTAGAGAGACAACTGTTGGGTAAGCAAATTGAGTAAATGTATTAATACAGGTAAGATGTCATTGTTTTATAGCATATTGTTTTAATATGTAAAATTGTTATTTAACATTTATTAATTAGCCCTAATGATACTTGTTGAATTGATACAGTTATATCTATTATCACATATAATACCACAATTCACAGTGTACCTCTTTTTCCCGCTGAAGTTAGCAACTCTGTTTTCTATGTCCAATTCTCAGTTATTGACATTATGGTGGATCCAGATGGCACTCTCGATGCACTAAGCAATTTGGGCATTACCAGTCCTGCGTCTGAGATTACAGTGGGTCCTGGTGCCCAAAACCAAAGTGGAAGTCATCAGGCTGAGCAGAGATCTGGCAGTACCCCTCTGTCTTTTACAGGTGTCTCAGAGATGACTGAGCAAGAGCTTGGTCTAAATGTAATTAATAGAGTACAGGACAATGCAAGTCGAAAGTGATGATTATTCAGAGGAAAGGAAACATGGACCTATGCCATTTTAAAAACATCTGAACCAACAAAACCTGAATCAGCAGTGGACATATATGTGCATTAGGCAAGCTTTGTGTTACACTGTAAACCTATGAGAATGTTGTTGCATTTAAAAGTTTGCTTCAGATATTTAATAAGAGTTTAACATTTCTCAACATCTATTTGGAAAGTCTTCTGAACTATACTTCCTTATATTCACAGTAGAAGTATATTTTGTAGAAGTATTTATTACTGTTTTATCCAGAATGTCAATGAAAACTTGTTCATCATAAACAGACAGTCTAATGTAAACAAATGGCTGATATCCAAGGCTGGCCATGTTATTCAAACAATAATACATAATATATGTTGCCTCCTCATAATGATAGAGTAAAGATCATCCAAGTAATATGGTTCAAGATCCAATTTTATAACAGGAGTGGTCCTGGAAATATCAATGACCCAAAGACAATATTGGTCAACCATGTAAAATTCATTTTTGAGCAAATATTTGAGGATTACATATCGATGATGCCTCAAATATAAGAACTACCGTGAAGTTTATTGAGTTTATGAAATTGGTAACTGTTTTGGTGTTGTCTTGAATATTTTTATGTACACTCTGTTATTGTGATGTGAACCATCTTTACAGTGGCCTACCGCACATTATTCCTTGTCTATCAAAGGGGTCTTCTTTTGCATTACTTGACATTAAATTGAATAGAAAATGTTCCTGCTTACATCCAATTAAATAATACAAGATTCATGTTTGCCTTCTGATCTTCACTGTTACAGAAGTCCTTCTTGGTATGTAACAGACAACATAAAAACGTGAATTCATCAATTTTTTGTATTTAATTTGTTATGTGCCCATAAATTTATAAGATTTAAATGACATTATGGTGAATATTGCAAAGCCCTATTCACCATAGCCAGGGCACTGGGAAAAACTGGTAACTATATTAATTATATATTAATTATATAAAAGGAGTATTATTATATGTTTATTATAATTCTCTTATATAAATTAAGAGTCTAGTTTGAATGTCTGCTCTTATATCAACGAATGCTGATGTAAAGATGCCACAGTACTGTTAAAATCATGCTCTTTTCTTTACATTCCCATTTTAATAATTGTAAACTGTTCTACTCTTCAAAAGAGTTTTTTTTTCCCATTTATTCTGGTCACTGCTTAAATCCAGCTGGTCTTGTGCATGAGCGACACCAGAAACAGCTGGCCGAATAAAAAATAAAAGTAGAAAGAGAAAATCTAGACTCACTGCTCATCATTCTGGGGACCTTTAACAGCTCAAACCGAACCCAAATACATAGAGCATATCACTTGTGCCACAAAAGAACACGCCACTGTTGACATTCTTATTGCACCGTCATAACAGTAGAAAGGAAAATAACACCGGTTGAGACTATTTTCTCTCACTGTATACGTGTTAGCCCCTTTTACGCAGGTCAGACCTACACAGGACCACCCTACAAAAAGTATTATGTGGGTGAGTCTCTGGTGGTTAATAACCATTAAATCTGGGAACTGATTAACAAATAATAACATACTGTCTGCACCTTCTGACCAGAAACGTAACAATCTTCTAATGCTGAACTGGTCCTCTTCATTAACAAAAACACTACCCTATGTACAGCTCTTAACGATTCCAAAAATACACATATTTGTGGTCACATGACCACAGCATATTGTCCATTCAGCATAATCCACTGGTTTGAATTTAACAATACTAACCAAATATACAAAATGCAAATTTAACTATGCCATGATTGCGCACCATTAATTATCACAATAAACAAACTATTTTTTTGGGAAAGGGGCCTTCAACATAGTTTTCTGTGACGTCTACAACTAGCATACCATTGCTGCATTACATAACTTGCACTACGAAAGTCGAATAAGAAGCCGGCAGATAGGAACCCTCTTAAAAGGAGTTTTCAAAGAACTGAAAAGAAATATGAACTTGGTTCCTTTTCTACTAATTCTGATGGCAGTAATGACCTTCTCAGTGTACGTTATTATGAAGCTGAACACTTAGCACACCAGCAGCTTTTGATCACTTTCAGCATGACAATGACCCAAAGCATACTAACAAATCAACACACGTTTGGCTTTGCCAAAAGAAGATCAATGTTTCAAAATGTCCCAGCCAGAGCCCAGACCTGAATCCCATTGAAAATCTGTGAATAGACCTGTAGAGGGCTGTACACTGGAGATGCCTGACAGATTTGGAGTGAAAAGTCTGTACCCAAAAAGACTGAATGCTGTGATAAAGTCAAAGGGTACTTCAAACGGGGCTCATATTAGTTTAAGGGTGTACATATTTATGCAACCACATTATTTTACAACTTTATTTTTATTTTTCCACACTAAAAGATTAAATTGTTTTTCAATAGAATTCTATAGGTTGTGGGTCACATTGAAGGTGGAAACAAATCTGAAAGGATTCAGCATTTTATCAACTGTATATGTAGCTCAATAAATATTGGCCATATCACTCCACATTTTTATTGATCCTTGTAAATTTTTATCGAATAGCATTGGAATCCCACACTTCCCTCCAATCCCACGCTCCCGCACTGTAGAAGTATTACCCAGTGCATCATACCAACTGTATTCTGAAGACTAAACAGACTGAGCACATACCATCCCTTGTCAATTATGAAATTAATATTTGAGTTTAGAACACTTTTAGAAACTGCTTGTTTATGTGCTATTCCTAAAAGTTGTAGGTTTTTTGTTGGGGCATGGTGTACATTAAACAGACTGGTGATGAAAACATCACCCATCTTGTTTTTAGGTTGTGTATTTTATTGTAGGTGGTGCCACCCACCTAGCAGACTTTTAATAGATGTTTTGCTTTACCAGCAACCCAAAGTTGGTTAAATAAATGACCAAAATTACCAAAGTTGGTTAAATAAATAAATCTTGGAAAATCATTACAAAATCATTTGCTAATAAAAAACGCATTGCATTCATTTTGAATGATCATTTCTTTTTTGTGACATTGTTTAGCTGCTTGTTTAGCTCATTGTCATCACTCTGTGGGTGCAGGTGCAATCCAAAACTATGAACTCCAACACGCGCCTCCTCACCTTCAGCCTACGGATCTGGTTCGAATGCTCTGGATGCTGCAGGGTACCTCCTGAATAAGCGCTCATGTTATCAGCTTCAGACCAGTCACCGTACTAGGTTCTCTTTACTGTACTTCAGGAGGTCCACGTCTGACAACATTGAAATATCATCCGCAGCACTTTCTGTAGCTTGCAATGTGGACCGCTGGAGCTGGGACTGGATCTCTGTATCTATCTCTTATACAATATCTACTAAACAGACAACATACTGTATATAAGAACATATAAGGGATATAAAACCGGCAGTTGCAAAGAAAAGCACAATTTAGTATTCCGTATTCAGTTCCCCTTAGAACAGGAACCGACTTTTTCTAGCGCAGCAGTATCAGAGACCGGAAGTAGAAAATGATGAGTCGAGGCATCCATCCTCGAGGCTTATATCTTATGTGCTCTTTTCTGTCTGCACACTCCATTGAAGAAGGAAGAGAGGCGTCAGCTATTTTAGTTGGTTCGCAGTTCCATCTAAAGACATACAGGGCCTAGCCCTGTGATCCCTGGTCATGGAGGCCCATCGCTGCACATTTCAGTGTTTTCCCTGCCTTAACACACCTGACCCAACTAATCAACCCTTTAGCACTTTTTACTGAACTAAAGTGAAGATGTTATAGCAAACAGACACATGCCCTAGATGTCGGTTTGTTCAAATGACAGTGTCTTTATGCTTGAGGCTGTCATCAGTTGATGTTTTCATTGGTGATCAGTGGTTTTTTTCAGTGATCTTTGTGGTTACTATATTTGTTTTTCTTATTTATTAAGATGTTTGTTTTAATCTCTATGTTATATGTTTGATTCGGGGGAAAAAAAGTTTGTGCAATTCAATTTACTGTACCAAACAATTGAATTAAGACCAACAGGGCAGGGGTCTATGGTTGCAAAACAGTTGATTCCCCTGGTCTGGAACCTCATCTTAATCTAACTGATTAATTGGATCAGAAGAGTTTAAGCAGAAATACAGATCGCTGAAATTAATGTCTTCAGCCCTGAGAGTACATCGAAAAAGTTTATTTAAATGGAAATAGTGGTACATTAAACCAGAGCCGGGTTATGGAGAGCCCATTGACACTATAAACAATGGCCTTCTCAAATACTGGAGCCCCTAGTAAACTTGAGCAGAACATTGTTTATTGCTTATCCTTTTGAACTTTTATTCACAATATTACCAAAATATTACCATCTTTATTTAAAGCACAATGAACAAAACAAGTTGAGTGATTTATTTTTCTTAAATCTTTTGTGTGCCACAATCGTTAGCACCCCTTTATTTAATACTTTGTGGAGTTTCTTCTGCTTAAAGAGGGCAAAGAACACATGGCGAGTGATCAGAAGCTGTTACTCTATACAAATTATCTCTAGGTCCTTCAGATTCCAAGGTCCACATTTATTGACTCTCCTTTTCAGTACAAGGACTGAGCTGACCATGGCAAAACATTAATTCTGGTGTCAGTGAACTGTGTTGATTTTAAAGTATGCTTTGGATCATTGTCATACTAAAAGAGCCAGCCATGGCACAGTTTAAGCTTCCTGGCCAAGACAGGTATTGATTTTATTTCTGCTGATACTTGATGGAGACTGTGATACAATGTAGCCAAATAGATTGTCCCGGGCAACATCACAGATCTAGCACCATACTTTACAGTGGGGATGAGGTACTTCTATGCATGGTTATATTTGTTTTACATTAAATCCACCTCTGATGTTTCCTGCCAAAAGCTGTATTTTGGTCATGTCTGGCCATAGATCATGGTCCACTGTAAGTTTTAGAAATATCTGACCAACTGTAGAGACTTTAATTTGTTGTTTTTTGACAGACTTTCCTCTGGGAACCCTCCCAAACAACATGTAGTCATGTGGTGTCTTATTGTAGTTTGAAAAATGTTTTGATCTCAAGACTTAATTAAGGTCTGCAATTCTCCAGCTATGATTCTCAAAGATTCTCTTGCCACTTGAACCATGCCCTGCATGCTCCTCACATCTCCAGTTGCTTTCTTGGAGTCATTTCTTAATTTATGATGCTCAAAATTGGTGGCACAAGGATTAGAATTTTATAAGATTTATTTTAAGCCTATTCTGTTTATATTTACTAGGGGTGCCAATATTTGGTACTGTAAATATATACTTCTGGCATTGTGTCACATGTTTTTAGTGCGTGGGAGGAGGAACACATTCCACCTTTGAGCAGTCGACTACAAACCAGAGTCTAAGTCATTCCTAAGGTAAATGTTGAGTGTATTTTACCAAACTTTCTGGAATTGCTGTCTTTCTCTTCTTGTGTATACATATAATCCTAAAATCTGCTTGATCGTAACGCCCTTGTAATCGTTAGCCTTGAACTCCAGTGTCTGCTGGCTAGTTAATAAACTGAGAACAGGGGTATCCAGTGATCAATCAATACATGATTTGATGGCCTATAGCTTTCACTACCATAACTGTTTAATTTTAATTTTCTGGTCTTCAGAGAATTCAAAATAAGCAAATTCTGCATCTTTGAAAGTGACAAAAGAGTCTCTGTCCTTGTTATTCTGCCGGTCCCGGTATGCTGCCATTGTTGTTGTATTTTTTCCTTCTTTATGTCGGCTTGTCTCACATTTTGTATCGAATATTTTATATTTTACTTATGCAATATAATTTCAATAAAGTGTGTCCCTGAAATGGCATGTAAAGTATGTTTAAAATCTGCAAATATATTTTTGGTACATTGCATAAAGATATCAGATGCTATTTTTTTCTGCATTAACAAATCTGAAGTTTTATTCCATCATCAGCAACTTGACCTCAGAGTTGAGTCATTATCATCTAATTTTGAAAATTATATATCTGTGTGGAAATGGCATGGTTATCCTCTGTACTCTGAATTATTTGGCCCTGTAGTGGAAAAGGAGCCTCTGGACCCTTTCAGGAATTTTCTCTCTTTTTAAAAAAAATTATTTTATATTATTTGCAATTTGCCGTGTCTGGGTGGTAAAATTAGGCTTCCACTGATGCTTTAGTGACCATAATTGGTAACCACGGGTATCAGTGTGTTTCAAAATATCAAAACTTAATTTTATTTTTTTTTTTTTAAAAGGTTTGTCTTAACATGCTTGCATGTAAACATAATTGTACTAAACAAGAATAACAATAAACCAATTAATAACTAAAATTAAATAATTGTAAATAATAATGAAAATGTTTTTTCTTTAGTTTTTGCAATAAATAGTGAGTTGTCACTAATACATCTTACCTTATTTACAAACTGAACAATCACTGCAAAAGACAAAAAGTACTTTTACTGCCTTTTTTCTGGCATTCACATACAAATACACATAAAAATGCATTAATACATTTGGATAGAGTTGTGTAAACTAGATATACTGTGCTTACAGCAGGCGGCGGTAAAACGACAGGGTTCAAATGTTTTGACAACAGCAGAAACTACACAAACGCAAGCTGCTAAATATGTATGTCTTCACACGAAATTATGTTTAAGCGTTAACACATGTATTACTACATGTTTTGATCCTTCCACGAGACAGGAACACCTTATGGCAAAATGTCAGTTATAATACACACGTTAAAAATTTTTTTTGAAATTCAGAAAAGCTGAAATATGGCCCTGTGCTGTAAAACCTCAACAGGGCCATTATTTCCTTTCTGGTGACACAAACTCTGAATGACATAGTAGTGTCGTACAGCTTGTTTTACTCTGTTTTGTTGCCATACCAGAGCAACTCTGAGAGTTTGACAAAATGTCTGAGGTCACATTGTACGCGTTAAGCTGATTCCATAGAGCATTCCTTACATAGAGATCGAGTCTTTAATATTTTGGCAGTGTTCCAGCGTTCTTAATTTCCTAAATAACCTGAAGTAGGCTATAAGTTGAAGCTTGAAGTATATTCTTCAGAATTATTGTAAACTGTCTACCTTTGGTATATTTAACAATAAATAAATTGGTTGGATAAAATATATGCAAACTTGTTATGAACACTTCCTGGAACCTGTTCGTATAACGCCAGAGGTTTAGTTTGGGTTAGGCGTTTAACAATGACGTCAAAACAGAAGGACCAATGGCGAGGTGCAGGATGTGTAGTAACACGTCATTCTACGGAGGTACAAGAACAGATAGAAGGGGCGAGTATTTCGTGATGAAGTTGTCCTTTCAGCTTGTATGATTATCTGCCCTAAAGTTCTTTTTCAGTGCAGATGTAATATTACTTTATTTATATATTACTTACTGACGTGAAGATTATAACCCGGATCCAATCTAAAGGTAGGTCCTCTTTACCTCTTTACCTCTTTACCTCTGTACAGTTCTAGGCCGGTGTCTAGCGTAGCTCGAAAGCTAATAAACCGGTACTAGCCGCTAACGGATGTAGCGAGCTAGCGTTAGCCATTTGCGCGTACGGAAGGCTGTCTGTTAACCGATAGCGAAGTAATAACTCAATGTGTTGATTAAGAAGGGTGTATTTTACTTTTACTCTACTAGCTGATGTGAATGTCTTGATTTTGTGTCGAACGTAAGTTTTTATAATGTCGCACCAGCTAGATTAGCTTTGCTAACGAGATAAGATAGCTAACGTTAGCAATTCCTTCATAGCTTTAACATTTTGCTTTACTTAATTGAAACCTCGAGTAATAATACCATTTTTACATTTGAAATTATTTAAGTTAGTATCTTAATATTGCCAGAGAATAATTTACATTCTAATTATTAACCGGTAGTTTCTCTCACCTTAAAATGTTGGTATGGATTTCTTTTCCTAACGCTGTTCTTGTCACAGTTATGTGCAGGGATTATGTGTTACGTAAAAATAAATAATATTTAGTTCAAAAATCTCCAGTTACGTTATCCTAATGACAGTGCCTAATAACAGTAGTTGCCCCACGTCATCACTGGAGTTGACGTTTACGTGGAACATGGACATTGTGTGTATCCAAAGGTTGTTAATTTCTAGTAAGTTGCAATATGTTTGGAGATGGGCGCCTTTCCATATTATGTCACAATCATGCCCCTGTTGATGTTGAACTGTCATCTTACTTGCAACTGATGTATTTTATTAGGAGAAAAGTACGATATGCAATGCAGATACAATAAATAGAATAATGGTTAAGAACAATAGAGAGCTGGAAAGGAGCAAAAGAGATATGTGAATATCTGTTCTTGCATGTACATGGATTTACTATACATATTAACTAAGAAAAAATTATTAAATAGAATAAAGAATAAAAACAATAAAGAGGTTGAAAGTAGCTAAAGACATATGTGAATATTTGTTCTTAAACATGTTGATATTCAGACCATGTACAGATCTGAGCAGATATATTATAAAACTATTCTTTGAAGAATGTAATGTATGGTATAATTTGAGCATTTACGTTGTGCCGTAGTTATGCAAATAAGCATTATGTTGCCAATGAGCACCACAGCTTTGGGGGAAAAAGCTGTTAAAGTGCCTTACCGTGTGTTTTACCAAGCAACAATTCAAATCAGCAATTGCATTATAAAGTGAGAACAAATAATATGAAGAGTTCATTCTGACATCCAGGGTCATTCAATTGAACAAGAGATAAGGTGTTATGTAGAAAGAAACTGATAAACTGATCATAATGGTCAAGCAACATGTCATATGGGTCAGGGGGTAAAGTCCACTCCAGTTAGTATGAGCCACTTTCTTTAGGTTTATATTGTTTGTACTTTAGGTGTGACCCAGTGTTTGACGTCTCTTTAACACAGCGTAAAAATTTTCTATGACGCGTGTAGTATTTTTAGTCAGTGATGCTAGGGAGAACAATGCCATGAATGAACAGGCTTTCTTACAAGAATGCAATACTGACTGAAATTTAAGACGAGCTTTGAGGTATGTTGTAATTCCAGTTCAGAGGCACTTCCCACAAGCTTTAAAGGCGTTTGCAATTCTTCAGTTGCTCATTTTCAGCTCTGTCCCCAGTGTCCCTGGATAGTCGGAATGGCAACATACCAGGAGTTTATTCAGCAGAATGAGGACCGTGATGGGGTACGATGCAGCTGGAACCTCTGGCCCTCCAGCAGACTAGAGGCCACACGACTGGTGGTACCAGTCTCTTGCCTCTTCACCCCTCTTAAAGAGCGCCCTGACCTTCCTCCTGTGCAGTATGAGCCTGTGCTCTGCAGTCGAGCCAGCTGCAGAGCTGTGCTCAACCCTCTCTGGTAAGTCGTATGTTTATTTGTGATTGAGCAACATTGGTCTTGCACCTGTAGCATGTTGAAAGATGTTGGAAGCTGATGAATAATGTAATTACAAATTTAAAACAAAATTTAAGTTTCTAGTGATTTCTATTACTCTTTATTTGTTCACATGAAAATAGTAAAAAATATACTTTTACATTCTTCGGGTGCTTTAACAACTGCTAGTTGCTTTGACTGGATTTAGAATGTTGTCTTTAAGTATTTGGACAGTAAAATAAATTTTGGTGTGTACTCTAACACATTAGAGGCATAAACCTTAAAAGTGTTAATTAAGGTTATCCTAAATTCTCCAGTTTAAATCCGGTGAAATGGGGAGAGTATGTATGAATATGGTGGTGATTCCCATATTATTCTCCCAATATGGATGTAAATGTACCAAAGCTGCCCAACCTCATAATCATTGTTAATTTTTCAAGAGTTTTCAAGAGTGCTCACTATATACTTACTTATTTATTTATTTATTTGTGGTTTTTTGAAATTATCAACAAAATCAGTCACCTATAGATTTTTAGGTCATTCTTTGATGTAGTATATCCTGGCACTTTGTGTATGTCTGATGTTTTGTTCAGTGGCAATGTCTTTGACACATGTTTTCTTTTATAGTCAAGTGGACTTCAGAGCTAAGATATGGGCATGCAATTTCTGCTTTCAGAGAAACCCAGTAAGTACACATTTACTAAAAGCAAGTTACCACATTCAAATGAGAAGTCAACTTGGCAAGTGTAAGAATACTATGTGCAAACATCTTCTGTTCCCTGCAACCTGGTATTATGAGTGCATGTTGTCTAATTATGCTTTTTATTAATTATTATTATTATTATTATTTCAGTTTCCTCCGTCATATGCAGGCATTTCAGAGGTGAATCAGCCTGCTGAACTAATGCCACAGTTCTCCACTATTGAGTACATAGTACAGGTAAACACAATCTGATTTTTGTATAAACATATATTCTGTGTTAAATACACAGACTGCATACATGTTGAACAGATGCACAGATATTAGATAATGCTTTGTTTGATACAATTGTCATTTCTCTGTGCACCTTTCTGTAGCGTGGTCCCCCAACTCCACTTGTCTTCCTATATGTGGTGGACACATGCTTGGAGGAAGAGGACTTGCAGGCCCTAAGGGAGTCTCTGCAGATGTCTCTTAGCCTACTACCCCCAAATGCCCTGGTGGGGCTTATCACGTTTGGCCGCATGATCCAGGTCCATGAACTCAGTTGTGAGGGTATTGCCAAAAGTTATGTCTTCCGTGGCACAAAGGAGCTTGCTCCTAAACAGATACAGGTATGTTGAATGTAAGTCAGGATGATGCTACATATGTTTATGCCAGACATGCAAATAGCTACATGATTCAATAAAGTGTCTTTGGAATGATGAAATGCATAATAAGAAAATGGTTGCATCCTTCTTGCAGGAGATGCTGGGTCTGATGAAGCCAACAGCCTCAGGACCTCAGGGCCGACCTCTGGGCTCTCCAGATGCTGTCGCTTCCTGCAGGTCAGACACTTTTTCTTTTCTATGTAGTCTCCGATTACCATAAATGTCTTGTACTTTTGCATTAAAGACTTAAAATGCTATTAGAATAGCCAAATGCTGTAGCAAGGTCATTGATTTTCTCTTGTTTTACTAGAGATAAGTATAACATTTGAATAATTGGGCGTGATAACTAAGACTTGTTTCTTTTTTTCCCCCTTGTATTTCTCAGATTCCTGCAGCCTGTGCATAAAGTAGACATGAATCTGACTGACCTTCTTGGTGAGCTGCAGAGGGACCCATGGCCTGTTCCACAGGGCAAGAGACCACTTCGTTCCACAGGCATTGCACTTTCTATTGCTGTAGGACTACTGGAGGTACTATCATTACTCATAAGCATTTTCCTGAAAGTAAATCCCCTCAACAATTGTTTTCTAATACTTTTTCTTGTTTCAGGAAAAAAAACATTTTTTAAATGTTATGGCAGAGCTTAGGACATCTAGTACTTGAAGCAATCAAAAATTATACATTTAACTCAAGGCCAAGGGCGAAATGGAGATAGCGCCATAACAGAACACCATGTCTAGGCTTTGACCTAGATACAGACCCAGTCATCATGAATCTGTTGCCTGTAATAAAACCATTAGCTTTAGATGCACTGCATGCGTTCAAATGGCAAGTTGAAGCATGTGGTTCTACATTAGGTTAGTGTGACTTGTGTAGTTAGTGTATACTTGTGCACCATGTCTGGGTCATCTGAACCTATTAAATTAGTGGACCAGCTGCGTGTCCTCTCCCACCTATCCAGTTACCTAAGAGGTTCTTAGTCCACGTGTGACAACATATCATGTAATGCTGGCATTAAGGGTCATAGGTTTCTTTTTCCTTCCTTTTTTTTTTTTTTTTTTGGTGTGTCGCTTGCTGCTTGCACCTTGTACTTTCTGCAGTCGTCACTGTTGCATAACAGTTGACATTCAGCAGTGAACCTGAATTCTGTTTTCTTGATTGCACAGAATAAAATGTGAGACAGTTTTTTTTAGTTGTCTCAAACCACATATTTGGTTTGAATTTAATATAGCAAACATGGGTAATATGGGAAACAATTTTATTGCTTTTTATGACAGCAACAAATTGCCATGATTTGGTTTATACCACTTACAACACTTGTTTTCTGCCAGACAACTGACAGGACTTTTTTAAAATCTATTTATTCATTTTTTTCCCCTCTCTCCATGGTTTAGGGTACATTCCCAAATACCGGCGCTCGTGTCATGCTTTTCATGGGAGGACCCCCCACCCAGGGATCTGGCATGGTAGTCGGAGATGAATTAAAAACTCCCATTCGGTCCTGGCATGACATTCAAAAAGACAATGCCCGCCATATGAAAAAGGCTATCAAGGTAAACACACAGAGAATTGTTATTACTAACACAAAATAAAATGTCTTATTTGAGAGATGCTAAATTTATGGTATTTGCTGAAATGTTATAGTACTACGAGGCTCTGGCAAACCGTGCTGCGGTGAATGGACACAGCATTGATATTTATGCCTGTGCGCTGGACCAGACTGGACTACTGGAGATGAAGTGTCTGTCCAATCTTACAGGGTATGAAAGTGAAAATAAAACATATTTACAAACCTGCTTTTTTTAAATTAATATATTGACCTCATTATTGTAATGAATTTATTATCTTCATAACTATTATGTACTCATTGGACTCTTCTTTTGTGTCAGGGGACATATTGTTATGGGAGACTCCTTCAACACTTCTCTGTTCAAGCAGACATTCCAGAGGGTCTTCAGTAAAGATTACAATGGAGAATTCCGCATGGCTTTTGGAGGAGTTTTAGATGTCAAGGTAGCACATCTTTTGTGAGCGTATATGGATTAATTTGTATGGGTATGCCTAAATTGCTAGGACATAAGCCATAATTTTCATCTTATCTAATTCCCTGCATTTTTTTTTTTGGTCAGACCTCAAGAGAATTAAAAGTAGCAGGAGCTATTGGACCCTGTGTGTCCCTCAACAGCAAGGGACCTTGTGTCTCAGAGAATGTAAGAACTCTGACCACTTTGTTTCTTTATACATTCAGAACTCCTTAATATTAAAAGGAAGAACTACGATATGTAGCAATTGGCCAGCCAGAAACACGTTTCTTGTTTTGTTTGTAGGAGCTGGGAATTGGTGGTACCAGCCAGTGGAAGATTTGCAGTCTAAGTCCATCCACCACACTTGCTCTGTATTTTGAAGTGGTTAATCAGGTATGATTTGAATGTTTTGTGGTAGAACAAAATGTATTTATGTAATAGTAAATGAAATCTTGCTATATTTTTCTAATTGTGCATCATTGCTCTGTTTGTAGCACAACTCTCCCATCCCCCAGGGAGGCAGAGGGGCCATCCAATTTGTCACACAATATCAACACTCTAACACACAGAGGAGGATCCGCGTCACCACCATCGCAAGAAAGTAAGCAGTAGTTTTAGGTTTGCCTCATTCCTCCTCCCATAGACATGCTTTTCTAGTTTTTTATTCTTTTCTTGAGGTCACAGATATAGATTTCACATGTGTCTCAAAGCCAAAACGCAGTGAGGAAACCCTTTGGAATTTGCCCATTAACCTGTTTTACCTCAGGCTATTTCTTAGTCACTACTAATGTAAAGAATGTGGGTGTTTCTTCATTGTTAAAATAGATTTTGGCTTGTGAGTAGGCTGTGTGCGTCACTCATACCTAACCAACCTGTTCTGTTTGTCCCACACCCAGCTGGGCAGATGCACAGTCTCAGATCCAGCACATTGAGTCGTCCTTTGACCAGGAAGCTGCTGCTGTTCTCATGGCAAGGCTGGGAGTGTTCAGGGCAGAGTCAGAGGAAGGCCCAGATGTTCTCCGTTGGCTTGACAGACAGCTCATTCGTCTGGTGAGTTCTGACCATAGCCCTGCAAAAGAAGCATCTTCTGAAGTTTTTTTAATAGTTTTGTTAAGTGTTACTTCAACTTGTGTATATAGACATTTAAGTTTCTTTGGTAAAAGCCTGACTCGACTGGGGGCAATGCTAGCTGCATGTACTGGTTCTATCCCTGTTCCCAACAGCTAAAATGAATATCCCATCCCATTATGTTTCATCTCATCCACAGTAATTAAGGCTGTATCAATTCCGCTATGGTCAAACACTGAATATGTTGTTTGCTGTATTTTAGTAAAGAAACAGCTGCACAGAGAAATAGGCTTCTGAATTAAGAAGTGTTTAAATGTGCAGGTTCATCATGGCAATTATTTTCTGCCGGTATCCACATTTTTTGTTCTGGTGCCACATTGCTAATTTGACTACAAGTTTGTTTGGGATGTTTGATCTTTATTCTCTAACAGCAAGTGATGTATATGCCCAGGACTATCACACAAACATTGACAGTATTTTCTCTTCATGCCCAAGGGCAGGGGAAGTTCCAGTTAGTCTGTCTAAGAAGACGGTACAATGTGTTTGTTTGTTTTCTGATATTGATTTGTGGCATTTTGATTTCAGTGCCAGAAGTTCGGGCAGTTCAATAAAGATGACCCTAATTCTTTCAGGCTGTCGGAATCCCTTTCTCTCTACCCTCAGGTGAGGCATTAACTCCCCTAATGAAAGATATTGATGTTATAGATTGTGTCTTGAAATAGATCATGTGACCTTTGTCTCTTATCTTTTTGTTCAGTTCATGTTCCATTTGAGGAGGTCCCCGTTCCTGCAGGTGTTCAATAATAGTCCTGATGAGTCATCCTACTACAGACATCATTTTGTGCGGCAGGACCTAACACAGTCACTTATCATGATCCAGCCCATCCTCTACTCCTACTCGTTCTACGGCCCTCCTGAGGTTTGCTTATACAAATAGCCATACATCTGTTCAAAATTAAGTTTCTCTATGCAGTGTTTCATGTCATGTGATTTGTAATTTTTCTCAATTGCTTTTGTTTTGTAGCCTGTTCTTCTGGACAGCAGCAGTATCCTTCCAGATCGTATTCTATTAATGGACACATTCTTCCAGTTGGTCATCTACCACGGAGAGGTATGATTTGTTGTATTTAATTTAAACTTTGTACTGTGGAATTGTGAATTACTAAGCACCAGATAAGTGATATTTCTAATGTTGTGGATAAGCATCTTTTTCCATTAATTATCTATATTAACAGATTGTTGTTCTTTTCCTTTTTTTCCACCCCTCTTAGACTATTGCTCAGTGGCGGAAGGCAGGTTACCAAGACATGCCAGAGTATGAGAACTTTAAGCAGCTGTTGCAGGCTCCTCTTGATGATGCTCAGGAGATCCTGCAAACCCGCTTCCCCATGCCCCGTTATATTGACACAGAGCATGGAGGCTCTCAGGCTCGTTTTCTGCTTTCTAAAGTGAACCCCTCCCAAACGCACAACAACCTCTACGCATGGGGACAGGTATATCACCATTATATCCTTTTCTTACCTTTTTGTGTGTGTGTAGAACAGCTTATTAATAAGGTTAAGTGAAGCTTTTTATGATTTTCCAAGGTTTAATATTTTATATACTTTGAGTATTTATATAACTTTTTATGCATGTGGAGATTATATTAAAATGCACAGTAAATGTTAAAAGGTGCCAAAGGAACTGCTTATTAATTTTCTTTTTCTTTTTCTTTTTTTTTATATTAGGAGTCTGGAGCACCCATTCTAACAGATGATGTTAGTCTTCAAGTGTTCATGGACCATCTGAAGAAATTGGCTGTCTCCAGCTCAGCCTGAAGCACACAAAAGGGACATAAATCTGACCCTCCCTGTGGGGGGAAATTACCATTTTCATTTCAGCCTTTGGCCTTGACACTTCAAGAAGTATTTTCATCTTTGTTCAAGAACTCTTTAGTATGTACCAAAAATAACTTTTTAATGCTGTCAAACGTTGTATACTTAGAAGTGCAATCTTCAACCATGGGACTTATTTAACGGTTTCCTGTTTATATAATGTTATTATTGTATTATATTATATTATATTATGAGCATTCTGGCAAGGTTTCAATGCCTTGCAGTTGTAATAAGGCCATAGTCTCATTACAGTGTGACTAAGAGTATCAATATATGTGAGTCAGTCATTTTCCTGATGTATAAAATTTAACCAGATGCATAGTTTGGATCCATTATTTAAAGACACAAAGTTTTCTGACTGGCACCGTGCTAGTTTTGTGTCAGTTCCAGGGTGTGTGTGTTTTGTTTTTTTGTTTTTTTCCCTCCCCTCTCTCATTTGTTGTGTTTTGTTTGTGTTTAATTCCCCCACATCCTCATCAGTAGAGGGACCATGCATTGAAATTGTCTTCTGTTTTGGTGTACTGTGTCATTTTCAACTTCCTCATTAAGCCTTTTGTCATCAGAATAGAAAGCTTACAGTAATAATTTTATTTGTTTAATGTATAGATTTACATTCCAAATGTAACTTGACTGTGACTTGATTGTTCATAATGAATGCTATGCATAAAATTAATTTCAAAAAAGATTTCTGTTTATATACCAATTTTAAAATAATTAATCTAAATTCAGAAACGTCTTAGTCTGCTACCAGTTAAAGGTCTAAATAACCCAGATAAACATGAACTCAAGAAACATACATTTGCATGGTTATGACTTAGTTGTACATAGTTAAACCTTTTAGAGACTCTGTGTAAAAATATACAGTGCTGCTTGAAATTAAGTAGGAAAAACTTATTTTAAAAAATACCACCCCAGTTCCAAAAAGGTTGGGTTACTGTAAAATGTAAATTAAAAACAAAATGCAATGATTTGCAAATCCGATAGACCCATATTTTATTCACAATAGAACAAAGAACACATCTCAGATGTTGAAAGTGAGGCATGTTGCTGTTACTGAAATCACAGCTCTTGTGATCCGCAAATACAAGTTCTAGCCATATCATGCCAAACAGATGCCATGTGTCAGCACAATCCAGAAACGACAGCATCTTTTCTGGGCCAAAGCCTATTAAAATGGAAAACTATTATATTTAGATTAATCAAAATTTGAAATTATTTTATTATTATTTTATTATTTTGTTATCGCTGCACAGTTCAAAACCCAGCAGCTCTGAAGGTATAGGGTTGCATTAGTGCCTAGTGGTGTGAGTAGCTTATACATTTGGAAAGGTGCTGAACAGTATCTACAGGTTTTAAAACATTTGCTCCCATCCAGACAACCTGCTGCCATAACGTTTTTAATTAGTTAAGAATTTTCATGAACTGGTAAAATATCAGATGTGTTCTCTTTATTAGCTGTAGAACGGTTTGACTCAGTCCAGAATTTACAGTGCTATCAAACGATGATAAGCTGTCCTGGTTCAAAACTACCTCTGTGTAGTTTTATTACCACGGAAAATATACCAAACCCGGGGTGGACTGGGGTTGTGCAGTACACTCATTCAGTATCCGAGACTGTTTATTGACATATTTAACTCACAGAACGGAACGAATCCAACACCCCTAATACGATCAAGGGAACAGTAAGACACGGTAGGATGCAAAGGTTTTATTTTTTCTCAAAACACAGTAGAAAAAGAGGATGTGTAAAACATCCCGGAAACGATACCGGAGACTACGTACAAGTGCTTTGCATGCGTAGGTTAAATCGTGTTTCCGGTTCAAATCGAGTAACGACAGGGGGTGTACGCGTGCTATGGTGGAGAACGGTAATTACTGACAACTAGTGGAAAAAAGAAGTATTACAGAATTTATTAGACATGTGACCATTGATTATGTTTGCATCCGGTAGAAGTACAGAAAAAGAGCACACAGTGACGCTTCGATAGCCATGTTACACGTACATTTTAACCCTATAATATTATAATTTTATTTTAAGGCTGCGTAAAATTACTGTTTGCTGCCATTACAGTACTCATAAGACATGACCTAAGAAACTGGTCGAGGTCCAAAGCACTTGCGTGTGCATTTACTTGGATCTGCGTTAACGGTGTGCCCCCAACTGAGCCTTGGTAGATATTCCAATCAGCTATATGGAAGAAAAGCATTTATTCACAAATACAACTTGTTTGGAAACCGCCTATGTAATTCATTAGAATGTCCCAAATGCACTTGTGTAAAGCGTTCTGGAACAAACCTATTGGATATAACACCTCCCACCTCTAGTGTGGCATTTAGAGAAGTACAAAAAACAGTACTACAGTGGTGACTGTGTCATTATCAATCTCATAAGTGATACCAAATATATATTTGTAAAATGAATGCAGAGGCCAGTGTTGTCCCAGTTGGTGCACATGTGGTCCTGTAGTCCTCATATGTGTGAGAAACATAAAGCTGTGGGTGTCTTATTTCTCATTTCTCATTCATAGGGGTGCTCATCCTTGCAGACTTAGTTGGGCCTCTTATCCAACATTCTTTGAAATGTGAATTGCTTTGTATACAGCCGTTTTACTAACATGGTAAATAAAAGATATTTAGACATGGGTAAAATGCATTTATGTATTGATTTAATTTGTCACTGAGTTGCGTGTGTAGTGTACTGTGTAGGGTACTGACAGTACTGTTGTTTTATTTACATAAACATGAATATGCAAGCATTTTTTCACATTTCTTTTCTAATAGTATGTATACTAAAATGTTTAAGTTTTCGATTTTAACAGCATTTCAATAAACTATCAAACATCGTACTACTACTAGTATTTTTTTGTGCACAGGTGGTTCTGGACTTTTATTTTGATAGCAGTCGACGACAAGCACGCTTTTAGTTGCAGCCTTCACGTGGACCGATGAAGCAAGGGAAGTTGTTGTTTTTTAAGATAGTGTAAATAAACAACAACTGAAAATGTCACTTGACGCTGTAAAATGGAATAAACGCGCATCACTGCTATATGCAGTCGGAATTTGGACCATGCTCGGGTCTTATGGATATTATAGGTATCAGCACAGAAACGATCCACGAGGTAAATCAGCTGGTGCAGTCTGTGTCATTGAGTAGTAATGGCTAGAGGACAACAGGCATACATACATTTGTGTGTGTGTGTGTGTGTGTGTGTGTTTGAGAGAGAGAGAGAGAGAGAGAGAGAGAGAGAGAGAGAGAGAGAGAGATATTGAATATATGTGTAATGTACTGTACAGCCTGTGTATGTTTAGCACTACTTGTTACTGATTATAATGAACCATGTTACAGTATTTTGGCGTAACTTTGGCAATGGTTTAGTGGAAAGGGAGTATGCCTGTTCCTGTGCTATACACCTTTAACTGGAGAATCTTCATTCAGAATGCTATGTAGACTAGAACTATACTTCATTCCTGTCAGGGGAAGTCCTATAATTTATGCAACTGTAATATTAATTACTATTGGGATATTTCTGGAAAAGAGTATGTTTATTTATTATGTCATAGGAACATAATAAGGGCCTAAAAGTGGATTAAAAGTGGGTGGGGTTCTGATCAGTTTCAACTGCTTTGGTGTTAAGGAAATTACAAACAGGTTTACTAGAGGAGCAACAATGAGACGACCCCCAAAACAAGGATGGTTTAAAAGGTGGAGATATTGATATTTTGTCCCCACTCATCTTTTCTGACTGATTTTTCACTAGCTTTGCGGTTGGTTTGGGTCAGCTTTACTACTAGTACCGTGGTGCGGTACCTGGACTCTACAGAGGTTGCACAGGTAGTCCAACTCCTGCAGGATGGCACATTGTTACGTACCATTACCAGAACATTTGATGTGTCTCCCAGCACAGTCTTAAAATTATAATAGAAGATCGGGACAAGGTCATAGAAGGTCCTCAACCCCTCAGCAGGACCGCTGCTCCTTTGTGCAATGAGGAACACGATGAGCCTCCAGCAGGCTCCTGCTGTAAATGTGTCTGACCAAACAATCAGAAACAGGCTTCATAAGGATGGCCTGACTGCACGATGTCCTGTAGTGGGCCCTGTGCTCACCGCCCACCACTGTAGAGCTCGATTGGCATTTGCCATAGAACCCCAGAATTGGCAGACCCTCCACTGGCGCCCTGTTCTTTTCACAGATGAGAGCAGGTTTCATCTGAGCACACGTGACAGACGCGACTGGGTCCTGGGTTTCTCCTGGTGCACGACAATGCCTGGCCTCATGTGGCGAGAGTATGCAGGCAGTTTTTGGAGGATGAAGAAATTGATACCATTGACTGGCCCACCGGCTCGCCTGACCTAAATCCAATAGAACACTTCTGGGACATTATGTTTTGGTCCATCCGACGCCACCAGATTGCACTTCAGGCTGTCCAGGAGCTCAGTGATGCCCTGGACCAGCTCTAGGATGAGATCCCCCAGGACACCATCCGTGGTCTCATTAGGAGCATGCCCCGACGTCGGCCATGCATACAAGCGTGTGGGGGCCATACATACTACTGAGTACAATTTTAAGTTGCTGCAATGGAATTTGGGTTAAATGGACGAGCCTGCTGCATCATTTTTTTGCTTTGATTTTCAGGGTATCTTTGAATTCAACCCTCTGTAGGGTGATCATTTTCATGTCCATCAAATCATGTGACATTTTTTTGTTCCTAACACATTACCCAGTCCATATGAGGAAAATATTCTCCATGATTTTTTTACCATTGACATCTGATGTGTTTTCAAAGTGTTCCTTTAATTTTTTTTGAGCAGTGTATTATAGCCAAAAGACCAGAGTTTAAGTCATAATTAAAAAAAAAATTTAATCCATATTTAAATAAAGAAACTGATAAGGCCTCTTAATATACATTTAAATTAAATATCAGTACTAGCATACCAAATGGTTAATAGCAACTGCCATGATTGAATTAGATTTTTTAATTTTTATTTTAGGCCACATATAAATGGGAAATTCTGATTTAAATTTTGGTTTCAGTATGCTTTCATGCTTTACAGCAATTGCAGACATTCGAGTTTCTGCTTTGACAACCATATTGAATGTGTAGGCTAGTTTTAGAAATTCAGTAATAAAAGCATTTACAATGGTCTTTCATGAATATATTAAAAAAATAAGTTTACATTAATGGGATATCAGTGTGTATCATATCTTACATGTGTTACAGAAATATAGCCATATTAGCCCACTGAAATGTACTTAGTGTCTTGTGCATTTTTCATTCCGTAAACATTAACTATATCATTTTTTTTCCAGTTGAAATGCCCATAGAGGAAGAAGACACAAGACCAAACGTGAAAAAAATGAAAACACCACACGTGTCAACAACAATAGTCTACAAAGAAGATTTTGTGCCATATTCCACTAGACTTCTGAACCTTTTCAGACCCATAGCAGACAGCTCCTCAGGATGTCAAGATGACGAAAAATAGAAGGACACAAATCAAACCTGGTTCATTTGTGTAGATGGAGGGAAATGTCAAGACTATGGATGAATGAAATTGGACAGTGTCTGTCATCCCACATATTCGGTGACATAATTATGTGAGATGCATTAAAGAAAGATGCATTGCATTTGTTCACTTGCATGGTTTCAGAAATGTCAGAAAGGTTTAACTGTGTTAAAATATTACAGTGTTGCTGTTTCAGTTTTCCTGTTCAAATGTTTTTAATCACTGGGAAGATTGATATAGCTTTACATTTGCAATGTGTGATATTTGCGTATGTTTTAAATAAGATGACTAGTGCGCAGTGTATCTGTTGCCATCATGCTAGTATTGTTGCAGAGGGCCTTTGTAAAGTAAAACACATGACTGCTGTGGAAACAAATGCGATTTTCAAAGAATGAAAAACTATGCCAATGAAACAGACAGATTTTTCTAAATAATGTGGGCCTTTTTTATCTGTTTGTCAGGAAATATATATACGCTATGTAAAGGGCACCAAGTATTTGTAAATTATGTTAAAAACTGAGAAATGGAGGTGTTAGGTTCCGGAAAACAGCAATATTGAAATATAAAAATAGCCACAATCTTTTGGCCATTATCCAGCTGTGATGATAAATGTTAGCACAGTTTATTAAATAACAGTTTAATTAGGTTCTCAGTGGAAAAAGTGTGACTTATCTCTAAAACCCATTGAATAACATTGAGCGATACAATATGCTTTATTTGCCAGTTAAAGAAATTACATTTTGTTTGATAGACACATGGAAAATATGAGATCACTGGACAAAAAATGGTCACCGTTAACTGAAATGTACCTAATAGCAGGTAATACTTCCACAACCACACTGGACATATGTCTGGATGGAAGTGACATGAATGTTGAACTCTTGCATCAAGGAATTGGGCAGTTTGGCAAGATTTCGCCTTCAATTTTGATGAGAATTTCCTGTAGGCTGGAATATGGGGCACTGCTGGTAGACCAGTATTACTGTACACTTCAGTACCCCAGCTACTTCCTTCACACTGGGACCCTTGGCAAGCCCAAATGCAATCACTGCTTTTTGTCAGTCATTAACAGCTGCTTTGCAATGCATTATCCACATATCAGACGAGATATTCACTGCACCGCTCTGCCTCATTTGGATCTATAAATCCACACAGGTATTTATAGCCCCTTCATCCTCATGCATTGCAATCTTTTATTACCTTTTAGATTCCTTAAATAAAAGCTTTAGAAACTTAATCGTACACTAAAAAAATATTTTAGAGAAAGCTTACAGTATGGCAATTCTAAAATGACATGTCCCATGTCATTACACATAAGGTGCAGGAAGATGGCAAGAACCTAGGTAGTGTTTCAGTAGAATCAGTGACTGAAGTGACATCTGCATTCTAATCATCAGGACAGGCATCAGTAAATAATGTTAGAATTTGTTTATGGACATGCACATTCGATGACAGTAATGCTAATGCAATAGTGCAGTGGGTAAGACAAAAGCAGACGCAACTGTTCCTCATGTGACTGAGCATATCAACGCAGGACATGATCAGACTATGTCAGAACAATCTGTAACAACTACAGTAGGGAATTTTACAGCGTGCTTGCAGTGCTTCAACCCCTCATTACAAAGGCACATTTGAGAGTTTGTTGGTGCAAGAACCACAAACACTGCACTACAGAGAAGTGGGAAAAGTGAAATGCTCAGAGCAGACATTCTACACTGCATTAATGATAAGCGGGCAAGAGCATGGGTGGCATACCTCATTAGAGAACAATTGAGGCCTGAATGCTTGGGGTTCTAGTTCTGTTATGATGTCAGGGGTGCTTTGCTCTCATGTCGATTCACTTGCCCACCAAGAGGGAAGATTTACTTTAAATTAGTATGTAGCTATTCAGAGGGACCACTTTTATTCTGTAATCAAACATATTCTATAATGATGGTAAAGGGCAATTCCAGGGTCATGTTCACTGGTCATGAAGGGTCAGTTGAGAGAATGATTTGATGAATATAAAAATAATGTCAGTCACTGCAGACACCAGATCTCAACAGCTGTAGGAGATTGTGGACCAACTTATTTTAGAACTTGCTCTACACCATCATCATCAGAACACCAGTTCAGCACAGTTCCAGAGACTTGTAGAATATGTGTTACGGTTAATTCAAGCTTGGACAAGCCTGATAAATATTGTAATTATATTCCATCATAACATACTATGCATAATCTAAGAAACAAGCAAAAATATAATATGTGAAAATGTACCAGTAATGGATGGATGGATACCTAAATATCAACACTTTTGATCCTGGAATTTACTTTAAAGAATTAAAAATGTCATGGATTGGGTTTGTAATCTCTCTCAATTAAAACAAAATAAACCAAAACAAGCATAAAACCTTTCTTTAAATATACTGTAAAAAGGTGACACTAAAATGGGGACTTTTTAAATAGGCGAACTTATCTGATGAATTATCAAAAGACTCACAAGCAACATATTTACATATTTAGTTACTTAATTTTCAGTTGATATGTAAGGTACTAGTGTAACTGAACATACTGCGTAATTTATAATAATAACATGTTTTGTCAAATAATGCTAATTAAAAAGAAACAAAGACAAATCTAATTTCTAAAAGGTTATTTAATATTTTGTCAGATATCATGTGTTAAAATTTACATTTATTATTTCTCGTTTATCATACACAATGTGTATTTTGTGTTATATTGATGTTATGGTTTTTTCACATTTATCATTTGTTATTGTTCGAAATCACATATTTTAAAGTATCGGTATTGTTACAGCCTTGGTATTACTTGGTATTGGATTAAATAGAAAAACATGATACTGCCCATCCCTTGTATGGATGGTACAAGGACGTAGGCCATATTAAGGCAGACGGCACTGACGTAGGCGTGACGCAGGTGCTAAAAAAAATCCTGGGAACCGGAAGTTAAAATATACCTAGGGGTACAACGCCAGGCAAAAACAATGAAAGCAATCGTTCAGAGAGTCAGTAAAGCAAGCGTAGTAGGTAAGAACTAAAGCAGCGCAATGTTTCCAATGAAATATGATTAAAAAATATTGATTAAATACTTGATTAAGAACGTGAGTGCTTTTCTTGTTATATAGCCAAAAGCTAATGAAACTGTCAGGCTTTTAAAACATACCAGAGAGTGCTTATTCAATCAGCTGACTATGCTTGCTGAGATTGTCGCTGCATAATAATAGTAGGTATAGTCTGTGTGCAGCAGTGTTGATCAAAAAGTTGGCATCGCGTGTAAATGAATTCGGCCATGTGCGATACCGGCTGCCGCTCATTCAAATATAGCGCTGTAGTTATTTCAGATGTGATGCGGTTTCTGTTGGCTCTCAGTGTGAGTAAGTTCCCAGTTTTTTATTCCTGTGCAACTTTTTAACAGTTGGGGAGGAACAGATCAGCTCCATCGGGAGAGGCCTTTGCGTTTTGCTTGGGATCTCAGCTGAGGACACACAGAAGGATGCAGACTACATGTGAGTAGTGCTGGGTGTTGATCAAGGCTGAGGTATTAGTTTGTCTTGGAGTTGTAGGCAGTTATAGCTGCATTAACTTAAAAGCCTACACATTTACACCTGATCAAATGGACAGTGAGTATGCAAACAAGTAGCCATTGAGTATCTATGTATGTCTATTTTTGGGTCTGCATCTGTTCACCAGGGTGCGTAAGATTCTGAACCTGCGTGTATTTGAGGATGAAAATGGCCGTGCATGGAGTCGCAGCGTAATGGACAAGGAACTGGAGGTGTTGTGTGTGAGTCAATTCACACTGCAGTGCATTCTCAAAGGGAACAAGCCCGACTTCCATTTAGCCATGCCCGCTGAATTGTCCCAGCCTTTTTACAACAACATCCTGGAGCAGATGAAGAGTGCATACAAGCCAGAGCTTATTAAAGGTGAGGCTAAACTAGTTTGTCAAGAGGCCTTCCTGCTCAGGTTTAAATATAATATTTATACATTGTTGGCTAATAATTAAACAATTAATAATTATTTTAAAAATGCCACAGAGCAAAGCTCACAGTATACAATATAGAGGCTTGGCGTTGCAGGATGAATTACAGTAACAGAAAGGGTTAACCAGAAAGAAACTGATCAGGCTTTGTGTTGCAGATGGCCAGTTTGGTGCCTACATGCAGGTAAACATCCAAAATGACGGACCTGTCACCATTCATTTAGAGTCTCCTGCTGGGCCCACAGATGCTAAACAGGTACCATGTCCTAGCACATATATTAGTAAGTAGGGATGTAAAACATACTCTTCACCTTGACCTTTGAAAGAATGGACAGGATCACTGTTTGTTTGTTTTATGACTTTAAACTCTTGTTAAATACATTGTTACATTTATTTTAAACTTGGATGTTGCACACTTTAGGATGCATGTTTGATATTTTTTCTGTCTCCCAAATGAAAGCTTTCCAAACTGGAAAAACAGCAGCAGCGTAAAGAAAAAACACGACCGAAAGGTAACTCCGAGTCAGGAAGGGACAAGGGTGCCTCACGCCCTAAAACGGACCCTAATGCTAGCAGTGGGGCAGAGGGTGATGTGTCTTCAGAAAGGGAACCATAGCAGAGGGTGAGTTATGGGCCTTCTCATTCCCACATGGAAATAAAAATGTGAACTCCATGTAAAGCTTTAATATTAATTCTGGTGAGAGTAATATGTTAACAATGTTGCAATGTCTTGCAATTTCTTTATGGGTAAAATTAAAGAATCAAGATTTTGTTTGGCTTATGCTCTCATTTCAAATAGTTCCTCAATTGTGGTCAGAAACATTGGCACAATTCCAGCAAATAACTCAAATTTTTATAAAATAATTAGATTTATTACAAGAACAGATCAAAGGGCTAAAGTGGCTTTCCACTATTCTTACAGTTACAAAGAAGTAGTAAGTACTTTTTTCTTCTGCTTAATACAAAGGGGGACAGATCAGATTTTAGTGGTAGTTCATCATATCTTTTTGATATGACCTATGTGAGACCTTTTTCTGAACAGCTCATGCTCCTAAACTGGCCCACATGTGTAAAAGACCATTTCTTTACGTGGCATACTCATCCAGACGTAAACAATCATGGGTGCCGACGGATGCAGGTTTGCTACTGAAGATTTATTTTTCATCCTTGCCAGCATCACAGGAGCCTTTGTCATGTTCCAGTCAGATGTCTGCAGCCTGTGTAGCCAAGGCAGTTTAGGTAAAAGTGGTGTAGAAACAATATTGATATGAACAAAATCAAGCTGCGCAGCAGAAAAAAGTTACCATAGTGTCAGCTTTTTGGCAAAGTAAGGCCCTCATAGAAAAAACAGCCCCTGCTGTCAAACATGGAGTAGGTTCACAGATGTTCTGGGGACTGCTTCTGGCGCTATGTGCCCTGAACATGTGAATAACATCAGAAAATCACAAAATCAAACCCTAATAAAAACTTCTAGAATGGGGCTCAGTGTCAGCTTGCTGTAGAAAGAGCATGTTATTCAGTCACAGCCATGTTTTTGATTTGTAGTCTAGGTTTCTTTAAACTTTTCGTTCAGACTTTTAATTTGTATTTAACACAAGTTTTACAATCTTCAGCCATTTATGTTAAAAGCTCTTTGAACATGGAGTGGGAGCAATAGTGCCTAGCGCCTTTGTTTGTAAAGAAACATCAACCCAAATGTTTGAGGTCTGTTACTTAACTATCTCGACACTTGAATCCTCCCTCACCATTGTTATCAGTTCTTCCTTCTCAGCAGCACAAAATTATGACATGTTGATTTTGATTGACAATCTAAATATTTGAAATATTTTCTGGCTGTTCAGACTAAGTTGCATTGTGCATATATGATAGGTATTGGATCATATATGCACAATGCAACTTAGTCTGAACAGCCAGAAAATATTTCATGCAATTCAAAGAAGACCTGAACCTCTTCCTCTAATCATGACTGTTGTTTCTTGCATCTTGACCACTTATGTTTTACAACCTGCTCTAGGTGTCTAACAGTCCTCTTCTCACTGTTGCTTTGAGATCATTTGAGATCTAGAGTTGAGATCACCACTTCAGAACTCTCTTGCTGAAAGACCTGTGACATTTGACAGAAACCCAGTTTAACTGACACTGAGCCCCATGTTGCGTTCTAGAAGTTTTTATTAGGGTTTGATTTTGAGATTTTCTGATGTTATTTACACGTTCAGGGCACATAGCGCCAGAAGCAGTCCCCAGAACATCTGTGAACCTACTCCATGTTTGACAGCAGGGGCTGTTTTTTTTGTTCTTTCCATGAGGGCCTTACTTTGCCAAAAAGCTGACACTATTGTAACTTGTTTCTGCTGCGCAGCTTGATTTTGTTCATATCAATATTGTTTCTACACCACTTAAACACACTTTTACCTAAACTGCGTTGGCTACACAGGCTGCAGACTTCTGGATGATCACTACAATGGACACAGGAACATTGAAATACCTTAAAACTAAGATATCATCTTAATTGTCTACAGTTATAATGTGTTAAAGGTGTGTTGTAATTATAAACTGGTGAAGGGTTAATTGCTTAAAATCCAACTAATATGCAGATTGCTAAGGGTACCATCCAGTCTAGTTTCAGAGTTCTGTGTGGAAAAAGATCATGTGTGTTGTAATGCAAGCGAAGCATGGTATACTTGTATGCTCACGCAATTAATGATTTTCTAAAGAGTTGATGCATTATTTGGAAAAATGGCAAGGGGGTTATTGTATTTTTGGCCATCACTGTAAATACAGTGTCCTTGCTGGCATAGTGATATTGCTATGTTAATGCTCTTTTCCATTTTTTTCTTGTTTGTATGTTTGTTTGTCTGATTAGGAGAGAGTGTATTTGGGACTGATCTGTCCACTCTCCAGATACGGGCTGCCATCTTCAGGGACTCCAAACAGTGTAGCACAACTAGGCCTGACTCATATAATGACATGGTCATTATTTTACCACCTCCATTCACCCTTCTAACCAACTGTACAGCCTTCATTTCTTCTCAAGCTGGGATTCTTGCTAAGCATCCTGAGCCAGAGGAGGGGGACAATGCAACGTCAGCCAGGAAGTACTTTGACCATCGTGTTTGTGCTGTTTTGGAGCAACATGTGAATGTTAATGTAAAGTTTATCGTTATCTTGACTGCATGTGATTTTAATGTAAAGGACATCAACATGGAGTGATGAAAAGAGGTGTCTTTATTTAAATAAAGGCTTTGTTTAAAAAAAAAAAAAACATGACATACGCTGTTTAAACCAGGTTTGAAGTTGTTTCATTTTGCTTAAACAAGTTCGTAATTCTTCAACAAACCATCAATATTTCATTTAATGAAAGAATGAATTGGAGTTTTAAGATTTACACCTCTTAAAAGGTTTTTTTTTCTGACTGTTGTCATTCATGTAATATATTCTTGCCCATGAAATGAAATTGTGAGAGCTGAACACTGTGTTGAGTCTTAAGAACAAAACAAAATCACATCCTAAATACAATTAGTCAAGTCAAGTGGCTTTTATTATCGATTCAGCTCTGTACAAGTACACAGTGAAATGAAATTCCAGGTTTTTTTTTTTTTTCAGTGATAGAGTGCCACATGGAACAAAACGAGAACAAAAAACAATACAGTACAGGACAGACTGCAGAAAGTGCAATGTGCAAGACAGTATAATAAATAAGACTCAATTCTGAGTAGTGGTAATGAGTGTAAGGTGCATAGATGTTTAACAGGTAGGTATTGGTAATAAGGTGCATGGAAATGTAACATCCCATGACGTTATATTCAGACAGCATACATTGCACATGAAACATGAAGCACATCACTGCGGTAGTAAAGGGGAATATATAAATAAGATGAATAGGATGCAGATAGATTTAAAATGCTAGAGGTCATGGTTGTGGGGGGGTTAGTTCAGTCACTGTTGTTTAGAACTGACTGCTTGTGGGACAAACCTGTTGCAGAACCGTGCAATGACAGCACGCATGCTCCTGTACCTTCTGCCAGACGGCAGCAGTGAAAGAAGTCCATGTGAGGGATGAGTGGTGTCCTTCACAATGCTGATGGCCTTACGGGTGCAGCGTGTGGTGTAAATGTCTATAACAGAGGAGAGAGAGACCCCTATGATCTTCTCAGCTGTCCTCACTATTCGCTGTGGGGTCTCGCGGTCTGAGGCATTGCAATTCCCAAACCAGGCGATCATGCAGCTGCTAAGGATGCTCTCCACAGTCCCTCTTTAGAACATGGTGAGAATTGGAGGAGAAATATGAGCTTTCCTCAGTCTCCGCAGGAAGTAGAGGAGCTGCTGGGCTTTCTTGGCTATGGAGCCGGTGTTAAAAATCAACAGAGCATTTTAAACATTAATCATTAACAATGGATAATATTTTTATTTATAATATAGTTTGTTTTACGTCTGTGTTGGACGGGGAGGGGAATGGGGGTCAACGTAGAAGGTTTGTAAGAATAGTGAAAGAACAATGGACTTTTTGTTACACAACCTACTTTTCAGGTGATGTTAAAACCTCAAATAGAGAAGAACATTAGGTTACACACATGCGACTGAATTAGAATAGAGAAGCCCATTCTTCTAGTCGCTGTGCGGGGGTGTCGGCAGAATATGTTTGAGACGTTATTCGTAGTTTCTGTACTATCAGGTGGATGTTTCAGGGCGCTTAAAATGGGGGTGGCGTAGATCCGGTTATCTCTAACTTTTGCTTCAGTCTATGATGTAGGTTTGTATTCATATGAGGCAGAACCTTGTCACCCCTGTGAACGACACATGACCCAGTGAACCATAGCGCGCTCCGCTCCTGTCTGTCGGCGGTTTGGAGTTATGAGCGGAGAGGAGGCTGCGTGATGCTGAAGCGACATCGTGGTAAAGCGTCTGCTGTGCGGTAAAGAGGTGAAGTCTAGGTGGCGAAAATCCGAACAGTGTGCGTCTGGTCCTGGACAGACCCTGCTGTCACCGAGTTTCTGTTGAGGCACAGCGCCTTATGGTTAGTCACTGAATTCTTTCGATGCGAGGACGTGTCATTCTTGTACATGATTTTCTTATGTGCTTGTTCTGGTGTTACAGGTACCTCAGGCGTGTATTCTACATCATTACTAAGATCTTTTACAATTTGATCTGAGTAGACCACTTGTAACAGTAAGCAAAGCGAATTAATCCCATGTGTACCAAATTTGCTTATCCTCAAGTATTCTCGTTGGTGCATACTTGTGTGTGTTTGTATTTGTGTGTGTGTGTCTGTTAAACTTTCATACCAGAGTTGAAGAACAGAAAACAATGGAAGCAATTAGCATTTAAGACAAGTTCCCTTCAGAATTCACTTAATTGAACAGTATGATGCTTCGGACCAACCTGCTTGCTCTTAGTAATGTTTACAGTTTATGTTCTTATGCATGATCTCTCTCTAATCTTTCTTGTTCCAGAGTGGTTGGGTTGTATTTCAACAGGGCTTGTGTATTTTTGATTAATCAAGAAGTCAAAATGAGGAAAGCAAAGAGCGGATAACTGGAAAGCAGGATCACTTTTTTGTCCCAGTTAATCACTGTTGCTACTAAATTGCATGTGGCTTTGTTTGTACGCAGCTGTGTTGAGTATGTCCTCTTACACTCCACTGTTCAGCTGAGAGCGCTTGCCAGACTGAGGACCTCTTCCCCAACAGAACCAACAGTAAGAATAGGCCGTACAATATTTTGTTTGTTAAGGGTTAGTACGACGCAAGCTGCAATATGCAAATCAACACTCTGCCAAATCCCTTTGTTTTCTTTTTTTCCTAACAAACCTGTGAGCATCTTGGCCAATCACAGTTGCAGGTGATTGCTTGTGGGTGTTTTGAGGAAGCGAGGTAATCCAGCAGAAGTAAATAGTTTTGGTCAATACAATGCAGGCGAGAAAGGGCACATTAGTAAATTGCTATCCTATATAGGTGCAATGTAAATATTTATATAGTAACATAGTATAGCATAGTAATAGGTAATGGAATATAGCATAATGTAAATGTAGTATAATGTAAATATGTAAGTATTTTATATATCTTGTAGCGAAATTGAGGTTGTGTGACGTTTTGTAAACAGACATTCTTCTGTGTCTCACAGTTTATTCTAGTTTGGAGTTATTTCAGATGTAGCCTACTGCAAACTCAGTAACAATGTGGACATAATGCACTCCTAATTAGTGTTTCAGACTGTTAACTGGAGTGTGTATAATCTGATCCTGTTTCTTCTACTCTTCTCTGGCTGTTGGTGCCGCCCAACATAGTCATGCTGATCGTGTTTATAAAATCCTAAAATATATTGTCTGTGTCTGTTTAAAGGTTAAAAGTGAATTCCACAGTTTTTTAATATTTCTGCATAATACTTTTGTAGAAATTAAAGAGTAACTTAGAGTATTCAATATGAAATGTGTGAAATGTATCATTGTTCTGCTTACAGTAATAAATGATTATAACAGAAAGTAATTACATTAAATGCCTCATGAATTAAGGTTTTGATTTAAAGAGTATTGTTAATATGTTCAATCTATTTGGGAGTTAGCAAAAGAAAAGCGTCTTTGTGTAGTTTAAAAAAAAAAAAAATTATTACCATTATCAACATCACATATAAAATTTTAGATTGTGTGTCTAGGTCCTCTGGTCATTTTTGATTGCAGATAAAATGACAATATTTGTATAGTAGATATTGTGACTTCTGGTCCCTATCACCACCACTACGGTGGTTTAAGATATTAATATTCTCGACACTGAACTATGTTACATTAGAACACACTGAATGAGCTTGTTAACATTTCAACGACTGAATTATGTAGACATGTGGGGCAATGATAAAAACAGCAGAATGTATAGATATCTTATAGATAATTAACTATCTCTAAAACATCAGGAATATGACAACTAGAACTTCTTTATGCCCAGCGATGTGTTCTGCAGAAAAAAAATTTCAGTATACTATTTACCGGGCTATAACAGTATGCAAATTGATCTCTACTTCTCTCTGGGCACTGGTTTCTGCCAGTGGACTTTAAAGTAGGGCTCACAGACATCTCTTTATCCTGAAAACCTCCTGCACATGTGCACACACGCAGTGAAGCAAGTAAAGAATATACAAGCTACACACAGCTTGCATAAAGTGATCTAAGGTTTTACAAAAGCTTCAGTAGCACAGTTTTGAATGGTCTTTTGCAATGTATCAGTGACACATGAACATTTTGGCACTGAAGTAAATATCTTGGAAATGTACTGTTAACACATTACTAACATTAATATGTTACTTGCATTAAGCAAATCCTAACACGAATCCTAGCCCTAATCCTAATCTCAACCCAAAACCAACTCCAAACCTAATCATAACCTAATAATCTAATTAACACTCTCATCCTTGTCCTAATCTTAGATTTAATGGTCACTTCAACCCAAAACCCAATCCTACCTCTCACCACGGCCCTAATCCTAAACCTTATTGAAAGCCTAACCCAGTTAAGATCCAGTTACAAGATCCAGTAGGTGTCAAGTCTGTAAAATCTCGGCGAGGATGTTGAGATGGTCTGTATTATACACGGTCTGTTACATAGCCAGGGCCTCAAATTAATCTCTAGAGTCTCTTGTTCTTTTGCTGAGTGCTTTAAAGGGTTAATTTCTGCTGTACTGTTGATTTGTTCTTTGAGTTTGTTTTGTTTTTATTTCATCTAAAAAACCCACTCAAAATACAGTTTGCATGTCTTATGTCTTATGTTTCCCCAGTCCTGTTGAACAAGCAGGGTTTTTAAGCAGCCAGATCAGCATGGCCATGAACACAGGTTCCCTGCCCTGCAGGATAAAAAGAACAGGAAGTTTTTTAAAGGTAAGATGTGACTTTGCTCTCTTAGACATTGCTTTTCATGAATTCATTCAATCTCAGTGAGCTATAAGTTTGTCTCTGATTGTTAGTACTCTGGTATAAATATTCCCTAAGGTACTCGTGGTTTCCCTGACATGTTCTGATGTACTAATTTAGTTCTGACAACAATACTAAATTCAGCTTTACAGTATTTTCATGTGTGTTTCTGATTATATTTCATAATAATAATAATAATAATAATAATAGACTCAATTTATATAGCACTTTTCTCATACCCAAAGTTGCTTTATAGATGAGACAAAAAACATCAGTAAAATCACTGAGACTGAGAAGTTTTAAGTTAAGCATTGCAGGAAATCCAACAAGTATGGTATAGAAATATCGGTCTGAGTTTCAATATCTTTCATAGAGGGTAAGGGGCAAACATTTCAGCAATATTTCAGAAATAAAAAAAGAAATAGCGTTTTGAGCTAAGCCCTAATGCGAGTTTCAGAGGAAAAGGCAGAATAAAGAAGTTCAATCAAGTTATGGACTACTGTGGAAGGTTTCACAGGCACGTTTTTAAACAGAAACTAAATGAGGCAAAAATGTGTTGTATACCTGCTAGCTACAGCAGTGCCGCAGTAGTCCCTAGAGTGCCATTTTTTAGATCAGTAACATATGTATAATCTACAATCATGTTTTGGGCATAACATTTCAGGCCTTTATAATGCAGAGTGATGAACAAAAGCATGTTTCAGTGTAAAAATACTGCCATCTGCTGGTCAATATCTTCTTACCAGTCTTCTTGGCTTTAAAGACTTGAAGCTAAAACTTGGCAATCAGAATGTAAATTGCCCTTGGCCAAGTCCGCTTGTACTTTCACATCCTGCCTGGGTTCTGTAAATTTGTTTAAGGACTACATGTTTATGCTCACAGGCTGATAAGCAACCTGTTTACTGGAGGCACTACATGAAGAGTTCTGCCATGACTGATTTGGGGCTGGAATGCTCTGTAATGTGTCCAGTTTCCTGAATGGGTTTTTTGAGTACAGGAAGATGACTAACTGGCTTCCTGCCTCTGGATGAATATTAGAGGAGGCTTGAACATTTGTTTATTTTCAGAAGAGGAGAGGGTCTATCTAGTCGATGTAAACAATCATACACTCTTTCTTTTTCATTGTTTCCAATAGATGCCTCTCCATCTCTTTCTCTCATATTAGCTTCAGTAAAACTCTGTAAGTGTTTAATTTTCTCTTTTTGTAGTTAGTAGATACATTTGCATCAGAACTTGACCAGCTGGGGCAGGAAATGGTTTATACAGCCTCACAGAGACTTACCCACCATCCCGAAGCCTCTCTCTGTCCAGAGTAAGTAAAAGCTCAGGTTTTTGCTCATTGTCTTTGCTCTATACTATACTGTACTATACTATACTAGATTGTTGTACTGTACTATTTTGTTATACTATACTATACTAGATCATCATTATAGTATCAGTGTATATTCTTTACATTATTACAGTAAGATTTGAGATTGTATTGCTAATATTTTTGACAAGAAGCAAGTTTGGCATAGAATCACATAGTTGCTAACTGGATCAACATTGAATCTTGGAATTAAAGGGCTACTATAAATCTTAGAAGGTTTTACATGATGTTAAAGGGGACTATTATGCCTGTTTTCAGTGTGTGTAATTTTGTTGTTGGGTTTGCTAGAATAGATTTATATGCTTTAATTTCATCATGAGAACAATATTTTTCTGATACTGTACTTAAGCGGGATTGTAGCTTCTGAATGGGATTTGTTTTTCTGCTGGTTGGTTTAGGCTGTACTAGATTGTTGAACCAATTGTATTTACTCGTCTCAGCTGTGGTTCTAGGTTAGTCCATGGTATAAATGCAGTAGGGTGGCTTAACTAGCCCCTAAGCAGATATACTGAGGAGGTGTTTCCTTCTAGAACCAGTGTGCTTGCGGATTCTGACTGGAATTAATTTTTCTTCTGGTAAGGTTGGCTTTAAAATTTTAATTTACTGTGACTACGTGTTCTGATCGGTCAACGACAGAGCCACCCATACACAACCTTAGTAGTTGCAGAGTAGGTGGGCAATAAGGATTGTGTTATGAGATGACCTCATCTTGTAACAAAGGAAAAGGAATCGAATTTCAAAGAGGTTTATAACTTTGAAGAATTAGCATGTGAATTAAGCTATATAAACAAGGGAAGCTGAAACTGGGAACGCATAATAGGCTCCTTTTAAAGGGATGTTCTGGTCTAATATGTAATGCTGGGTTACACAATGTTCTGAATCCCAGCATTATTTCTTTGCTTCATCAGTTTGAAAAGACTCACAAAAATGCAGTTTTGTTTTCATTGATCATAATTGTTCTGTCACTTTCATGACAGTCGAAGGTCTTAGTGGTCAAACCAATTTTTAAAATCTATTTTTATTAAGCACAAAATTGATGCTTGATAACTTTAGCATGTTGTCTTCCTCATCAATCAGCATTTTTACATTGACTAATGCATTGGTTTGACTGTGATGATTATTTGAAATAGTTAATGCAATACAGAGACAGTTACTGTGGTATAAGATATTCAGCATCCTAGAAGAAATGTTACCTGTCAGTCTTCCTACTCCACTGAGAAGAAAAATAATATATAGCACCCCTCTGTACACAAAGTATTATTATATATATTATACTATATATTATATATATAAAAATCAGTGTAGTGTAGTTTACTCTTACCTTCAAGGTCCATTATTGTACCTTGAACACATAAAAGTGTTTAAACCAGAAAGTTCCACTCCAAACATGCAAGTAAGCATGATGTTTACAAAGGTGTAGCAAGGATTACATGTGTCATTAACTGAAAAACGGCAGCAATAATAATAAATGCAGTTATTTTGTCTAACCTTGTGACCAGTGTTTAGCTTTTAATTATCTCTCTTATTCTCTCTTGCTTGATTTCTCTCTCTTTCTGTGCAGAGTGGAGGGAGAGGTGAGTGGGGTGTACTTGCAGTCCCCTTCAGGAAGATGTGTGAGTGACTGTGTAAGCAGACACATGAGTGTGCTGGACAGGCTCACTCTTACACACCCCATTTGGTTACTACTGTCTATTACAGAGCAGGAGGCCACTCGCATTCTACTACAGCAACCAGCAGGGGTGAGAAGAAGAAATATGCCATATATAGCAATGTGCGTTCGTGCATGTGTGTCTGTTTGTGTGTGTAATGGTTGGATTAGCCTTTAGCAGTAATTCTGACCTCTGCCCCCTTCAGGCATTTTTGGTACGGCGTTCATCTGCACTACAGAGAAAGGTCCTTCTGCTTCGTGTGAATAACATGCCAGGACCTCCTATAATCCACTACCCTGTAAAGGAAAGTCTATACAGTATGTTGCTTCTCATTCAGACACTACTTTCTGTTTTCAAAAAAATGATTGAACAAAATAATGGTTTTATTTATGTTTGATTTTTTATGTTTATGCATGTATGTTATGTTTGTTGCATGTATGTCATGTATTTGTAATTCAAATCAAACACTGTTTTAATTGAACAGCACTACCAAGTAGGGGAGTGGAAGACAACAAGAGTAGATTCCTGTTAACAAAGACTCAAGAAAACTGAAAAACAATGTGTAAAGGCCTTGAAATGTTCGGATTTTCTTTTCATGTTTGTGTTTCTCATGCAGTATGGAAAACTATGTAGTTTTATGTAGTAATTTAAAAGTATATCTTAAAAGAATAGGAAAAAAGAAAAGTATAGCATGTTTGATGGAATGAAATATGCAAAATTGTTCAAAATGCTCACTGCCTTAGAGACATTATTCACTTTTTTTTCCATCTTTTGTTTGGTTCTTATTTATAAAGAAACTTGATTAATTTACTTCCCATTTGAGCAGAGGTATTTCACAGTGAAATGATTTCCAAGTGTGGCCGGAATGAAAACAATGGCTAAATGCGAGTTCTGGCCTGACAATGCCAAATATAAAGGATGCCAGTTAGCAAAAGAGAGCTAAATGCAAACTTGTGTAAAATCATTTGACATGGAGGAGGTAGCAAGTGTAAGCACTGTCACAGCATCCTCTGCCCCTGAAGTCACAACGCTTTTTTTGACCCAACCCAAAGTGAGACCAGGACAGCAAGTAATGAAGACAGCATGTTAATGACAGCAAATAATCTTTTGGCAATTATCTGACTACATTTATTAATATTATTTATTTTCACAATGTCATATACCTAATATTTAAAAAACGTGTAGAAACAATTACTTTAAATAATTAATTGTCCTTTTTTTTTTTACAATATCACATGCCTTTCATAATTTAAAATCTGTATTGATAAAGCTCAAAAGTGTTAGTATGTACTAAATATTTAATATTTAATATATATATATATATATATATATATATATATATATATATATATATATATATATACAGCTTGTTCCATTTGATCCTTTAAAATGAAAATAACGGAAGAGTTTAACATCAAAGAGATAAAAGATAATAAGCCTACTTTATAATTATGTTTTGTTTCTGCTGCTGTAATGTGTTGTAGCATTCTCTTTGGAAGATTCAGGAATCAGCTTTGCAGATCTCTTCCGTCTTGTGGCCTTCTATTGCATTAGCAGGTAAACTTTCTAAAAAGCATCATGTTGTGTCACCCACTATCTGATGTTCTAAAGTGTTCTCCTCAGTTAGCTAAAAATAAACCCAGATTTGTACGGTGGGGTTTAAAGGTTATTTTGGAATTAAGAGTTTGTTCTGTCTATTTAAAATTAGCTACTGATGTACTATGAATTGAGACAAACTCTCTCACATCGTGACCCATCAGTTGATAGGCCTTGTAAGAGCTGCATACATCTGCATACATGTGCATGATTATTCGTTGTGCTTCCATGACATTTTGATGGTACAGGTTAATTCCGATAATAACAACAATAACAACAAGAATGACAATAATGGTTTCTGGTTAAAATAAGCAGACTTATCTATTTTACAGCCATGTCCTTTACATAGAGGAATTGACGATTCTGTAACGAAAAGAGACAGATCTGTGCATCAAAGAGACAGATCAAATTTATAAGGTGCCAAGATGTTGTAAAGTTTAAATAAAACAGCAAGTTAACGAGGCACCATTTTTAAATGTTTCTCAGAAATGTCCACTGAGGTTGACTGTGTAATAAAAGTTGGAACTGAGTTCTACTATTCAGAACCAAAATAACTAAAAGAGATCTCTCCATGTTTTATGTATTTTACGGAAGGCATGTGTAGTAGGCCACAATCTGATCTAAGAATGTAAACAGGCAGACAAATGCATAAATACATGCTATCCCATGTTTTCATGTCATTACCTAAACAGACTTTAAGGCCATTAGGACAGCTTTATTTTTGCCACACCCCTGAATTTTAGAGCAGGAAGTGAGAGTGCATCCATGTCCACATGGCGAGCTGTTAGATCCCATTGTTTTAAAGTAGATTTGTGTCCCAAGGCTAAAAAGCAGTGTGTAATGTTTAATTGTTTATTGAAATGCTGTTTGCTATTCGTGCTCTGGCTGTTGTTAATATGACTTTGAATGACATTTTATATATATATATATATAAAAAAAGCCAGAAAATGTAGTCATTCAAGCTTTTTGGCAAGATTCTATTTCTTGCTCTCCTTCCCTTGTTTATTTTTGACCATTCTGACACTTCCTGTCTGTCGGTCTCTTGTGATTTCCTCTAAAGAGATGTTCTGCCCTTCACCCTGAAGCTTCCTGAAGCAGTCAGCTCAGCAAAGACCCCTGCAGAACTAGAGAAAGTGGCCAAGTTAGGAGCAGGTACTGCACTGTGATCAGGCCACCACAACAGATCATAATAATAACCCTCTCCACTCATTAGCCTTATTCTTTTCTACATATTAATGTGAATTTGGGAAACAAGGCTAAGAGCATGTGGTATAAGCACTGTTATAGTATCCATATAGTTCATGCTTCTGAGCACAGGTGTAAAGATGGTATTTAGCTTTTCCTAGTATACCATCATAAATGATTTAGCATTTATGATTTTCAAGTTGTTTTGAAATATTAGCCACATTTGTCTGGAAAATATAATGTCATCATAGTGATCACAAATAAGACCTTTGATGTTTGTCATGTTTACTTTTCTATCATTTATTGTAAAGAGCTTGTAATGCTAACATGGGAAAAGCTTACTGCTGAACTCTGCTTTCACTGCTCACTCTGCTTTCACTGCTGCACTGTTAGTCACACTCCTGTTACGGTCTCATTCCATGTTATTATTAGTGTTGCCAAGTAAGTGTGACATGAATGGAATTAGCATCAGAGTGAAAGTGTAACTGTGGGGGTCTGTGTATATATGTGCAGTCATTTGATCACCCTAAGTCAAATTACACGTTTAGTTGATGTTCAAAGAAAAAATCAAGTGAAAACATCAACACGTTCTCAACAGGGAACACACTTAGACATCTACAAGTGTTTAACATGGGAGGGGAGGTTGTTGTGTCGGTTGTTGTTTCAGTCACATTGAAATGTGGAAATTGTTTTACTTTTTATTGCTTGACCAAAATTTTCCAAAAGCATGTATCAGTTTACATATCCACTGCATTCTCTTCATTTCTAACTGTATATTCTCATGTCTGAAATAACCACCCAAGAAATAATTTATCTACATTTAATTCCTTGTGCTTCTATTATTTGATATTTGCACAACTGTTAAGATACAGAAAAGAAGTGCACAGTATCTACAGAATGTCCATGGCTGTAGTCAAATAACTGCTATAGGCCAGTAGGCAGGAAGAATGAAACTAGGCCAGCTGAATGTAATGGGTAGAAAGGGGGAGGAGAAAAAGGAGGGGCGTTCTCTGCCATATAAAGTTCACCCGTCCACACAGAAAGTTTGTTTGGATTTGAGTGACTCAGAGGTTTGTTAGGGTGTGTTAGCATGTGTCTGTTTGTTCAGGACTTGAATCAGCACATGAGTATCGTAATCCAAAGCTGTATTCACTGAATTCAGAATGCTTCGGTCATTTTTGAAACCTTCAAGACCGTGAAGATTAGAGGTCACTTTTCTCTCTCTCTCTCTCTCTCTCTCTCTCTCTCTCTCTCTCTCTCTCTCTCTCTCTCTCTCTCTCTCTCTCTCTCTCTCTCTGTCACACACACACTTTTATGTTTTTGCACTAACCAGGAAACCGAAGGAAAACAAGCGTGAGTATTTGTACCGACTGTTTATATTTTGTTAATATGTTGCTAGACTCTTTAGTTACTCCTCTACTGTTTTGTCTTCCTGTTTTATTTTATTTTTTGCCAGGGTTCTGGGACTCCGAGACGCATTCTTGTTCACTAGTTCAGAACAAATTTTCCAACTCTCTGCTCTGTGAATCATTGGTAACAAGGACACAAAGGCAGGTAACAAGGACACAGAGTCAGACCCCTTCAGGACACCGTGTTTTACCCAGGCAAGAAAGTGCTCCTCCTGCACTGACCCGTACCTGCTCAGCTGCTCCGCATAAGGACCAGAGTGGCTCTCATGAGGCTCTATCCTTCTTCAATCCACTTTTTCTCCAAACACACCAACAACCCACAGTGAATGCTGTCTCAGACATTCGCAAGGACTCCTTCAAGTCTGACTGTCAATTGCAAAGGGCCACCAGCAAATCCCGGCCCGTTCCACCACCCAGGCCGCCTCCGCCTCGCCATCTGCCTTGTCGTCCAGCTTTGCCCCCAGGTCAGAAGAGAATGCCTGTCACAGCTACATGGGCCAAAGACAGTCAGAGTTTAGCACAGAGACCCAAACTCACAGGCACCATGGGATCTAAATATAGTCGTACAAAAAAAAATGCACCTCCGCTGCCTCAGGTGCAGCCTGATATTGATCATCACCGCTGTACCTTTGCACTAGATGAAGAGAACATTGCCAAGGCATTGTCCCAAGCTAACCAAGCCTCGAAGGCACCTCTGAGACATACAAGTGAGGTCCTTCAGCTTTGGGATAGAAAAGGAGAGCCAGGCCAAGGATTAAGTGACCTATCTACCTCTTCATCTGATTCACTGGATTCGTCCCTGCATCCTCACAATTCAGATCTGTCTCTTAGCACAGACCGAGGTCTGTCCTCAGACAACAGTAGCAATGAAGAAAAGGAGGATGAGGACGAGTATGGTGCAGAACTTCAAAGGGACTTACAGCTGCGACTGCGAACCTCCCGTAACTCTAAAAAGCTACTGGCAATGGGATCAGTGGGGTCTCATCCTGGATCACTTCTGATCCTACCACGGGCACTTAAAGGACACTTCCATAAGGTCAGGGGAGTCCTGGGTGTGCTGGCCACTCCTGAGAGACGTGCCCTGTGCCGTATTATTGAACTCTCGAGAGACAAAAGCTCTTACTTTGGTTGCCTTGTACAAGACTATATAAGCTTTGTGCAGGAGAATCACAGTTGCCACACATCAGGCTCGGACCTGCTTCAGACCATCCGACAGTTTTTGACTCAGATGAAGGTCTACTTAACACAGGGTTCTGAGCTTAATCCTCCCATAGAGTCCCTTATACCCGAGGACCAGATTGGTAAGACTTTTTCTTCTAGAGTTTTTTGTATTACAGCTTTTATTACAACATTATACATGCTGTTCTCTTAAAAAATTAAAATGAATATTTTTATAATTATAAATTATTTTTAGGTGTGTTTGTATCCTCTACATGTTTTTCTGCATCTAGATATAATTTAGCATTAATTGCAGTCATTATATCTTTCAGTGTTGAGTATATTTAGAATCAGGTTGTAGCTGGAGTGCCCGCACATGCTGAATTGACATCCCTTGTGCTTGGCAAATGAGAGCAAAAGTCTTGAATCACACAAGCTCTGGAGCTCTGTGCAGTCTATGCATAAACTAAATGTATCATAGCTACTCTACAGCTACTCTCTGTAGCTGTTTAACATAAACAACCTAAAGTATAAGATAAATTAACCCCTAGTAATACTGATAATAAGTTTACATACTTATGGATGTACAGACATAAGTGATTGAATTCAAATGTATAATTCTCAAAGCATGTGCATTTAGGCTTTATGTCTTTAGCCTGTGTAAATATGTACTGTGTATGTGATGTGGACATAATGCTAATGAAAAGGTTGGAGACAATTTCTTTCTATTAACTATTCAGCTTGATGTGCTGTTTTGACAGTTTTAGTTACAAAAGCAATTGTTAAAATAACATGCTTTTTTTACATTTTCCAAGTGAACCATCACTAATATTTTTGCTGATTTTTTGAACATTTTGCTTTCCTCAAAATGTACATGGTTAGTTTTAATATATTACAAATTACTAAAACAATATCTAAACAAAACATGCATTAGACACCTTTCTAATACAAGGTTCACAAACTGTGGATAGACAGTGTAGGTGAATTCCTTTTAAAGTATTTAAACTAATTATGATTGTCATGTTTACTTAACACTCTACATAATAGAGTATTAAGTAAACTAAAAAAGACTAAAAAAGAGTAAATTACATAATACTCTCTGAAGTACTAGGTTGTTAAATTGACAGGAAGTAAAATGATTAATACCGGTATTGCCAGTATTTATTATCAGTATCTACAAGTTTGAATGATATTGAAAGGATTTATTTTTGCATTTTAGCTTCAAAAGCACAAGGATGAGTATGCAAGGTATACTTAATATAATGATATTGTGCTAAGTATGAATATGTACATAAACATTATCTCTGTGTGTTATGTTTTTGCATTTCTGCCTTTCGGTTTTAAAAACCCCCTTACACTGTTCGCACATTAGTACGTAGCAATATGGAGCCTAGTATTCACTAAATTCAGTCTCAACTTTAGTTCTCTTGCAGCTTTCCTGGTATATCTGCTATGGTATATGTGCTTAGGAGGCAACACTGTAAGGATCGATTAGAAGGAGATATTTTTTTAGCATGATGGACAATTTGTTGTTGTCTTTCCCAAGCTACCTTGTTTTAAATAGATACAGCATCATAATTCATCTCAGTAGTATTGGGAACTTTTAAACTGCAATTTTGGGAGGAGTAGGTGTATCACAGGGGTGTAGGGGTTTAACAAACCATTTCAAATTACAATTTCATACAGTACATTGGCATCTCAGTTTAAAACATTTTCTGATGCAACTAAAAAGAGTGGCTAGATTTTTGTTGATATGTTAATGCTTTCTAGCATTCCAATCTGACGTTCTGGCCACAAGCAAATGTTAGCGCCAAGCATGTTTATCACAATATAGCAACACAAGTTAAGCTGTGAAGCTGTTTTATTAAATGCAGTATGTTACATTGTTACAACCCTAGTCAATTGGCTTTGGAACTACAGTTTATCTGAGAATTAATGTAAACATTTCTCCAACAGATGCGGTGCTGGAAAAAGCCATGCATAAATGTGTGTTGAAGCCTTTGCATGGCTCACTGGAGGCTGCCCTGCATGACTTCCAGGTCAGCAGTGGTGCATGGCAGCGCCTGCAAGAGAATTTGGCCTTGGCCAAGGCAAAGCAACCAAAAGAGCTGGGCGTAGATGGAGCACAGCCTCCAGATTCTCATGCCATTGAGAAAGTTCGACGCAAACTCCGTTCCATGTGCAAGATGTACTCACCAGAGAGGAAGGTCAAGGTGCTTTTGAATGTATGCAAGCTAATCTACAATGTCTTGCAGGATTACTCAGGTGAGCAGGGCAGTGTCGGGGTGAAGAATCCAGTGTGTATTCTTTTTTGTGTGGTATTTAGAAACTGTGACATATTATTACGGTCATTAAAAAATACCCTCTAAAGGGAAACTATTATTATTATTGGAGAAGGAAACAGCATTGTTAACTGTAATGTTTACATTTTCTGGTAAATTCCTGACTACTTCTAGTGGTCCAGTTGTTATAACCTGTTTTGTTATTATTAAGGCTTGACTTGCTGGTGTTTTGAATTAGTGTAAAACAAACATGATATACGATGACAACCATATAGTGAGTCATGCAATGCAGCATGATTGGGCAGTTGTGATGAGGAACCTCTGTTGGAAATATATTTCTTCCTATGTAACAGTGGCAGGGAGGATGTTTGGGGCTGATGACTTCCTTCCCATGTTGACTTATGTGTTGGCTCAGTGTGACATGCCTCAGCTGGATGCAGAGATTCAGTATATGATGGAGCTCCTGGACCCCTCTTTACTGCATGGAGAAGGTAGACTGCCACACTATCCTCACTCTGACATGTGGATACACAAGTGCTTGCATTTACTGTTCACTTGCATTACACTTACGTGCAGCCGAGTCTGTAAATATATTGCTGTTGATATTTTTTTCCTTGTCTGCCTATGCATATTGGAGTTGAAATGGAACAACAAACAGTAAACATGTAACAGGTGAAATGAAAAGTAAATAGACAGGTAAAACAGAATTATTATATTATAATCTTAGCTAAACATTTCATTGTAACTGGAATCTGTGGTAGGGTTATTCTTTGTTCCTTTCAAGACAAGAACAAATAAAAAAAAAAAAAGGTTGAAACTGAAATTAGACCAAACTACTAGTTGAAGTTCTCTAGACCATGGGACTGAATATGACAAACCTGCTTTCTAAAATATTGCTTTCTTATCTGGTAGGTTAAGATGATACAATTTGAAACTGCTATTCTGTGATACCTCTGTCCTAAATTAGTTCCTAACTGAATATGTCATGGTATTTCAAAGCATAACTTCTTGTCTGTTTAGCATGGTGGAGGTACTGTTATGGCATGGGCATGTATGGTGGCCAGTGGAACTGGTTCCTTTGTATTTATTAATATACATATGAATTATTAAAAACAATAAGATAAAAAAAAATAGAAGTAGAATGATCAGCAATGGCCAAATGAATCACCTGAAAACACTTTAAATCAAGCATTTTTCTTACTGAAGGCAAAACTGAAGACAGTGTCTGGGGATGTCTATAAGATTACAAACACTCACTGGCTGCAGAATATTTGCAAACAAGTAAAACTGGCCATTCCATTTACAAAATAAATTATTAGTTTTTTTTCTTGTTACTATACTCCGAATAAGGGTGGGAGCTATATATGAAAAAGTTACAATTACTACAGAGTTCACGAAATTTTAATTTTGAAGTTGAAGCTGCCGCTATACTCCAATATGTTGTGGTGGAAGCAAGCATAACACTACATTTGTCAATGTCCAAATATTTACAGAGTTTACTGTAGATAAAGAAAGGGATGCCAGGATGCATTTAGACAATCTGATTGCTTAAGGTGCTTCTATATTTGTATGTGCCTAAAAGGAACATTGCAGGAACTTGTAGGAGCCAGCCATATCGATGGTTTCCTGTATAAAGAGTTTGGATACTGAAAGGGTTTCAGAAACCTTAGGGAGCTGTCTGTGCTGTGCATTGTTACAGTCCGAGGCACTTCCTTTGCAGACTCATTTCCACCTGGGTGTTGGTCTCCTGTTCTCAGGCAGTGGATCAGAAGCCTGGATAAAGTGGAATTGTGGCTGCAGTGCCTTTAAGCAGTAAGGGTCATGTAATCCTCAAAGATCTATCTTAAATCATGTTGAACTCAACCAGCAAATAAATAAATAAACAAGTATAAGTTTATGCACACTTTTGGGACATATGGCCTTCGTGTTTAACCAGGTTTATACATTTTGTTATACTGTTTCAAACATCTGGCAAGAAGTGATTTAAAAAGGAAGAAAACAAAAGACAAGTAAATAAGCAGCTATTAATGCTAGCAGTGAGGAGAAGGGATTATGCATTTCTTACAGTAGGTAAACAACCCAAAATTCTAATGATGCTGCATGTTATTTGTTTGGAATGTGAATTCGACAGACTCATTTTACAAACTGAATCATCTTAACAATTGCTCCTTTAATTTCTGAATTTCTGAATATCTTATACATAAAGAATTTTAAACATTTTAATTACCAAGCCTCCCTAAATAGTCCGGTGCTCAAAGGCATTCATTACACTATTGACTTGGCATTTGATAATTTTAGCAAAACATTCCTGGCAGTGTTAAACGTGCATGCCCCATCTAGAAATTGTTAGAATTTTGAGATAGGTCTAGTCCCTGTTTCAACACTGAAATATCTTCCCTGCTAAATGCAAGAAATAAAGCATGAGCCCTCACAAGATGAAACAGGGAACGAGGCCCCTGGCTTCTATTCAAGTATCTAAAGAATACATGTTCTAACATCAGAAAAAAGAATTAACAGAATATTATTATTAATCTGATCAATTTTATCCAAAGTGTGTAACAAAGTTAATAGTGTACATTTATTTGGAGAATAAAGAACATTAAGGGAGGTTTTAAGCCAGCAAAACAGCATCTATGTTATAAGCCCACAGCATTTTTGGTACTGCTTTTAGTTGGTTTAGGCACAATTACCAAAGGTGTGCTTGGAGAACAAGAAGCAGTATTTTATATAAGGAGTACTTTGCAAAAAGTTCTGAATAAGGTGAAAAGAGCTGAAGCTGAAAAGAGGCGAGGGTCTACAACAGGACTTAGACATACTGTAAAGGAGCTGTATCTGTGTAGGATTTACTGTTTGAATAAGTATGACCCTTTTGTTTATTTTCTAGGTGGATATTATCTTACCAGTGCATATGGCGCCATGTCACTGATTAAGAACTTTAAGGAGGAGCAAGCAGCTTGTATTCTCAGTTCTACTACTCGCAACACACTGCACCAGTGGCACCAACGACGCACAACTCAAAAAAACCTTCCTTCTGTAGAGGACTTTCAGGTATTACAGCATATATACAGTGATTCCATGACACAGGAAGTTGAGATGTCCACACTTTTAGAACCGCAGATGTGTAGATGGTTTTTTTTTAATGCTATAGATTTATTTGAACAATTTTAAAAACTGAAGCTAAATTAATATATTAAACAAAATAAACATTTCTAACACTTTCTGTTGGCCAGAGTTTCAAAAATGAGTTAAACTAGCTAACTTGCATTTTCTTAAACCGCTGTTTAGCACAATGACCCATGTCCAGTAATGCAAAGAAAGATTGGCTGTGTCATCCCTGCCTCTGAGTTTTGTAGTTTTTCTGGATGCCAAACGTCATCTAACATAAGTCTGGTTTCAGGCTCATGTACAGCTGCAACTAACGGGGTTGGGGGGCAAGAATCTTATGACAAGAGTGTACGTGAGTGTACACTCTGCAGCTGTAGCAAGAACACTTCTATCTATTTATCTAATAAGGCATCTTTCGTCTACACATAGTCACATAAAATGTATGGGTGCTGCTATATGTTTTTTCCTGCTGCTTTCCATAAATAGTGTGCCATTAGAAACATACAAAACACACTCTCATCATGTTTTTCCCTTCTGAGTCTAAATTGGTTTTACTGGTTGTGCCATATGCTCCTTGCTCTTTGCATTAAATGTGATGAGAAATAAGCAGAGTACTTCTAACACATTACAAAATATAATTTAAAATGACTATTTCATGTAAAAAGCCAACAAAGAACTCAAAAGATATCAGTTATGAGTGCATAAGAGCATATGTGATTTTGCTGCAACATTAAAATAACTTATTGTAAATTCATCAGATCAGTTTATTGAACTAAACTCACTAGATACGCTATATGATTAAAGAGAAAGAAAAAGTAAACAAAGCATGCCAATTCAGGGTCTCACACTGAACTTTTATTATTTGGCATGCCAGGCCTACATCACATGGTGGTATTATTAATGAAAATACAAAGATCTGGTATCCATATTGTTTCAGCACATTCAACCAAAATCAAAGTACTGTATCTGGGTGTCAGAAAACTTGACACCATTGTATACATAACCTACATGCTTTCCTGTATTCATAACATTATTGTTCTATTTGATATTGTTGTTAAAATGAATATACTTTAACTTATGTTCTTCGTATGTATATGTGTTCAGAATTTCCTGCGAGTGGTGCTGCAAGAGGTGGACAATGGTTGCACAGCTAAAACCCTGCAGGTGCGGCCCTATACTACAACTGAGGAAGTCTGCTGCCTCTGTGCCAACAAATTTCATGTGGCTGATCCAGAAAACTACGCTCTCTTCCTCCTCACGGATGACAGCAGCCAGCAGCTGGCCCCAGACACTTACCCTCAGTGGATCAAAGCTGATTTCCATAGCCGTCCTAGCCCCCAACCCTTCTATTTTGTCTATAGGAGACTGACAAAACCCAATGGCTGTGTTCCATCACTGCGTCTCAACAGCAGCTGCCCTCCAGATTGACTCAAGTTTGTGGCTTACGGTGTATACATATATATATATATATATATATATATATACACAAGAAGGGGAAACAGCCTCAGTTTATATGAATCATATTAACTTTTTATCATACACCTTTTTCAACAGAGACTGGAATGGGCATTGCAAAAGTTTGATTTTGTCATCTGTAAGCCAGTATGTAAGGATTTTATAGAATGCTATAAATCAATGTATAAATCAACATTTAATGCTGCTCTAAAGTATCAGAGTTCACAATGCTCATATTCCACCGATGTTCATAATGCTCAACAGTATAAAAAGTTATTTTCTGTATGATCAATCTAAATTTGCAATTTAAATTTTATTTATGTAGTGTTGAACTTCATATAGAGCAAGTATGTGGATCAGTTGACCAAGCACAATTATATGTTCCCAGTCATTTTGAGGAGTAAGTACAGTTAACAAAGCACAGCCTTCTGTGAAATAACTCCGCTAATAAATCTGGACAAGGTGATTTTGTAGAAACCAGAAATGGTAAACAGATTTTTGAAAAAGTTCCACTAAAAATTTACACTCTCTCCTTCCAAAGCCACTTCCCCAAAGCCACAACACTGCGCACAGCCTGACTAGTCAAGATATTGGAGAGAGAACACTCAAACCTACAATGCCGGCATACATACACACACAGATTACAACGATAAACATCACTAACTAGTTTACAATAATAAATACTCCCATAAACAAAATCAGATAACTGTTTATTTTACTGTAATGTGTCTTTTTACTGTAGAAAATGTTGATTTGCTGATTTAAACTTAACAAAAAAATCTAAAATAAATCACCTACTCTACCCATTCATTTCCCATAAGTGACAGCTTAGCAATCTCTCTGTGTGTAATAGTGTAATAGATGTCTGGAAGTAAACACACTGACTGTATTGCTGAAAGCAGTTACCTTTTGTTTTCATCTGTTCTCAAACACCAGTCTAGCCCTCAATTACCCTCAGAGAGTGCACATTTTTTCTTCTTTAGGAAAAGAATTTCCAGTAATGTGGCACTTTTGTGTTTGAATACTTTTCCTTTGCTGACTGCAATAGTTCTGCCATATTTTCAATATTGACATAAAAACGGTACTGATGTTTTTCATGGCCTTTTGAACATATTTATCTAAATGTTTCTAAATTCAAAGTGAACTGTATGTGTTAATCTTAGTGTGATTTTGTTTTGACACTTGAAGGAAGTTGAAACTGAACTAATGAGAATATATGGATATATATGTACATATGTAAAAAATGTTTGGGCTACTACGCAGATATAAGGGTAATATACAGTATATTGAAATGTGCATTGCTGTTGGTAGTAACTGTTTATGATAAATTTGCTTTGAAAACAAGGCTATATTTACGTTATTATTAATGTATTTTGCCATTCAAATCACTGTTTTCTACTGAGTTTATATTATTCTGTCAAATAATAAATCCTCTATGGTGGTCTTTTGCGGGGGCTGATCATTAAAGAACAGGCTAACAAAATATGCAGAAAAACAAACAAACAACAGTCTGTAATTTTAGATATACAATGTTCACCTACAGTGCCCTCTGCTATTATTGACAACCCTGATAAAGATGAGTATGTATGTAAATATTTACTTTCTGGTGAAACAGCTTACTCTCACACTGAAAACCTTGGGGGGAAAACAACTTTTAATTAAAGTAAATTTATTCTGAGAAAAAAATCCCTCCTCAACAACTCATTTTTAACCAAACACGTGCCAAATTATTGGCCAGGAATTTGCAGACATTCCTGTTAACACAATTTTAGGTCCTCTCTTGTACGCTCTTCTCTTTAACTGATCCCACTGTGGTGGTTTCGATCAGGTAACTGAAATAGCCATGGCAAAACTTACTTTTTTGTTCAGTACACATATTTTGGATTTATGTGTTAGATCATTGTCCTGCTGGAAGATTTGATGACAACCCAGAGGCAGACAGATTTTAATATAAAATGTTTTGCTTTTTCATGGAGTCCATGATGCCATGTACCCTTATGAGGCTCCTAGGGCTTTTTGGAGGGAATTAATTGCATTTCTAATGATATGAAACCCACCCAACGAGATTCATATCTGTCAGTTGATTCCTTTAGCGTGCAGTGAGTAATCCATAGTTATTTTGACACACATAAGTTGTGTGAGGCAAGTGTGGACTAATTTAGGCATGCTGCTTGCACAATGCTAAAAGCTTTCATGTGTTTTTGCTAGATTTTCTTCAGAACTCCAGTGCAAAAAAACAGCATTAGAAACATAAATAGCTACTTATGAATATTATTGAACATTAAATATTATCATTACTGCTTTAATTTTAGATTGACCTCCTCTGTGTCAGGACACTGTGCCTGACAGCTTCTCATCACTTCCTCTCCCGCCCACCCCTCTTCTTCTCTGCTGCTGCAGCAGCTAGGCTGTCACCACGGCGACAGGCCATCACTGTAGCGACTGACCCTCCTCAGCATCACTCGTCTGGGCAGCTGCGCCTGTGTCAGTTCGCAACCGCTGCAGTCGACAGCAAAGGGAAAATGCTTACGGCCATGGTCCTTTACGACCACATGCGTCCTTGACCGCAGCTTAGCTAGTGTGTTTAATTAGGTGTGTAACTTTGCCGACAGCAACGCAGCCTGATTGTGTTTGTGTTCTTTAACTGCGTTTCATCTGTTCATGAAAACATGGCCTATGTATAGATTTTGTGACTATTTTAAGCAGCTTTAACAGTGAGCTAACGTAGCGAAGCTAAATCCGCGCCTCTGTAGTCGACGGCAGTGGTTGGGAAGGGAAAGGAGGTGGGAGGGGGGCAAACCCCTCTTACGCTAAAGCAGGCTGATGTGATGTAGCGTAGAGAAGCTGGGTGAATCGTTTACAATACACAGCAAGCTAGCCGAAGATGGTAGCGGTGTACACCTCCGCCCAGTCAGTCGCCTCCACCGAGTGGATTGTCTGCCTTGACAAGAGGTGAGCAAAAATATGTATAGTTGTTTCGCCAGTGCGATTTGCATCCCTTTGTTTCAGAATCCTGTGGCTGCAACAAGGTACCGGCATGATGCCAACCCACCATCGGCGTCCACTCCTGTTGCGTTTAAAGGTGATCATTCGGTGCGTTTTTAGCATCATGCCGGGATACAGGACACCGATAAATACACATTCAGAAACGGCTTGTCAGTATAGGCTATTTATCAGTTCCCGGTTGCCTTCAATAACAGTACGTGATTTTGACTACGTCGCTTGCGTATTCCCCAAACTAAAACGCCACATTCCCGATTTTCTAACGCGTAGAAAGCTTCATGACTAGCCGCCAGGAGAATGAGCCTGTGGCGCTGCAGGGGCACAGGCATGCTTCAGACTGTGCGTGTGTGTGCGAGTGTTTGAGACACAGACTAACACTGAAGACCCCGTTGGCATCCAAGCAAAAGAGTGAGGAATGCGTTGTCATAGATACGGGCCTAATGCTTTTCTGTTCACTAAATTCCGCGTGGTTAAATGTTTTATTGTAGCTGACCTGCGTTTTACTACGCGGCCTATTCTTACAGTCAGGAGATACTGCATTGCCCACCCCCCACCTCCCCCCTCCCGAACCCCAACCTCTCCTTAGCACACTTCTTTGCAGGTTACCATGGCAATAAGAGGAAGTGTGAGATCACCTCAAAGTCGGTAACATTATTCCGATGTCTTCCTTTAAGTGTTTAAAGCCATCAGGATCATGGTTAAATAAATCAATATCCTTCAGCCAATATTCCTTCAGAGTAGCTTTTGCATTCAGTACCATGCACTTAACTCAGGACCACTCAGGACCGGTCCGATACACAAAAGATCAGCGCCCACAGCATGGAAGTATCAGTAGATGCTGAGTTGTGTGCCGTGTCTTAACACAGACATTATTATAGAAGGCATACATTCTTCATCAAAACCTCTTTTAGTTTTTCACTTAGTCATTTCGTTTATGACAGGTTGTGGTATAGCTGTGCCCCTGTCAGTTGGATAAGGAGCTGGTTTAACTGGGATTTGACTCCTGTTAACCTTTGTTCTACGTCCTGTGTGACAGAGCGAGTTACCTGTCTGCAAATATTCTTGTAGTACTGAAATCAGGCAGAGGTAGGAGGGGACCTGACTAAGGCAAAGGGGAAAGAGGAGTAGGGTAAAAGAAAAGGGCAAACCCAGTACTGCATCTGGACACATCTGAGAGATGGGGAAGGACATTAGAAAGCCCTTTTTTGTTTTTTTCTACAACTGTTGTAAAGATGCTTTTGAGCCAAACAGTGGTGAAGAGACAGAGAGAAAGATGACATGCAGGCAGAAGCAAGAGATGGGTTTACTCTGGTGGGTTTCTGCAATGCACGTCTTCCATTATATGCCCATTGGATGTGTGCTTGTTTCCACACCACTGGCTGCAAGCACATAATGCATGGCCTTTAACACACACACACGCACACACAGACACTGAAGAATACAAAATGACTGGTCAAAATCACTCGGGTCAGCATGTTCTAGCTGACGTAACCTGCAGTCAAATTACAGTTCACAATTACAGATCACACTGAGTGCCATACTTTGCAGTAACTGGTCTGGATGATCATTTAGTATTTTTTATGTCTTTAACATTGTACATATTCTTGGTACAAGGATTTGTCATATAGCCTGTGATGCATTGACTATGATGGTTTGCTTAGCTACAGGCAAGCAGAGGAGGCATAGAGGACTCATCAGGTACAATGTAAGCAAAGGTGCATACATTGTGTGTGCAATAGTATTTGGTAGAGATAGTATTATCTGTATTGGCACAGTAAATTACTATATCCATAGCAACATACACATAATCACTGCTTCAGAGAATACAATGGCTCTCTTTGAGACTCTGTATGATGCTTTTACACAGTGCATGCATGCACTTACTTTTAAGAAGCTGAGAACAGATGTAGATTATTCCTATTAGACCATGCAGTTGAACAACTTCAAGAGCCGGACACTGGAAAAGGGGCAGGACAGTGGTGTTGCGGTCAAGCTAAGATGGCATGCTAACCGCTCCCCGCCCCCTACTACCCAGCATACTCCTGGCAAATCCACAGTCTTGGTTATCACCGGAGAGCCATTGACCCTGCTGGGTTCTCTGCGGGAAGAGAACAGGGGGGCTGTTTTATCATCATTAATGCTTGGTGTGATCAGAGGAATGTACACGCTGGCTTACTGCTACACCCCCTCCGTGATACAAAACCCTCCCCAGACCTCCATTCAGCGAATCGGCTCACTTCTCCATCTCCATCTTCACAAACACTTTAACCTCTCTCTCTGCCCCTCTCAGTTGTATAAGTTTCAAAGTCAGCCATGGTAACCCTCTAAATGACTGACACCTGGTTGCTCAGACCTGCATCATAAGCATGTGCTTTAAGAAGCTGGTTAAAGACTTAGGCCAAATCCCATTTCTTATTTTTACCCCATATCCTTTGTACTTGAACGTAACCCTCCACCTTGGAACTGAGTTACAGTTCAATCAATCTAACGAGTCACAGAATAAAAAAGAGTACAAACAAAAAACTATATTACTTCATTAACAGGCTACTAGTGGTGCTCTGTAAGCGACAGTGCCAGTCTGCAATGGTAGCAGAGGAGGGTAAAGTTCTCACTGCTTAAATACATTTAGGGTATCATATGACTTCAATGCCTTGTGCAGCCATCTTGCTGATGTATTGCATTGCATTCTGGGAATTTTCTCATAACACTGTTTGTATGTGAGAATGCCGTTTGTGAAACACAGTTCAGCCTTCAACACCTTCGTCCTCTCAAGGCTAAACATTAGGTTTTAGGATCTGGGTCTGAACGGTTCTCTGTGCAGCTGGATCATGAACTTCATGACAGGCTGACACCAGGAGGTAAAGATGGGTGGCATCACCTCCTGCTCAATGACGCTTAACACCGGAGCGCCTCAGGGCAGTGTACTCAGCCCTCTCTTGTACTCCTTGCACACCCACGACTGCACAGTCAAACACAGTGCTAATGTTGTTATAAAATTTGCAGGTGATACTACAATTGTGGGCCTGATCTTCAATAACAATGAGGAGGCCTATAGAGAGGAGGTTAGCTTTCTGACACACTGGTGGGAGAATAACCTTTCTCTCAAAGTCAACAAGGCTAAGGAGCTGATAGTGGACTTCAGAAGGCAGGAGAAAGTGCACACAGAGCGGAAAGCTTTGCAGAGGGTGTTGCCGACAGCTCAGTACATTACAAAGGTTCAGCTTTCAAACCTACTGAATTTACACACCAGCCACTGCCTGAGGAAGACCAGGAATAGGACTCCACCCAACCTATCCACTAGCCGAAAAGCCGAAATGTGTATATTTATTGCCTAATATGTATTTTGTACAACTACTGCAAAGGACAACGCACCAAATATATTCACTCACCTTCACACCTATGTAAATGTGATGTGACTTGACGTGATTTGATTTGCTATATCTTTAACACTGCACCCAAAACATTTATGAAAATAAGTTCTGGGAACTCCTAAAGTAGTAGGTTTCTGGATGTTGTAACGGTCACTTTAAGTGCCGGCATTGAGCGCATGTGCGCTGTATGTCGTGAGCGAGAGAGGGAGTAGAAAGCTAACGGTTATATAAGTACGGCACGCGGAATGGTTAGGAGGGGTTTTTTAACCTCTATGTTCTGCTGCAGTGTTGTCTGGGATTGTAACCACGAGGTGTGGGTGCTGCTCTGCCCAATAAATGGTTCAGTACTCCGAATGGCTGTGTCTCGCCTGGATTTCTTTGTGGAGGTCGGGGAAAGCAGCTAACCCCCTGTTGCATCTCCCTCCCCAAGAGCCTTCACCCAACTACTGAGTGCGTTACAATATGTTATCCAAAATGTTTGATATTTAGATTTCCTAATAAGTTAGGTTCTTGGTTTTCTTTTTGACAAAGATACAATGGCAGGTCTTTTAATAATATGCAACATTAGCATGTAAACATCTGGATGTCAAAATAACAGGAAAGTGGTCAAATGTATAGCAATCCATTCAGGAAGACATCCAAGATCTTTCTGCCATGGGTTTTTAGCATACACTTTGTAGTATTTATCTTTATAATGTTTGTTTTATGAACCTTTGACCTGTGTTTCACCTGAACTTTGCTTGTTATCTTCCTGCCTCCCCGCCCCCTTCCCCTAGTTGTCCCCTAAAGTGTAACTCACATGTATAAGCACAGTTGTGTGTGTCCTATAATAATGACTGCATTACTGTATGTTCTTTGTTTTTGTGTTCTTCAGACCAGCAGAACGCTCAGGGGAGGATGTAGACATCATTCTGGCAAGGCTGAAGGTGGTGAAGGCCTTTGAGAAGTTCCACCCTAATCTCCTGCAGCAAATCTGCCTATGTGGCTTCTATGAATACCTGGAGAAAGGAATCACCTGTAAGTAGTAGCTGTGCACTCTTCAATAGAGGCTAGTGGATCTTCAACAGACCTAATGGATATACAGTATCTAAAATAAGAAAAAGTTTGAACTAGTGAAGATTACCCACCTTTTCTCCTCCCAGTGTATCGGCAGGGAGATATTGGCACCAGCTGGTATGCTGTTCTGTCTGGCTCACTTGATGTGAAGGTGTCTGAGACAGCCAACTATCAGGTGAACAACATGCACATACACCAAATACTGAGTATTGTCTCATGTTGGAACACTTATGAGTGTGTGAGTTAATTTGTTTGAGATAAAATTGTGTCAGTGTGCTCATGAACTGGCAATTTTGAGAGGGTAGTGATCCTAGTCACTGGTTTCTTCAATGTTTTGTTGCAAGAGGGTGGTGGGAGTACTGTGAAGAATCTGATTAGGTTTCCTAAAGAGCCAGGGATCCAATGAGTCATACTTGAAGATTCATTCACTGGCTCTAAACAGTTTAACTCTTCCATATAAAGGAAGACGGATTCAGTATAAAGAGTCTGCTAAGGACCTATACCTACATAGATAATTCATTCATGATTAATTAAAACCTCGTTTAACTATTAAGGTTTGTACATGTAGGGCTCCTCTCCAGTAATTATTCAGGACTTTATTTTAGCCTACAAAAACTAAAGAAAGCTGGATCAAAAGTTTTTCATTTCAATGCATCTAAGCAACTAAAAATAATATAGGGAAAAGCAATAACAAACAGCCTCATCAGCCTACACTACAGGCTACCCAATCACATAGTCAATCAACCGGTAGAATTGGACACTAGTGAACCATTTGTTTTATAGAAATTGTTTCAGCATACATTATAATTTATGCTTTAAATGATCATTAATAACCTAAAATGTGTTTTATATAAGCAAATATTCATAAGTGTTTCATATACAAGATTTAAGAAAAATTGTTTTAGGTATATGAACTACATACATACATTCATAACATAACAAGAGAATAAAACTGAAACTCAAAATAACAAATCAAAATGCACATCCAGTACAAAATGCACATCACACATAAGATCATCACCTAACTTATATAACACATAAATGATTGCTTTACTCACCTAATTGGAGGTGGAATGTATGACATTCGTGAGTCAGACAGGAGCTAAGTAATTGACTAGCATTTAGAGGGCTGACCTGTGGTGAACATTTTAAATAGTTCATCCTGAAAGGAGGACTGATAGGTGTCTGTCCAGGTATTGTGCAGGACAAAGTAGTTAAAAACCCGGACTGTTTGGCCTAAAACAGCATGTGTGCCCACACTAGGTTCTAATGTTCACCAGCTAGCAAACTCTTTTGCACTTACTGGCAAAGCCGGACTGGCCCTTTGCAGATACTTGATGTATGAAGCCTATAGGTATTTATGTGTTTATGGGTTTTTAGGGTGTTTCTTACTATTAAGCCATGTGTTTGTCGATCAGAAAAGGTCTGATGAAGAAAGCTAACTAAGCAGAGCTAATGCTAACTATATTCACTTTTGCTGGACAGTACAGCAAGCCATTTAGCCTAAAATGACACCCGTGTTACAAGTCTTAACTCGGTTTATACTTGTAAATTCAGTATATACTAGTAAAAATTTCATTCTGACTAGTAAAATTATTAAGGCAAAATATCTTCAGTTCATGACCATTTGCAATATGCATATGTACAATATATACAGATTTAGATTTCTAAAATACATTTGTAGATTTCTAGAATTCTCTTTTGACTAGTAGGAATAACATTACTGATATCTAAATGTAGACTTATAACTAGAATGCAGTTTTGACTAGCAATGACATTTTATCTTTGTATATGTAAGATACAGACATCTGTCATTACATTTTGACTAGTAGGAATTATATTAGAACAAGAAATTATTAACAATAAAATATCTAAAATAAAAGCTTTACAATTCAAATTCTTACTAGTCAAAATTATATTTCAGATGTCATTAGTGGCTTCTTAAATACATAAAAATGATAATATTTGCATTTATGAGAGAGACATTAAGTGGAAAAGAAGACGTTATGCGTGAAACAAGTCATTGCAGGGTACAAAATAGAAGGCAGTAAAGAGAAATGAAGAGTAGAAGAAGATTCACTGAGGCAAGGGATTTGTATATGACCACATAAGTGTGTGCAAACATATTAAATTAAAAATTGCAAACCATAAAAAAATATTTTATTATATCAAATAGTAGATTAACATGAATGCCAAAAATGGCTGCCAGATGTGGATAAACTTTGGCAAGAGATTTGCCTCATTGTGCTAATGTGCTCAGCGTTACACAGATACATCAGGCTTCTGCAAGTGAGATAACATTGTTTTAAATGTACACATTCAGTAACCTTTGTTATCATTTCATTAAGCAGATCTAAAAGTATAAAACAGCTCTACACCAGGAAGGACCTTTATTTTGAAATGTAGTCTGAAGAATCTGTACTGAGGATGTGACAGAGAAAAGATGCATGTAGTCTCCTTCAAATTAAAATAGTTAGACAGCAGAGTTCTGATCAGTAAGAAGTGAGTTTTAGATATCTGAACCAGAATTTATAACTAATCAGAACTCTAATTTGACAAGTCATAATAATCTATCACAGAGTGTGTACCTTATTAGATTTTTTTTATTGCCACCCTCCTTAATTTTAGCTGTGTCTTATGTATGTATGTATGTATGTATGTAGACTGCAGTGCATCAAGAACAGATTTACACAATGCTGAATGCTCTATTCTTATCTTATCTCAGTCTTATTCTACCAATAACAGAAGTATGGTCAATTACAGAGCAGTACAGATGGTGTTGCCAATGTAACATAAAAACCGAGTAAAGGAATAAGTAACTAAATGTTGAATGCTAAAAGATAACTGGAAAACAATGATAACCTTTCACACATACATATATAAAAGTGCTGTGATTTGAAAGTATTCAGGAAATTGTGAATAAATCTTTCGAGTCAATACTTAAGTAAATGTAACTGAATAAATTAGATTACCAAGTTATGCAAACAGAATTCTAGTGGAGACCAGTTAGTATATTGGTATTCACTCCAAGAATTGTACACACCTCTAAATCGCCATATGAACAGTTTAAGTTTAGTAACAACAAAAATACTCAATATAATTAAGTCACAACACCTGATGTGAATGCTTGGGAACCCTGAGTTAAACACCTTATCTTTTTAGCCATGATTTCTATTACCTTGTGTAGAACACAGTGGTTACGGGGCTGAATCTCTTTTGATTTGGAATCTGAGCCTTTTGAAGAAGACTTAATTTTGGAGAGTATGGCTTAACTTACATCATAAATACTTACAGCATAAATACATTTTTCATGTTACAACAAAACTATAATGTGGTGACACCCCCCTGCTGTCGTACACGGACTGTCTGGCAGAGTACTTGGTAATTAAGTGCATTTACATGGCGGACTGCCTCCAAGCGGGAAGAGGTAAACCTTTTAAAATATTATTAATACTGAAGTGTTTAAAGGTTTACCAAAAAGACAGTGCAAATCTACAGTTAGTTACTAGCTATCATTAGCTCACAAATATAGCACGCAAGCCATATAAAAGCCAGCATATGCACAGGACATTAATTCAGTAAGCAATTCTCTCACATGATGCATGCTGCATACTGTACATATCAAATGCAAAGAACTAATTGAAAATGAATAGCCAAAGGTTTTAAATCAATTAATGACAAATGGAAACTAAGACTAAGATGTCCATAAATGTAGACAGTGGGTGGTTCATGCAGGCAGCACACTTACAAGAAAATGTGTACTACTCAAAATTCTCAAGGTTGTTTCCCAAACTTTTCATAGTATTTTAAACTTTTTCTAACCACTGGTGGTAACTCTTGCAAGCTAGCTAGCTTTTTATTAAATTAGCAAATCGCTGGCTAACTTTGCTCTGAGCATCTGATGATTAATGACTTCTTAAATCCAGGAAATGAAATGTTAATATTGATTTATATGTGTGAAGTTTTCTAAATATTACTACAAATCAGAATCGCTATTATAATTCATATAAGTATCACCACATATCTTGCATGGTTCTCATTGCTTAAAAAAGGAGAATAGTATCTCCAGTGTTGGAGCTCAATCCAACTTCTCCCTCTGGCAACTTATTGCAAATCAATAGAGAACACCACATATATGATCTGCAGGGGTGGTTTAGTTATTTTGAGAAACCTGGAAATTTTTTAATTTTAATTTTAACATTTGAATTGTTCTGCTAATATAGTGAGATAATTTGGGACAGACTAATGCAGAAGTTTTTTTTTTCAATAAAGCATTAAGTAAAGTATTCTTATTCCAGTTTGGGAAAATTAATTGGTAACTTGTAACAAATTTCTCTGGAGTCAGTCTGTACTAAAATAATGCTGGCATTGTGTATAGCCTGCTGTACTGTGCAACCACGAGGCCATAACTAGAAAAGGTTTTAGTGAGGTCCATTTTGCAGAGGAGTGACCAACATCAAAACAGTGCACAACAACTACACCACACTACCACAACAGTAAGGACAGAGTACTCACACAGTTAAAGAGACTGTAGTGTTGAGTGAGCATGTAAAAATCTAACTTATATTTCTTAACAAATCACTAATATAGCCAACTAGATATGGAACCTGTAGCCTAAATGTTTGCTGCTTTGAAGTAATGCTGAACATAATCACAATCTCAAGAAACATACATGCATATATTTAATTTGGAATTTTGTATTGTATTTAACATCAACACATAAAGTATATCTAATTTGTGTTTTTACAGAGCCCTCAGCTAATGGGGGCTTTTTAGCAACTGCCTACCTTTGCATAGTGCAGAGAGCATCCCGATGATCCGCTTTGCAGTTCTAACTTTCCTACAGTCATGAATGTCATGAAGTCCTGCAGTCATGAATATTCACTTTTCAAAACAGATTTGTGTGAGTGTGTGTAGTTTCAGGCCTCTGTTATAAAATTTGTGATATTGATGTAGCTGTGTGTGAGACCTAGATTTTTTGTAAGTTCTCTACGGGGTGTTCCTCTGCTACTATTAAGCACTGACATCAAGCATTTTGAGCATTTTGTGGACAGGATGGCTTGGTGGTTAATCCAGGGCCATAAAGCAACACGAATATCCATTGTTTAAAACATGTTATTAGAAAACACAATTTTGTTGCTAAAGGGCTCATATTTCTGACCATGTGATTTTAAATTTGTCTTTGACAGGGTAACTGGGTAACTCTAGTGATAAGCAATTACAATCTAATGATAGCATGAATACATTTGAAACATTTAAAGGTTAACAGACACTGAGAATCTTGTGAGAGTTGATTTCCCATCTCTTTGTCTTTCTCTAGGATGCTGTAACTATCTGTACACTGGGAATTGGGACAGCATTTGGAGAGTCTATACTGGATAACACTCCACGGCATGCCACTATCGTCAGCCGAGAGAACAGTGAACTCCTGCGCATTGAACAGAGGGAGTTTAAGACTCTGTGGGAGGTGTGTTTTTTCTGTATTCGTTTTGGAATATCGGTGTTTGTGGGTTTGAGTTTAAGAGTGTGTCCATAAAATGTCTGCCCTCAACAAAGCACCACAGGAGGGCGCCAGTGTGGTTAGAGATATCTGTGACACTTTTACTGTGTGTGTGTAGATCTGTGTGTGTGTGTGTGTATCACCCCAATGTAAATCATTGATTTTCAGGTCAGGGTAAGGTTAAGGTTTGGATAAGGGAGTGGATAGTTAGGGTTAAGATTAGACTAGTAGTAGTTCTAGTTAACAGTTGAGTTTAGACAATTCATGAAAGTCTGTTTAATGAAAAACACACAGGGCTTATTTCCAGTGTTAACATTAGAGCCCTGAGAGAGCAAAATTTCTACTTATTTGCCAAGTCAAACATATTGGAAAAAAAGTGTTACGACCCTCTGTCGTAATAGCATTTCTCAGGGTCTGTCGGTGGCCATTTTGTGTGTGTCTCCTTTGTTGCAATTGTGTGCAGGTCTATGATTGACCACTTGGTGGCACCATCTAGTATAAAGGGTCATCAAGAGGCCATTTGGGGAGACTTTAGGTTTGTCTCCCGTTCCCACATTACCTAGTGAAACTCGTCTCCAGACCAGCCTGGCACGCTTTACCACTCTTCACCTCAGTTTATTTGTAAAAGTTCTGTGAAAGCTTTGTAATTAAGGCTCTGTGAGGCGTAGGGGGTTTTGGTTTTGTTAAACCGCTCCTCCTGTTTTTAAAACAGGGAGTTAGGGTTATTTTTATGTGTTTGTTTCTTTTTGTTTTCAGGTTTCGGTAGATTTAGATTTTGGGACCTTTGGTTGGGTTATATTGTTTTGTATAGATGTGTTTTAATGTTCCTCTTAGTAAAAAGCACATCATGGTCTCTTTGATAATGCTTTCTGCATGTGGAGGCTTTTGAAGTGTGTTTCGAACACAGGCTGCTGTTCAAGGGAAAAGAACAAATGATCAAAGAAAAACAGACAACTACCATTATAATATGGTGTGTGGGTGTGCTTATGGGTCTATGTGTGCATGTTTGTGTACGTCCTGCCGAAAGCTTATGGTCTTAATGATAGTACGCCCACTGGTTCTTAAGTCTGTTATTGTTTACGATTAAAGCTCCTTTATTTATTGCAGTTTAAAAGATTTTTCTTTAATAAAGTGATTTGTAAGTCTTATTTATAAATAGTATAGAACTGTCATTTATTATAATGAATGCTCACCTGACTGAAATTAGGAGTTATGCTGGTGTGCAAAAATGATGTATTTACAGTACCGAAGTCTTCTACTTGTCATCAGATATCACAGGACAATGAGGCATCTGTGTTGTCAATGCTGCATATGTAAAAAGCATCACCTCTTGCTCTCAGTTTACAGCTAACCATATGTGCCGCTTTTTCATGTTTTGTTTATTTCTATCTACACACACACACATGCTTGTGCTGCACTCACCCACATACAGCCTGCTGGTGTGTTGTTTACTCATTGGTCAGAGTGAGATGCTGGTTTGAAAAGCTCTGAAAGCATAAATGGACTGAAAGGACTACAGGGAAAAACATCAACATTAATTATGCATCAGTTTATTGAAGCAAATGGTGAATCGCTCTGTCTCTCGCTCTCTCAGCTGCTATATGCTTAAAGCTTCAGATTGTGGGATATATTTGTCTCTCAAATAATATATAACTCAAATAATAATGTTGGGTTCCCGACTATTGAAGAACAGAGTGAAATGGAGCTAATAATGGATTCATCACCCCAAAGTCTGAAGCTTAACATTACTGAATCTTTGTAATTGCATTGAACATAAGAAGCAGAAAATGTAACCAGCCTCTAAGACTGAATTTTAAAACCATGAAAAATTATCACTGTAGTATTCCTACAAAAAAATTAAAACCCGGTCTCCAGAAAAGAGTGGAAGCTGTAATAAAAACAATGGATGGACATGAATACTGAACATTTTGATATTCTTTTAATTTGTAGGAGCTTATCCAATTGCTTGTTCTGATACACTTAATGCTGAGAGAATTAAAAAATTTAAGATTTCAATATGTCTGAAATAAAAACAGTTATTTAGTCAATATTATTTAAAATAACAACTGTTTAAACATATGATTGCATTAAGACAAAGAAAATAACAAAAGATGATAAAAGATTTAGATTTCATCTTTGCAAGATTTAAGCAAGATCATTGCTAAAATAAAAGGGTCTCACACTTGTGGTCTAGTGTTTTAGGCAGGGATGTGTTTACTACAAAAGATTCAGTTGATTCAATATTCATAATAAATATTTTGGCAGTAAAAAGAGACTACTGGCTAGAAAAACAAAGACTCATGATCATAGCCCAATAGTCGAACCCTAAACATCGCTCTGGGCTCTATTTCTGGTGAGACGGAGATGCCTATGAACAGGGCACTAATTGGGACAAAATGTACAAGTGCCATTGCAAGCTTTATGCGTGAGAGAGAAATGACAGTGCAACCCCAGTAGACTGCTGCAGAGAAAAGCTTTGCTGGCCAGACCTGACAAAATAACTTCTGTAATCGGCTGCAACTATAAAAGATTTGTTTCTGTAGAAAAAAGAGTGTGCTCTGACCCTGTTTGTCCATGTTATCCATGTGAACAGGTGTTACACTGAAAGTCCAATGTGTAGAGGGGAGACAGGATTGTCCCCCTGGGATGCTTCTATGCTGCTTCTTATAGTTTCCAGCCTACAGTTTTGAAGCTTCGCAGACTTTGGCCTAGCAATCAGGTCTATTATAGAGGAGACCATGGGTGCATCAAAGGGTATCCCTCTAATTCCTCCCTGTTTCCAGGTTGATAGGCAAGATGGAGCTAAATGCTGGAGAAATCAAAGAACATGATACATGCATAGAAACATAGAAAACTATAGAACTGTTGCCTTTTTCTTTAAACCACACTTCATCTAAAAGGTTGTGAAGCAACTTAACATTAGGTTGTAGAGTAACACTATAAAGGGAATTTGTTGTTTTCCTCAGACATTTCTGGGAAGAGGTAATTATTTTGATAAGAGCTGATATTTGAGCTGCTTTTAGTCATTAAAATGAATCATGTTTTGGTTTATGGTGGTTTAAAAGACAATCTGATCTAATTTGCGAGGTGCAGAGATCGAAGGACCTTCTTAAAACCTGCTATTACATTTTTTTCCAGACTAGCCAAGCTCTGCTCAAAGACAGATTTTAATGTGCTTAATGGGATTTTTATTGTGTGTGTCTGATGAGTACACACACTCACAGTACACACACACACACACACACACATACATAGCTGTCTGTCTGTTCAGTGTAAATGCAATTTAACATCTTTAATAATTAATAAGGCTGCCGCCTCTCGAGAGCCTTTTAGCAGCCTATACTTCTCGCTTTCTCGCTTTCTCTCTAGCTCCCTTTCCCACTCTGTGTTCTTTTATGCTCCCCATCACTCTCTATCTCTCTCACTCTCCCCCTCTCACACTAGTGGTGTTGTGTGAAGAGTGCGTTGCAGGCAGCTTACTGATTGGCTTACAGCAATCGCCTGGCAACGCCTGGAGTCCAGTCACACATACAGACAACTGCACACACATACACACACACAACACACACAAACTTACAGACATGAGTGTGTGGAAGTTGTGGTGTGTGTGCATGCATCTGTGTGGAGAGGGTTTATTTGAGGAAGAGAAAGATTTCAGAGCTGTAGTAGATGATGTCGCCGTGTTGGCTTTGCTTCGGTAGTGCAAGAGACAAGTGTCTCTTTTTTGAGGGAATCTGTCAGACTGTGCTACACAACCCTTCCCTGGGTAAGTCCTGTTTGGAAAATATTTTTGATTTTTTGTTTGCTAGGTGTTAGCTAGTATATTTGGAAAATGTGATTTATAATTGTATTTCCCTGCAGTAGTTTAGTGTGACCTTCCATATGCTAGTCCTGAATAGTTTCTGACTCACAGTTGTTGACCACAGTAGTGTTCTGCTTCTAGTGAATGTGACTGGTGGTGCAAACTCCACTAGTCATCAGTGTTCGGGTTGCAGCAGTATAAACTTGCAGGAGCTGCTGTGAGCTGCATGTTGAGGAGCTTCTCTCTCAGACCTGAGATCAACTTAAGTGTCAGGCAGGATGAGAAACGGCCTGACCTGGCAATGACTTAAGAACAAGAACACGCTTCCTGTGTGTGTGTGTGTGTGTGTGTGTGTGTGTGTTTGAGTGTGACTGTGAATTACATAATCGTGGTTTAATTCAAACCTATATAAGAGCATCCAGCTGGAAAGCGGAGAGAATGCATTATTGTCCTGGTGTTTGTGTGTTGCTAAAAGGGGGCCTGGAGGTTACCTAAAAAAGGGTATGTTGCCTTTTATTTACGTGTAAGTAAACAGGAATGTTGCAGATTTGCTAAATGAGTGTGTTGAGAATACATATATAATTATATTTATTTGTTACTGTTTACTTATAACTTGCCGTAGATGGTACAATCTTTAAATCTTTAAAATTTTAAACTGCATTAACTTCATTAAGACACATAAGGTATCATCTGATTTGTTCAAACAAGTCCTCGGCCTGATACAAGTTTGGTGGTATTCATGCTTCTGTTTTGTTTTTTATAATACTCATTGTACACTTTTTCTTTCTTTGTAAAGACACCACTTTAAAGGCTTTAGTGAGCCTTTAGAAAGACTTTAAGTGGCATTGTAGTTGACAGTTAATAAAAGTTGACTAAATGGCAATTAAGGTTGCTGAAGCACTGTTGAAGACCAATTGCACAGTTCTGTTTCTTATAATGTCCAGTATTTTTTACTTCACTGTACAGCAGTTATTTCTGTTGTAATATAGTAGTGTGTTATTGCGATTGATTCACATGTCCATACTATCGTAATGCAAAAGAACATGAATTCATCTTTTTGTTATATGAAAGTGACCTGCTGCTTAATGTAGTTTCTTTGGTGATAAGGAAATTAGTACAAGTCAAGGAAAGCAAAGACAGTTACTTAACACAAATAGAGAAAATGTGTCCAAATAAATAAATCCAAATAATATCTGATATAACATCAAAACTGTGAACATCAGATTAAACATTGACGGTGAACGTTTGAATTTTTATCTGTACGCATCTGTAGGAGAAAACCAATCTGCATTATGCTTCAGATCTGACAAAAGCTCAGAGGTGTTTTTGGTCAACCTTCTACAGTGCAACGGTATGGTATTACAGGATGTGTAACCAAATAAACAGAAGCTGTAATAAAGGAAAGCATGGACATTCTATATTATATATTATATAGTCATTGAGGCATCTGTTGTAGTTTTCTGTTCAGTATTTTTTCTGACACTCAAGAATAACTTGTACTTAATGGCCAGTTTGACTGGAAATGAAATACATGGAGGGTGGCCTCTGACTGTCTAAGTAGAAGAATTTTCTGAGATAAAGCTCCCAATGAGGATGTGTGTGCATGTGTGTGTATGTTGTCTGCTTGGGTAAGGTAGCTCAGTCTTTCCCAGACAGCTGTTCCCTCAGCTGCATCCATTACATCATCATCCATCACCATGGATACAAGATCACACGCACACACGCACACATACACACACAGACTGGACAGAGACATGAATGAGGGAAAAATATGAATATTCACAAGGGTGGTTGCTAAGCCACAGTGGGCTTTACTATAATTGGGTGAGCTCTCTATGTGCTCAGTAGGAAGCTGTGGTGGCAGAGGAATGGGATTATTCCATAAATACTCAGTAGACATGACTGATTGTAGTGATGTGTATTACAGAAATACAGGCAGTGCATGGCAGGACTACTCGCACCTCCATATGGGGTGATGGAGAGTGCAGGTAGCAATGACAGTAAGTATCTCTCCCTTTCTCACACACACAGACAAACATTAACATCTCAACCTGTTTGATTCTGTCAATTTGAGAATCTGTTGAATTTGTTGAAGCTGATTCCTACTAGAACTAAATTGTCATTGACACCTGTTAGACTAGCCTCTGATGAAACATAAAGTTAAGAAGGTGGGAAGATAAGCAATTTTGAAAATATTGTACAATAAAAAAAGGGATGTAGCTAAAGCAAGACTTCTAAATCTAAAAAATTAATGCTGAATGTAAAAAAATTAAAAAATAATAAATTAAGGGATGGGGCTCATAGAAATCTCATAGATCTCATAGAAAGCCCTGGCTTTAATGGGTAATATCACATATTCCATCTAAATATCTAAGGTCTTGTGTTTATAAATAGTTTAAAGCTGATACAATGCTCCATATATATGTCCAGAAAAAAGGTACAGTGTCTGTTTAATGCTTAGTAATGTACAATGTCTACTCGTCTTTTTCATACTGCAGGAATGCCAGACAAGGACAATCTTAGCACAGATCCTCTGAATTATATGTCAAAAAATCTGAACAAGGTATGTTTACGCTATTTCGGAACATTTTTATTTTAGGTTTAACTGACAAACCAGTTTTATTGGGAATATAAAAATATGACTTAACAGAACTATGTATATTTATTATCATAAATAAAAAATGTAAATACCTGAGTGCTAATGCTTGAAATGCTTACTGTTCTACATCATTTTGCCACATGTTCTTATTCGCAACACCCTAATGTCTTCTTGTTATACAAAAAGCACTAATCCAATCTGTGCTGGGATCATAATGGGCCACTGCAAACAAAATGACTCCAGAAGTGACCACTTTTTTTAATGGTCAACAACTCTGTAAGACTTCTGCTGAGATGGGTCGTATTTGTACTTGGTCTTTTTATATGTATTTAGGGGCCAGTCTGTCACTATCATGGGGTTTGATACAGTATTTGTGACTTAGCAAATTGATATGCAGTTTATTTTCATATTCAGTTCAGAGTATCAGTTTTATAAACATGTACACACCCATTTACAAATCCAGCTACAGTCAAGCTGTTTTGTTACAGCTGAGACACAATTTGGGAAATTGTGGCCACTGAATGCATATTGTATTGTTCTTGATAGAAATGCATGGAGTTGCAATTGCGAAAACTGTAATTTACAAGCCATGTCTACTAATTTAATTGCTTCACAGCCGTCCTCACTGGGCTGGACACTCCCATGGCTGCAGGTGATTGCCACCTGTTTTACATTACTCCAGTGTAAATGTGTTCATAGAGAATAAAAAGAGCCATCTGCTGAATGGGGGCCATTTTATGTAATTAGTGTCAGACAGGTGTGTACAGGGGTTTGAGCTTTTGTTTTAAATTTAGATTGAAATATAAGAAGATCTGAAAAACGTTCTCTCCCGCTTCCCCCTCTTTTCTCTCCACCATTCTTTCTTTTCTAACTTTTTTTTCTATTAATCTCTCCACTCACTCTCTCTTTTGTCCATTATCACCATGCCCCCACTTCTCTTAGGTTCCATCAGAAAAGATTTTGAGGGCAGGCAAGGTCTTACGTAATGCAATTCTGGCAAGAGCTCCCCACATGATCAGAGACAGAAAATACCACTTGAAAACTTACAGGTATATTTTGCATATTGCATTTTTCATGGCAGTTGATAAATATCCATAACACATACCAGAATACTCACTGTTAATACTCACTGTGCTAATATCAGTTCTATATCAGTGATATTTAGTAAGTTTATTGTGGATATTGAATGTAGGAATAGTCTTAGCAGGGACTTTAAAATGGTAGCTAAATTTAGTAAGTAATAAATGTAGTAATAACAAAGTATATATAATTTTGCCCACGATTTTCATAGCAGTGCATAAATGTTCATTTATACTGTAAAACATTGATATGCTGTTGATTGGCACTGGTTATATGCACATGTTTGTTTGTTTGATGTGGTTCTCCAGACAATGCTGTGTGGGCACTGAACTGGTTGATTGGCAGCTACAGCAGAGTTCATGTGTTCACAGTCGAGCCCATGCAGTTGGCATGTGGCAGGCTTTGCTGGAGGAGGGAGTTCTTAACCATGGTGAGTCTGTCTGTCTGTCTGTCTGTCTGTCTACCAAGATAGCTTATAGTCATTTTATAACACTATTGTGAATATTATATCATAGCCTCATTCACTTCATAAATATCTGGGACATCTATATCATTGAGCTCTTTTTCTACAGTGGACCAAGAGCTGAACTTCCAAGACAAATATTTGTTCTATCGCTTCCTTGATGATGAAGAGGAGGATGCGGTGTTGCCTAGTGAAGACGAGAAAAGAGAAGCAGAAGAAGAGCTGCAGGAGACTCTCCTTTTCCTTTCTCAGATTGGCCCAGATGCACACATGCGCATGATTCTCAGAAAAACGTGAGTGCACAACTACAGTAACCTTAAGTTAAACTATTTATTCATTTATTTTGAATTACAATCAGGGAATACCTTTCTGCTTTACATTTAAGGCTTTTAGCAGACGCTTGTATCCAGAGGGACTTGCAACTGTGCTTAGTTTTAGTTGTTTGTGTTGTACCTTTGAAACGAAGAACTGAGTTACCCAGATTGGTTTATACAAAGAGCTAAAGTGTAGAAACTGTGTTTTCTAAAGTAAACTTAATATACTTAATAAACTGTAATGATCTACAATTATTATATTCAGGACAGAATGTGAGTAGTAGAACCTAGTCTTGACATTACGTTTTGCCTTTTACATAGTACTACATACTATCTATGTAGTAATAGCACACAGTTTATATTTTAATAAAAAAATCTTTTTTGTTCATTTGAACATTAACCTTCCATTAATATCCAAAAAATCCAGACTTCAATCTTTCCTGTCAGGTCAGGAAGATGGGCAACTAAAATAGTAGTGGTGACACATGTAGGAAAAGCTAAGGGTATCTTACCTCTTGTTATATTGCACTAAATGTCAAATAGTGCAAAGCGAAAACACTAGGAACACTTGTACTTCATAAATGAAGGTGTTTGTTGTTCAATGTTTGTATCACAGAAATCCTCAATTTTAATAGAAACATGAGATACTTTACCCATCATTCTGTCTTGCTTTTTTAATGCATCTCTGCACAGGCCAGGGCAGAGGACCCCTGAAGATCTGGAGATTATTTATGATGAGCTGCTGCATATTAAAGCTCTTGCCCACCTCTCCAACACAGTAAGACATGTTTATTTGTTTGCCTTTTTCATTGGCCACGCGCTGTATTGAATTTCTGTATTTTTAACCTTTGAAAATGAAATTTTTGATACACTGGTTTGCAGTTATACACAGAGTTGCCTTATGAACTATGGCTGTGTTGCCCTCTGCAGGTCAAGAGGGAGCTTGCTGGTGTCCTCATATTTGAATCGCATGCCAAAGCAGGCACAGTCTGTAAGTGAATGCAGTCTTAACATTTTTGCTTCTGTTGTTTGCTACCAATTTAAGATATGTAAGTAATTGTTGTTCTTGACTTTGCTTCACATCATGTTTATTAATCAACTGTTATGTTGTTTGTATTTGGTATTTAGTGTTCAATCAGGGTGAGGAAGGCACTTCCTGGTACATCATCCAGAAGGGATCTGTAAATGTTGTTATCTATGGCAAGGTGAGATTGACTACTGGCTGTTACTGTGATCCCTTTGCATGAGACTCTGGGCCAATGAAATGCTGTTCTGTTTTTGTAGGGAGTGGTTTGCACTCTGCATGAGGGTGATGACTTTGGCAAGTTAGCGCTGGTCAATGATGCTCCACGTGCTGCCTCCATAGTTCTGAGAGAAGACAACTGTCACTTCTTACGAGTGGACAAAGAAGACTTTAACCGCATACTCAGGGTGCAATACACACACACATATACACACACACACACTCTCTCACATACCATATACACACAACAACATATGTTATTAAACTTACAAAGGCATTGTTTTTAAAACTACAGGAATAATAAATGTCTTTCCTTGTTGTATCTTATTGTCTAAATGCACATGCATGTGTATATGCAGGATGTAGAGGCAAACACTGTACGTCTAAAGGAACACGATAAGGATGTACTGGTGCTTCAGAAGAGTCTCCGACCCTCCAGCCATGGAAATGTCCCTGCCCACTTCAAGTATACACCTACCAATAGATGTGTTTCATTTTTCTAACGTCTACCGTCCATCAATTAATTTAACATGTATTATCATATTAATCAATATGTGTTTGGTCAACAGGTACACTGTGATGTCAGGGACCCCAGAGAAGATTCTGGAACATTTGCTGGAGACTATGCGTCTGGACATTCATTTCTCTGACCCAGGTTAATAGTTTCTTACTCCAAATGAGAAATGTACATTTGATAGCAACAGACAAAGGTAAACTTACGGACCACAATGATAAAAAAAAAATGAAGGGTTTAGTTTTCTTGAAATGGATGATTGTTAGGTTGAAAGAACTGATTGCTTAATTACTGCCTTTCCCACACAGATCCTGCTCTGGATGATTTTGTTCTCATGCACTGTGTCTTCATGCCCAACAGCCAACTCTGCCCGGCCCTGCTGGCCCAATATCCTACCCAAAATCATCCCCCTAGTTCAATTTTAAATTCTGTTTTGCTTCTCCAAAAGATGATCCAAGTTGTTTTAAAATCAAAACATTTAAAATCATTTGAGTATTTTAACTTCTGTCTGAAAACAGTATGTGTATATTCCTTAGCATGTGTGTACCTACCATTCTCAAGCATCTCAGGGTTCAGAACAAGAGCGCATGGACTATGCTGTGGCTAGTAAGAGACGTGTGCTGAACCTGGCTCTGCGGTGGGCCAGCCTACAAGCTCACCATCTACTGGAGGATGACACTGCACTCAGCTTTCTAGAAGTTAGACACACACACACACACACACACACACTCACAATGGGTGATGTGATCCCATTGGTTCCAGTGATGTTAAAAATCTGAAGTAGCATTCCAAAAAATTATCTGCTTACGGCTTGGGACAACACTTTTGGGGACATTTACTGTTTCAGAATAGAAGTGCTCTTGTGCTCAAAGTGTGACCTTGTGGAAGTAGTTTATTGAGAATGGAAAATTTGACTGGCATGCAGAAAGCTCTAACTTCAGTTTTAATGAATACCTTTGAAATGAATTGGAGCCAAATTCACGAGACAGATCTAACCACACAATATCAGGGCTAATACTCCTGTGGCTAAATGAATTAAAATTCTCAAACCAATGTTCCAACATCTAGTGTTAAGGCTTTCTAGCTAGAAGAGCTAAGGCTTTTTAAAAGTTCCTTCTTTATTCCCTTGATTCCCTTTTGGTATTATCAAAATACATATTATTATATATATTCAAGTGTGCAAACATTTTGAATATATAGTATTTGTACATAGTACATATTAAAAATCTTCACAGACAACTTAACTATAGAGGAACACAATCATTAATTAGTTTAATGGATAAAAATGTAAGATCTTATTCTTATCATGTCATTTTGCAACATATCTATTGGTCTATTCATTATGAAAAGTTTACACAATGTGAAGGTCAACTGCTGTCTTCAGCTGGTGTAAATGAGATTATATGAAGTGATATTTTGACATGAAAGCAATTAATGCATGTCATATTCAATGTATATAACATGAAAACCTGTTTGTCTGTTTGTGTGTCTGTGTGTGATATTGTGTGTATACAGGAACTTTATGGATTTGTATCAAATGATGCCAGGGTTTTACGCCCACTGAAGGAACTACTACCAGAACTGGAGAAAATCATTAGACAATTGTAAGCATCTGTAAAAATGTTCTATCTATGTTCTAAAAATCTATGTGTACTGGGGTGAAAACTGAAGTATGTAGAAAACAAACTCTTTTTCTTTCTTCTCTCAGCCCCGATGATGCTCGAACTTCTCAAAAAAAGGTGTTTTTAAGTTTGCATTCTTAATTATCTTCATTTTCAGTCTATCTATGAGGTTAGTGTGTGCTTCTGTTTCAGTGTAATATAACTCTTTGCTTCCTTTTCAGCATAAAGTCCTGCTGCGGCAGTTTAGCTCTGGAGAAGAAAGGCTTGCAAAGAAACAACCAATCAGGAGCTTTGATGACAGTAAGTAGATTTAAATATGATATAGATAAATATGGATTAATAACAGAAGCATTACCAATCTTATGTTTCATAGGGTTGTCCCTTATTCTTGTTTTCTTCTCTTTCTCTTTTTCTTCTGTGTGTATGTGATTTAGTACTACTCAAAGTATACTGCAGTGATCACACGTATACCACCATCCGGGTTCCTGTGTTGGCGACTGGGAGAGAGGTGACAGCAGCTGTAGCTGATAAACTTGGCTCTACTGAGGAGCTGCTTCTGATCAACCTTAATGCTTCTGGAGGTATTCTTTTCAAACAGAATTGCATGAGGTATTATAATAAGTAATAATAAACTAAAACTAAGTAGAATTATAATAACTAATAATTATATAATAAATATAATATGCTATACTATAAATGTAATATTATATTTAAAAAAATTAAATAACTAGAAACATTGAATTATAATATAAAATAAAAAATTCTTAAAAATAATAATAATGTTTAGTTTTACTATTTAATTTATAAAGGATAGTATCCTAAAAGGGTTTTATTATTGCTCTCTGTCTCATGGAGTACGAAAGTTTTTCCTCTTAAACTAAATGTAGTCTTTTCTTTACAACCCCCAATAATTATGCATTTTTGGAAAATCATCATCAAATAGTTGCATTCAGAATGCAATGTCTTAAGGAATGCTATATGGAAAAATGGTAAAGGTTGCCAGGAACAATAAATATACACTGTTATGTATTGGGCTACACATACAGAAGTAGTGTCTCTCTGTGTGGCGCCAGGTTGCCATGGTTCCTAATGCAACATGCCACAGTTGTGCATCTGCTGAGTTGTAGAGGTTCGTAATGGTGTCCTGCGATAATCCACCCCATGCATCTTGAATATTTTCACATTTCCTGCAGATTTGTGGTAGGGTGGTAGTGTTGATGACACCAGACCTTCTGGACGTGTAATGTGTGACAACAAATCATTCATCTTGACTTTAAAACCGGTGCCGCAACATGCAGAATCTGTGATCATCTTTACCAAGACAAAAGCGGGTCTTGTCCTTGAAGATGACCCACTGCCATTCTAAGTCACTCCATGACAGTCTGGCATGACACCATTACAGTCTTTGGCGAAGATGACGTGGTGTTAAGGGCAGTCATAGTAACAGTCTATGTGGATGTAGTCTTGCATTGTGCTGCCATCTTTCAGTGGTGCTGGCACTAACGGGATGACTTATGGAATGTTAGCTGAATGTCCGCAATTGTGGCCACTGGGGAGGTATTTATGGAGGCTACAGGGTGCTATGGTAGTATCTACAAAACCGGTACTGCTCAACTGATGATTTATTTAATATATAAATAATTCATGTAATAATGCATGCGTATAATATCTGGCTTATGTGATGACAAAATGTGATTGTTTATTTGCACATATGCACTTGTCTAATCTATGTACAATATAAATTCTTATAAACTTTACAGACACTAAAATAATAGGGAAAAACTGAAGAGGGAACTGATTGGTATCTTGCTTTTGTTTTTAATGAAGAGAAGCAGATTCTGAAACCCAATGATGTGTCAGTGTTCCAGTCACTAGGAGTAAATGGTCGACTATTTGTCTGTACGAGAGAACAGCTTGACTCGCTGGTAAGGTAACAGAATAATGTGTGTGAGAGGGAGGTATGTTGTGATGCTGAGTCTTCTTTATGAGTGTTTTGTTTTTGTTTACAGACTCCTCTTCCAGAACAAGAAGGTCCTTCCACGGGTTCCATGTCCAGTTTTGAGCTTATGAGTTCTAAAGACCTCGCCTTTCAGATGACCCTATATGATTGGGAACTTTTCAGCTGTGTGCATGAGGTATAGATTATGCACACATACACACACAGTGCTTTGTTAGCTTATAATTGCCCATTAGATAATCTGATAGAACAGAAACATTGCCTTCACCAGACAGTGAAAGAGCATATACATAAGCGTGTGTCTCGTTGGCATATTCCTCCACCCAGTCTGGCCTTGACAGGATCTGTTGCACCAGCAGCATAGTACTAAGACCTTGGATCCAATACCTGATCCTTAAGTGCTCCGATGGCTTTTTGCCAAGTTTGCCAAGATGAGATAATAGTCCTCATATTTTTCTGGGTATGAAAACGAACATTGCTGCATTGTTTTGTTCAGAACGATTTGACATTTTATGTGACATGGCTTTGCTTTTGTAGAGTTAAGATATTTGCATTGTCACTGGGATACTGCTGTAGAATGAAACTGTCTCAAGAAGGCAATACAGTTCTCTACGGAACATTTCAGTGAACGGTACTTTACAAAGGTTTTGGGTGTTTTTTGGGGGGGTGGTTTAAGGTTATATGGTGATTTGTGTATTTTTATTTTAGCTATTAAGGACTGTGTATGTTTGTGTTTGTGTGTGTGTGTGTGTGTCTGTGTGTGTGCCTGTGTGTGTGTGTGTGTGTGTGTCTGTATCTATCCTGCAGTATGAACTAGTATATCACACATTTGGGAGGCAGGCATACCGGCGCTCCACAGCCAACCTGGATCTGTTTCTGCGGCGCTTTAACCAGGTGCAGCTGTGGGTAGTGACTGAGGTCAGCCTGTGTGGTACCCTCAGTAAGCGGGTGCAGTTGCTGAAGAAGTTCATCAAGATCGCTGCCCAGTAGGAAAATGCAAACACAAAAACACAAATACCTTCTCAAATCAATACGACGCAAACGTCAGGGATCGCCCATTGGTTTATTTATTTTCTAGCAAAGCAGAAAAAAAAGTTATTTATTTTACATTTTACAAAAAAATGTGCTTAACAGAATATTACTCAGAAGCCTACAACATTAAGTATAATATTAAATATTCTACCTTGTCACCCACTGCCACTTTCACTCCTGCTTCTTCTATTTCGAAACCAGCAGACTATAGCTGTGTCCTCCCAATAAAAAGTACTCCAAACATGTTACTTACATCTTCAGCAATGTCTTTGACACTCTTCAAAGATCTGCTAATATTCACACAAGTAGCTATGTAAAACAGACTACCACAGCTTAACTGCCTTAAAAATGTCTTATTCATCTAAGATGGGTAAATGAGATTTTGCTGAGAAGATTAGACAACTCAGTGTACACCTCAACATGACAAACCTAGACATTTGACTAAGATTTCATGCATCAATTAGTTTGAAATTGCGATTACTTGGTTTGTGGGATGCAGAAAATTAAGGCAATTTCTAAGACTGAGGAAAAATATTAATTGAAAATATATTTCTTTGAAAAACTAAAAGCAGGTCTACTGAAAAAAATGGAGACTGTAATATGGGCAAAAGGTAGACAATAAATACTGAAAAATGTGAAATAGTGTTCAGTTGTTAAGGCTTCTATGTATTTTTTGTGAAATGTTTAAAACATTTTGGTGCTTAAAATGTATTTGTATTGGAAGTAAAAGAGTGGTCTGTGATTGTTGCACAGTACGATATGTAAATTAATTCAGTAACAACAGTATTAATCTCTGAAGGTGAACCAACAATGCCATTGCTAAGCAGAATGATTGTGTGTATTTGTTCAGCTGCAGAGAGTTTAGGAATCTCAACTCCTTTTTTGCCATTATTATGGGCATGTGCAATCCAGCAGTTAACCGACTCAGTCAGACTTGGGAGGTAAGTATAGCGTGCGCAAACACGATGTACCATACTTAGACACCTCATACCCAAACACAAATGGGACCAAATGTAAACCAAAACACTACAAAGACATGTCTGTCATGATAAGGGGTAGGTTGGCATATCATATACATCTGAGAAGGTACCATTAAAGGAATTATATCTAATACTGACAGAAAGCAGTCTAAATAGAAAACATCATAGAGAGTTGTTTGCCCCACTCCCTCCTCCCCAGACTCAATACTAATGCAGGTTGCCAGGTTGAGGACAGTAAACATACACAAACAAGCACAAGATGATGAGCAGTAATGAGTCCTACACTGCAAGTTCATCAGCTATTGTTTACGCTTGTATTGTTTGCAAATTCTACACCAGTTCATCAGGTACGCAAGAGGATAACATTAATAACTTAAGTTAGCTAGCTCCTCTAGAGCATGTGTAGTGTTTCTATTAGATAAGACTGATAAATTGCTAACAGCTGCTGACTTGAACATCAGAATTATGTTAAGATATAGAGTAACTGATTTCATAAACATAGTCAATGAGGAGGCAAACTTGCCCTTTGTCATAGTGTTCTGTCACAATGCTGCTGAGATATCATTTGCTTCTGTGGGCCGTGTGCTTGTTCTCTTGTTGAAACTCTGAAAACACAAAAAAATGATGATTTAGTAAAGTTAAATGTTCTACTTTATACACCTTTAATGCTGAAAGATATAAAAGATTTTGGAGTAGCAAATTCTGCCTTCTTAGGCATGTCTATGCTTATTTCAACAGTATAATGCCAAAACACAATCTGCAGGTTTTACAACAGCACGGTTTATGTGTGGGTGCTAGACTGGCCTCCCTGCAGCCCAGAGCTGTCCCAGTGAGGCATAATATGAACGGCAAATTAAATCTATTTTTAAAACTGGGTCAATAACGTCTTCTGCCCCCAAATAATTATTACATGTTGTTAAAAGTAAAGATAATTCACCATGGTGCTAAACATGCCTCTACTTTTTGAAACATTCTAGACATTGGATTTTGAATGTCCATATAATTAATGGTGTGTGTGTGTATATATATATATATATATATATATATATATATATACATATATATATATATATATATATATATATATATATACATATATATATATATATATATATATATATATATATATATATATATATATATATATATATATATATATATATATATATATATATATAGAGTGTATATTTTGTGGTGTATATGTAGTGTTTTTTCTGTACTTCTTTTAGTAGCATTTCACATTCTGTCTCATGTATTTTGGAATACTAATTTTCTTTTCTTCATTCAGAAACTGCCCAGTAAATTTAAGAAGTTCTACGCAGAGTTTGAGAGTTTACTAGTATGTATAATATAAGCTTGATGTTAGTTATTTTAATCTGGCTATTGATATTTCTTATAATATACATTTCTCACTGACTGCTTTAGCTGCCACTTATCAATGCTCTCTGATTAGGATCCATCCAGGAACCACCGTGTGTACCGCCTTACTGTGGCAAAGATGGAGCCACCAATCATTCCCTTTATGCCCCTCTTTATTAAAGGTAAGGCCAGACCTAAGCAAAGTGACAGTTATCTTAATGTAGTTTGTGTTATTTTCCGCATAGTAACTTTCATGTAGGAGTCGTTATAGTGAAGAGGTGAACATTAGGCACATAAAACAAAATGTACTGAGATCAACAGCAATAAAAGCAAGAAATACAGACACTTTTTTTACTTTTAATTTTAACATCCAAATCAACATTGCAATCAACAGACATGACTTTCACTCACGAGGGTAACAAGACATTTGTTGACGGGCTGGTGAACTTTGAGAAAATGGTAAGTACAAATTAATTTAAGCTTTTGAACATTGAATTTTAACAATGGAGATTGTTTGCATCATCATCTGTACCCTGATGCCTATGAATATCAGTATTGTTTATTTGCACACTGTTTATTGACTCCACTGGTACATTGAAACCACTGTACTTTCAGACTTCTTACACATACAAGGACCTGCACATGGTCCTACTACCGTACCATTTACATGGTTATCTATTGCTACTTTTAAAGTCATTATATGTAACATTGATTAGGTTGAGGACCACAAACTGAAATGTTGTATTTAAAAATGGCATTTTCTGTTGATGTCTTCAGCGATTGATCGCTAATACGATCCGGGCTATGCGACACTGCAGGAGCCAACCCTTCAGTAAGTTTACTATAAATCCATGTTACATCTGGAGAATCTTGTCAAGTGCACAATACAAATGAGCCCAAATAATTCCTAATTATTACATAATATACTGATCACATTCATTTCAGCTAATGACAATTATGTAAGCAATTATGTAACTACAATCATTTTAATTCAATTTTAGTGAACACAATTTAATAGTTTTTCTTAATAGTTAAATCTTACTATTGCTGAGATTTGAACTAATATTTTTGTTAGCTAAGTCAGTCATCAGCAAATTCATTTTATTAAAAAAAAAATAAGTTCTGTGAACTGCTGTTAGCAGGTTTCAGGTTCATTTCCACAATTTTAGATTGGAGACATTGAATTCAGAAAGTGAATTTAACCAGTTTGAGGAATGTGTTTGTATTTTCCATTTTTAGCTGATTTTTGCTATAAAGGATATTTTGTCTGGGTGTATTGAAAAGTTACTAACCTCAGGGCAGGTTGTCAGTTGAAGAAAGCAAGTTTTTTATTTGTTTGTTTATTTCTCCCAGATGTTGAGGCATCTCCGGCCAGTAAGAATCCCCAGGAGGTGCGCAACTATGTTCGGCAGCTGTCTGTAATTGACAACCAGAGGACGCTATCACAACTCTCCTTCAGACTGGAGCCAAGACGAGCCTAAGAGCCTACAAGCCCAGTGGTCCCACTTATCTCTTCAGTGTCAACATTTTCTTTCTTTTTCTCATGCTCCCTCAACCATAGCAGGAAGTGGGTAGAGTGGCTTAAACCAATAACAAATAAAGGCAGTTTAAAGGCAGTAAATAATAACTTACAGGGTTACGTTTCCAATGATTTTTTAGAATGGTTGCATAATTCAACATGTAAACAAAGTCATTGAGAGTGGTTTTATTTGAAATGCTCCATAGAGAAACTTATTGACTTGGTCTACAGTAAAAATAGTAAAATAGTAAAAATAATTTAGTTTACTATCCAAAACAACCAGTTAACCTACACATCTGTCTTGTATGTGTTATACTGCAACATTCTGCAAATATCACAGTGAAATGTACTAAAAAAAATGTTAGACCTGTTTTGTCTGAAAGCAATCATATAACAATGTCATCAGATCTCTGGTTTGCATCACCACCACTGTGAACAATTCCAATATTTGTTACAGCAGAGTATTTCACATCAAAGTACTTCTAATTATTCCGCAACTTCAAAAATCGGACAAATTCCTCTTTTAAGTAAGTTAAGTAAGTAAGTTTAGGAAGTTTTTTGAGTTCCATAAACTAAATGGGAGATTGTCACCCGCAATTCCTCTCTTTTTTCATGGTCTAAAATAAATGACCAATTCCAAAAGAGACCTCAGCTAAAGCAATGTAAATGTGCTGTGAGCAATGGAGTGAAATGAAAAAAGAACTAACTAAAGTGTTGTGCGATAAGAGGAATTAGTAAATTGCAGAAAGTAGGTTTATATGTACCTCATAAAAGTGCAAATAATATATATCAAAAATACTGCTGTTAAAATTTTACTTGACGACAAGCAACAGAGTACATAAAACTAGTCACTACCCTCCTGTGTTCATACCTGGCATACAGTATCCACCATTAGTAAATTTAAACTTCAGCTGCAAAAACTGTTGAATACTTACTGTGTGTGCTACCACTGCCAACTGTTCAATGTGTCCTTGTATGTTTATGGGCATTCATTTGTGTGTCCATTTGATGTTTTAAGAAGTGTGCATGCTAGGGGAAACGTGTGAGTGTATTTGTACAGTGGTATGCAAAGGGTTGAACATCCCTCGTTAAATTGCATGTTTTACTCTGTAAGTGAAAATAAGTTGAAATATCCTCTCTACATATTGCTATTTTTCTGCACATTTTTCACACTATGTTAGAATCAGCAAATAAACACAGACTGTGCTATGATATGTGCGCAAGTGTGTTCTCCATAGAGGATGTGTACTTATTTCCACTTAAATACCAAAACAAAACAGTTTGATGTGGCCAGGAATGCTCACACTTTTGCATACAACTGTGTACGCATATTTATTCCAGACTAATGGTTACTGCCGGTCATATCTACAGATTTAAGAGTAACCTCATTAGCTGGCATTCTGTGAGCTGATATGCGGTTTTAAATGATGCATGTATGTATGTGTGCGCGCGTGTGTATGTGTGTGTGCGTGAGCGTTTATGGGGATGTGTGCATTAGTGTCCTTAGATGCAAAGTGCAAATGCAAAGTGTACTATGATAATCTGAGGCTGACTCATACTTTTAAAAAGCAGTTAAGTCATTCCTCTAATAGACCATTAGAGTACAGTGTAATCCTACTTTCAAAACTTAACCTTACACTTGAATGGCCTTCGGAACACCACTTATTCCCAGAAGGAGCTTTTCTTAAGATCTCTAAACTATACTTCCCTGAGTTCAGGTAGGTCAGTGGCATAATATTTGCAATTATAAAATGTCACACTAATGATGGCCTGTTAAATCTTACAGGTCTTCAAATCTTGTGTTCTTTTTATTTGAAGCCTGTTACAGTAGGCTACATCAGTATTTTTGCTCAAGGACTATTTTTATTGCTGGTATATTTCTGTGCTAGTGACTTACCTCTTGCCATAACCTGTAGCATTTCTGATGTCTTTTTGTATATTCTGACATATTTATATATTTTTTGGTTGACATCATTTTGTTAATTTATTTTCAATGAACCTCAGAATGCCTTCTTTGTTTCCATCCTGCCTAGGAGAAAGCCTCTCGTAGAAGCTGTAGAGCTCTTAAGCTGTTGGAATATGTCTCCACTTACCCTGTACATAATAATATAATCAAAATAAATGTATTGATCAACATTTTCCTCTGATTGTGATGATCTGCTGTGGTGCTCTGTATTAATCTGTGTGAAAATGTATACATTTTATTTATCTGCTACAATGTAGGCACCATAAAATGTAATACTACAAATTCCAAAATTTCTATAACCCCACTACTCCCTTACTCGTCAATTCTTTAAAAGCAAAAGCAAAAAAACAAGAAAAATCTTTTTTTCTTTTTTTTTTTTGCATCTACAGTGGCCTTATCCTTCTCTTTAAGCTGTCTTGGGCCTTGTGGTCTGAGTTCCCCACTGTGCCCAACAGGCCCATTCAGTAATCCATCCTTGGTTTAGGGGTGTAAATAATGCAGGGAAACTATGTTTAAATGGAAGTATTGAGCTTTAGATATACCTGAGTGATAGTTAATAAGATATCAACATGAACAAAAAAAATCATGGCAGTCCCAATCCTTTCACAAATATTAAATAGCATAGGATACTGGTGAAAATTAATTGGCCAAAGAAAACAATCTTCCCTTTGAGAATTGAAACAAGTACTTAAGTTTGACACGAGTAAATAGTATGTTTTTTCCTTGGAGATAAAATTAAGACTGAGTTCATAAGTATTCAGTTCCAGCAATGCTTTAGTAATGTACAGTGCACAGTACAAATCTTATATTACAAATAGTATACTCGCACACAGTATTTTCCACCCCAGCCTTTTATGGAGAGGAATTCATGTAGAATTGAAATGCAATTAAATCCAACCCAGCTGTATTGCTTTTTGCTGTGTGGTGCTTCAAACATAGATGAGTCATTGAAATACAATCATTACAGTGAAAAAGTTAAGGGCAAAGCACAGAAATATGTTTAAACAGGTGGTGCAAACAGTTAATGTTTCAATTTGAAAAATATTGCATTGATTTTAAATAACTCCACATGCAATTACTGGCCAATCAGTCAGAAGAAATCGCTTGTAGCTACATTCGTCCAGGGAAAAGGGCTTTTGCCACACAGGAATAGAGAAAATAGTTTTGGATGGTGCAATCACACAGGACTTGGCCTATATGCTGTTTAAAGTTGAGTGGCCTTTACAGGACATGGGCCAAATCAGTCAGTGGCAACAATTTACTCAAGATCTTAATAGCACCAATCCAGGCTGAAGTAACTTCTTATTCACAGCCTCCAATTCATTGAACCTTAAAGTCTTAAGCAAGTCTCAAGTCAATGTGAGAAAATTCACGCGAGCCAAGTCAAGTCTGCTATACATCAAACAAGTCTTAAGTCAAGTCATATGGAGTTAGGATGCCCTAAATACAGTTTTCACATTTAAATGAGTTAAAGACAGCGTGCATAAAGAGTTGAATTATATTTCAACATTAACTAACACTGTTTAATTTCTTCTTGACCTTTTAACTCATCTGTTGAAGTGTGTTTATCATATAACGCTGCATCATTGTTTTCCTGTTACAGTGCATGAAAAGCCAGAGTCAAGTAGTCATGTGAAAATATTACCTTTTTATATATTTTATTGCAAATAAAACCTTTGTTTTTAAACAAATCTAAAATATTACCGTCACATGAACTGAACACATAAAACTGTCTTTAAAAATAATGCATACAATGTAATTAACAGAAATGCTGTTTACTTGTTAAAAGGACATCCATGCATTTACTACCTCATAAAATGCATACATTTAAAATCAGGTGCACCACCATCAGCTGCTAATGATTAGCACATGGTTAGGTTCATTTAGGTTAGGTTCATTTAGCTAGCTTAATTTTGGAGGAGAAGGTTATTTAAACCTCAGATATTTAGTTTGGTTTGCTCCTGATTGGTGAAGTGAGTGGTATTTACCATAGTGGGATCCAAAGAGCTCTCTGACCTTCAGAAAGAAGGCGTCTGTACACTACAAGCAATATTAGATCTGGATGTAGTGTAGATGTATCACAGTAGTGATTTAACTCCTATAAATTTTATTTTTGTTTAATTGACTTTTTTTTTATTTCACCAAAATAACAGCTGAAACATGTTCATCAGATGGGGGGGTCTGTATCGATGCATTTATTTGAGATGTCTATGTGATCTTGATGCCTCAAAGTAATTTCGAATTAAAGTAATTTAATACTGATTTTAAAAATATCTCCAATTTAACCAAAACATATCTTGCCAAACGAGTACGTATGTTAGATGATTCCCTGAACACTACAAGTAATATTTGATCTGTATGAGATAACGGTTCAGGCTAAAGTAATCAAACCTACTGGGTGGAAAGAAAGATCGGGAACTCTCTGGTTACCCCGAGATTTCGGGAGGTCATGTAAGCAGTAGGAGGGAGAAAACCCGAATATCCCCTGAGTATCCGAAACTTATTCTTCTCCAGTTACACAGGAACAGCAGCAGCTGCAGTTTTGTAGAGTTACAGCAGAACCGTAGAACATCAGAAGGTCAGTTCAGTCGTGGAGCAGGAGTTAAATTTGGAGTCTGTAGACGTTAGTTACTTTATGCCCCTCTCTGCTCTTTTCATTGCCTAATTCTAGCGCTAATCTTTGACTAGCCAAATGACACAGTCACGTACCTCTCTGTGTGGGTTCTGTAGTGACGGATGAAGTTTGTTGTGGTGGTCGTGTCCCTGATGTTTGACCCACAGATCCTCCTTATCGCTATTGATTTCTGTACACTGTATAATGTCTTTACAACATTAACAAATCTCACTTCGAAACCAAAATGCTGCAAAGTCTGAAAACAGAATAAAAACATAATCTCCTATCCACTAACTATACTCAAGTAAGGTAATGTATTTGGACGCAGGTTTTTTGGTCTAGTGTCTTTTCTAGACTTAGCTAACATTATATTTAGCCTTGCTTCATAGTGGGTAAAATCATTTTCCTAAATACATTTAGCAAAGACATTACAAACTATTTAAAAGCAAGTCCTTCTGGACCTAGATGGATACCTGTAGATCCAGTTCCTCAATAGTACGATCTGACTTGCAGCAGTTTCTAAAACTATCATCAATTTGAAGAATTGGAGTTTTTTTTTTAAGTACATGCTGCAAAATTGAGAGGTGAATGAAAGTGTACAGTTGGCTATAATAAAAAATTAAAAAAATAAAGATAAAATAAAGTGGAAGCTTAACTAAGACCATACAACTTGCCCTCTAGGTTCCCTCAAAAATGCTACAAACTTAACAGGAATTGTAGTTGAAACCTTGTATGGGGCTTTACTAGCTAGTAGGTCGTTTTTCTATTAAGCTCATTTAATCACATGCTGTCAATTAACAACTGCCGCAGAAATACATTGGCTGTTGATATATGCAAGTGGTTACTCCAGGGTAATTCGAGTAGCAATCTGTCACTACAACGTGGCTTTTACCTTGAACGTCAAACTGATCTGCTCCTACCTTGTAAAAAGGTATGTTCGGTGTTGAGTGTGGAACATCTGCTGCTGGAGAACTGTTAAGCTAGAAAATTGAGGACCATTGTCAGTGAAGACAATACATGGAGCCTCGTGTTTTGCAAATACAGACCGAAGGCTATGACAGCTTTGCCACTAGAAGTCTTTAGAGTGGCTTCTTGAGTCACTACAATGTGGCTTGTACCTTGGACGTCGAACAGGTCAGCTCCTACCTCTGTTCGCCTGGGAGACCACCTGGCCCTTTAAAAACATCTTTGTATTTGTCCAGCAGTGACATGTTGTCCATCTCGGTATTTGTTGGTTGTCTCCACCAAGACGAAAGTGGGATTCGTCACTAAAGATGACCCGGCGCCGTTTTGAGTCTCTCCATGACTGTCTGATAGGACACCATTGTAGTCTTTGGCGACAGGGTGTACATGGCGTCGTCATAACGGTCTGCGTACATGGTGCTGGCACTGACTCAACAGACTGACTCATGTTGGGCATCACTACTTGCTAAATATCTGCAATCGTAGCTATTATGTCACTCTGCTCATACAATTTGTTGGTGCTCCCTCTCCGCGGGTTTATGTAGGTTTTCCATATCCTTCATGTCCCTGGTGCGTCCCTTATTCTATTCACTGTCGCCAACAGCGTACTATGGTGGCGCTAGACCGTAGTACGAGAGCTGCCACTTCCTGGGCCTACGATGCGACCCGTCTCCGACTCCACTTCTTTGCATCGTACTGCGCTTGCAACGGATGCCGCCAACACAGCGCTAAGCGATAAGTCCGGTTCTGGTTTACGTCACATGCGCGGCCTAGCATGACATTTCATCATTAGCATGTTTCATGATGTCAGACCTGATTGGTTTTTAAGGGGATATGTATTTTATTCGAACACAAATTCACCGTTTCTTTTTTTTAAATGTAAAACTACAAGTATTTTTTTTTTCATGAAAACAATTTAATAGAAGTTTTTTGTATAATTATTATTATTATGGCACCGATTTAGCGTGTTACCATGTTTTTTTACAGTTCACTTTTTTTTTCACAGTAGTGATCGATTTCAACTTTCAACATGAATTCCTTTCCCTAGCTTTTGTTTGTGTGCATATGCAAATCCAACTTCAACAGAATGGTTTTCTGAGGCGTCATTGCCCCAGTTCTGTATGTGGCCGTGGAGTGGCGCTGTTGGCCTTGGTTGAGTGTTACGGCGCAACGGGCCCCCGTCGCGTGTCCTGTTATGGAAGTGCAGTAACACGAGACAATGAGGCTCCGCATTACTTCATGACGCGGATTGTCCGGAGCGAAAGAGGCCAACCGTTACTGCAGGACGGTAAGGAAAGCACGACGATCAGGTATGGAAACAGTTTTTATTGTCTTCTTTTAATCAAAGATATCATAACACAAGTTATAGAATTAGCTTTAGTTTACATCTTGTACGAGCAGAACATGATAACTCATATCAGACACGTCTTTGACATTTGACCTGGTTCAATTGTGGATAAAGAGACTAATTCGTTTGAGTTTAATCTCATCTGCACGGGAATCCATAAATTAAGTCGTGTCTCCAATTTGATAAGTTTTTTGAAAAGGAAAATCTCCTGCGCATGGGAAGCAGTTTAGAGCCTGGAACTGATGAGGAGGTCAGGAATATTCCAGATAATGCTAGCTGCATCTTCAGTATGTCATAAGCTCTGTTAGCGGGCTGGGGCAGTGCGTGTGTGCGCGTGTGCGTGTGTGTGTGCGATAACTGTTTAGTCACATTTAGTTTGTTTTAGAGGCTGAGACTTTGGTGAAATATAAATGTTGACTTTTAATTTACTATCCAAAGCGACTAATGAGCAGGTTTTTCTATGTTATGTTGATAACGCTGCGTTAGTGGTAAACTTAGAGGTCCTCCACATACTACTGCCGTTACTGAAATAATAACAATATTAATAATAATAATAATAATAACAATAATAATAATAAACACATTTTAGGCTAAAAGCTAACAATAAAGCAATGTTTCAGGCATAGTTGCGTGTAGTAACTTTTTGTGATTTCGATTTTGGAGGCTTTAAACCCTTTTGACATCTGGTTCTCATCCCCGCCACTGTGTACACATTTCATTAGGCAGGTTTCTCCAGAACAGAGCATTTCACCTCAGACCACTCTGAATGACTTTGTTTATCTAACTCTAACTTTAATGCTTGATTCATGGAGACATTTCGCAAAATGGGTGACATTTCCCTTTAAGGCTCTGATTTGGAAAATAGGTTTTCAAGAAAATCTCTGACTTTGATGATGATCTAAAACATGTTTGTGTTTTATAAACTTATAAACTTAATAACTTCATAAATATAAACTTAATAAATTTCCATAAGATGCAATTACCATGACAATATTATTTTATTTTAGTTTTACTTAGTTGAAACAAAATAGAACATGGAGTGTTACATAAAAATAAAACAACAACAAAACAATAACAACAACAATAATAATAATAATAATAATAATAGCTACAGTAAGAAAAGTTTGTGAATGCTGATGTTAATGTTAGATGTGCTAAATGGTTGTTAATGTGTTGCTTGGTGGTTTCTGTGCCACCTCAAAGGTTGCTACAGTGTTGCTGTGTTATCCCAGTTGGTTACTAAAGTGTTGCTGGGTGGTTGTTAGGGTATCCCAGCTGATAAGGTATTGGTGTATGTGAGTGTGGTGTGTTGAGTGTATGTGGAGTGTGTGGTGCTTGTGGTACAAGAAAAGAGCAGTGTCCCAAACCTTTTGACTTTTTCCAAGCCATGCTAATAATGTTTATTCTGTATTTTACAAACTTAAGTTCAAACATGCCTAATGGTGCTTACTTGGTAATGAATAATGTAATTATTTAATGTTCTTTAGGTTACAGAGGATATCCACAATATACAATCCTATTGTAATGTCAGTTATTACAACAGCGATAAAAAGTCATCATGTTGTCCACTGCTATTGTCAGGATTAGGTTAGGCCTCAGGTAATGTTGGGGCAAGATTAGGTTTTTACTTACTATTAAAAGGGGACAGACTATGCTATTATTAGTGTTCATAATTAAAATGTTTTGTACCTAAACAGATTTATATGGTTCTATTTTCCTAAAACACAATATTTTCTCATGTTGTACATTTTCACTCTTTGTCTAAAATGCTCAGTTTGAGCTCCTGTGTCCTTAAACACCAATTCCCAATGACCCCAGTGTACTCTGATTGATAATCTCACTGCTGTTCTGATTGGTCAAATTCCAAAGAATCATTCTGTTACAATTTCCACCCCCACAGTACTGTGGCGACACTCACAATGCTGCTGGTTCTGTTGTATCAGTTTGAGTCCAGAGTCTGATCCTTAAAGTCTGATAGAACACATTGGTAGACCCAATCCACCTTCGCAAGCAATGCTTGTACTTACTTAGTAGCAAGTATTTACTTTTTGTTAGCTCTCTGTGTGTATTGTGTGAGAACATGCCAAATTTGCTGGTAGGCAGGCAGTAGGAATTGTGTTAAGCGATTACGTCACCTTGTAACAGAGACAAGAGCTGCAAAAGTAGTGGGGCAGAGTTATTCAATCTGGCCTGTTTATGCTGTATATCACACTAATGAAAGAAAAAAAAACATGGGTTCCCATTAAAGCAATCCATTTGAGCAATGTATTATCTCAGATTTTATAATATGCTTAATCATCCTCAGACCTATAGAAATAAATACTTAAATACTTGACCTTTGACATTAAACTGAAATAGTTTTCACATCCACTCAGAGGTAATGAGCTTTGGGAAACCCTGGACTTCCAGAACATAGTGTGATCAATGATTAGCTATCACCTGTAAATTATTGTTTATTAGTGATTCACAGTTACAGACAGTGTAATATTTGTGTAAGAGCATAATAGACTTTTGTCCTCTAAAAACATTTTCTCAAAAAAAGTTTCACAATTCTGTGGAAAGTCCTGTCTTGCTTCATTACAGCAGCTGTGTCTGCCAACTGGTAGCATCTGGAGCCCTTGTGTTGACAGACTTAAATGTTCAGTAATGCAAGAAAAAGCGGTGTTTAGCTTAATCAAACCAAGTAAACCTTGTAGTCACGGCACAGAACAGCTGATTTAACAAGTGAAGTCAGGTGTGCTACTGCTTGTTCCAACCCTTTACAGATAAAGACTGCTGTTCTTTTCTAAGCTTCGGTTTGCAAAATCCAAATACATGCAGTCAGGTGAATTGGAATTGCTATATAGCCCTAGGTGTGTGCATAGGTGTGTGTGTGTGTGTGTGCAGGCATGTGGTTGTGTCTGACCTGCAATGGATTGCGGCCTGTCCAGGGTGTTTTCTTCATTTCCCACACTGAATGCTGGAATAGGCTCCAAGCATGCTACGTTCAACTATTTTCGCTCAAAGTTGTGAAGAGTTTTGTCAGAATTTTTTCTTAATTTCAAAGAAGGAAGTAACGCTTCAGGACGATGAGCTGATGACCTGTTATTTTAAAGCCCAGTATTACAGTAAGAGAAGAGAATCATACTTCATATATAGTCTCAGCAGCCGTATGTCGTAAAAGCACTGCAAAAGAGGGGGCAATGATAGCGACAGGTCAAGTGGTCCTGGAAGTGGACAGACAGTGGGAACATGCTGTAAATCACACGCAGAGGCCAAGCATTTCACACAGCTGTCCTTTGTGTTGTGTTGCATGTGCCACTAGGGTCAATGTAAATCCACTCTTATTAAAGACATGTTTTCCAATAGTCTAATGCACCGTTTAAGCTGATGGTAGATAATCACTGCTTTTACATAATTTATTGCTTCTTCATCTCCATCCTTTCTCTCCCTCCTTCTGCAGATTGTGACACTTTGTTTGCGAGCACATGTCAGTATGAGATGTCGTCCGTCAGTGCAAGCTTCGTGCAAATACGTTTTGATGACATCCAGTTTTATGAGAACTGTGGTGGTGGGAGCTTTGGGAGTGTGTACAGAGCACGCTGGCTGTCACAGGACAAAGAGGTGGCTGTCAAAAAACTGCTGAAGATTGATAAAGAGGTGGGACACGCATATATATCTATATATTCCTATATAAGTGAATATGCTATATAAAAAGTGATTGGATGACATCTAATTATACCATTATTTTAAGGGGAATGTAAAATATTCAGCCATTGAATATAAGTGGCTATTAATATTATTGTATATAGGAACCAGGTCATGATGCACGTACCCCTTTACAGTGAACATAGTTTTAAAAATATGTTTTCAAGCAAATCTATATCAAGAATGATTGTAAAACAATGCCTCTGGCATCAGGCAACATATTTGTAACCATTATTCTGCACATTACTGTTTATTTGCTGAGTTTAACGTATTGGGGGGAAAAATGCCATAGCATCTGCACACAACACATTTTAATTTTGTAAATGTTAAATAAAAACATAATACTCGAAATTTGTTATTAGGTATGCCACTACTGCATGGTTTATTTATTCATTGCTCCTCAGCAAAAATGTATTACCCACAACTAAGGCTTAATATATAAAGTGTGTTGTGAATGTATTTTTTTTTATGTTGTCCCCTGTATATCTTCATATCAGTTTTTCCCAGAGACGTGTTTATTGTTTGAAGCACGTCAGAGAAAGAGAAGGAGTGTCTGCCTGTTATGAGATGGCTGCCAAGTGTAGTTCTAGTTTTCCATGACTCTTTCTCACTCCCCCTCTCTGTCTATAAAGCAAATCTGATATGCTCTATGTGTCAAATGTAGCGTGTTTCTGCAGGCCCTCAGGTTCAGTAAGTACCAGAGGCCCCTTTCAGCAGCATGCTTGAGGGTCACTGGGTTCTGCTGTTTATGAAACTAAACTGTTTGTGCTGATCTCTGCACTTATTCAGCTTTTAATAGACACTGCTATAGTCTCATTTGGAGTTGCCTTTTGTAAAGATACTGCTGTTTCCAGAGCAGATCATAATATGGCCACATGTTTACCTGATTGTCTTGTATTCCATTTCTTGTCTCATGTTCAGGCCGAGATTCTCAGTGTTCTAAGCCACAAAAACATCATTCAGTTTTATGGAGCGATTCTTGAGGCACCAAACTATGGCATTGTCACAGGTAACCGAATTATGAATGTATCTAGAGAGCTCATTATGCTTTTTGATTTTTTTAATACATGTAATATTTAACATTTTGTAATGTTTTTGTTTTGAGCATTTTGGATGTTTTTTTATTCTCTTTGCTCTGCTATTGGCTGCACATGTTGTCCCTGTTCTCTGCTAGCCTTTAGTTCCTAGTTTCCTTGTTGTCCTATTTTAAGAGGTGCACACAAAGATAAAACTAGTAGGGCACAGATTTTCTATCAACAAACAAATGAACATTATCTGGGTCATTTGTCCAACACTGCCACTTGAAAACAAGCAAAAATAATCAATCAAAGAGATTACTCCAGTAATCTGTTTATTGAAAAACTGAAATAAATAAAAGAGTACTTACTTTCACTTCCTTTATGTTAATGTTTACCTTATTGAAAGAAGGTCCAGTAGGGTGTGTTTCAGTAGGTGTATTGACTCCTTACTCTAACCCACTAGGTGAAGCTTAATGCAAGTTTCCACCTCCTCACTGTTCATTTAATCAGAATTGCTTAACATACAAGTGCACTTTGTAGTTCTACAATCCAAACTAAGACCATATGATTCTCTTGCATTTAACCTCAGGACCCCCACAGAACTACTAGCAGAATGATCTATCTTCCCATATAATAAAAAAAGTATAGCCTGCTCTCTGGTATTCCTGCAGGGGTCTTGACCATTGAAGGAATTGGTAAGAAACTATGCAGAGAAACAGATTCCAGTCTGTAAGGGCATCTATATGGTACGTTAAGATGATAAAATGGACAGTGAGTGGAGTGTAGATACAAGGGGGTGTACTTCATGAAGGGGCTGGTCTGTGTAAATAGCATGTTGCATATTATTGTTCTTTGTTTTCCTGATGGTGGACATTAGACAAGTAAGAGAGGCCTTGCCTTTAAAGTTTCCATGGACTCATTTGTGACTACTGGGGAAAAACAGTGGTCTTGAATTTTCTGTCTGTCTGAATGTGAACTGGTGAAGTGCAAACTTGGTATAGTTGGTTTAGCCTTTTCCAGTCTGATGAGCAACAACAGCTCATGAAGTTCTCCTTTGTTCTTGCTATGATACATTTTCATAAACTTATGTTACAGACAGAGGTCTGACTTGAATAGATTTATGTTCTTTAAATATAACAGTGTGCCCACTCATGCCTGACTGCTGTCTTATTGATTAAAACACATGGTTTTAATTTCATCTTCAAATTAACTGCTATTCACACTATGCACACAGAGATATGTCATTTTGGATCATTTACCTCAACAAATAAATGATGAAGTGTAATATGTTGGCCTAATTTGCTTAATCAGGTTCTCTTTGTCTAGTTTTAGAATTTTTGCAGAAATCTGATTATGTATTAGATCATATTCATGCAGAAATATAAAAAATCAAAGAGTTTGCAAAATCTTAAGCACCACTGTAGGTGGATAATTCCAATGAGACTATAATATTTTGTCTCAAAGAAAAGCTGCTTATAGAAGAATGTACTAATAACAGCTGTAGTAATGAAGCTTTGAAACAACAAAAATGAAAAAAGGGAATTAATAAAATAACATGCATATTTACCTAAGATGAGCAGACAAGGTTTTTTCATTAGAATGTAATGATTTTTTCATGTTTTTTTAAAAATACGTAATTCAAATACTTTATTATTAATCAAATGTTACGAAGTGTTTACACTTACATGTTTATTTAGAACAATACTCAAGTACTGTGACAAAAACAAGTTTATAACTCTTGACTTCTTTTAATACCATACCCGCTCGAGTTGGTAACACATTGCTGTACTTTCATTTCAGCACACGCAATTAAAGCTATTGTGTTTGAATTCTTGTGCTGCAAGTAGCTATGGAGCAGCACACTGTCAGTTCCATGTTTACAGTAACCCATCCTGTCTCTTTCTGTCTGTGCCTGTATTGTAATGTCAGTCAGTAGATTTGTGGTTGTGATCTTAGCTGGCAGTACATTTGAAAGTTGATCTTAGCTGTTTATTACTGGGTTTATACGTATGTAATAGGTTTGCTCATAGGACCAAAATTAGCTTGGTTGATGCTGATGAATTTACCATGTTCCTACATTTGTATGTACTACTATATATATATGTATATGTATATGTATATGTATATATGTGTGTGTGTGTGTGTGTGTGTGTGTGCACAGAAACTTATTGGCAAAGTAAAGATAGAGAACTATTCTGGTGTTTAAACACACTTTGCACTTTTTGAAAGATTAAATGACAGTGTAACAATGTTAAGCACTGAAATATGAGAGCATCTACTAAATGAAAACTTATCTGAATGCTCTCCTCTTTCTACTTTTTTGACATCACATTAAGAGCAAATCTGAAATAAATTCCCTTTGGAAAGAAAACAAGCATTTTAACTTAAATCATTCACCCAAATTTCTGTTTGTTGCTTGTCTTTTTCACTGGCTTACCCTATGCTCGTATACTTTTCCCTTCAATTCACACCTGATTTACCGCTCATGGTATGATATTTACCTCAATAGAGGTGCAGGGGAAATGCTGTTTTCACTAAGTAATAAAAAAAGCACCAGTGCATCTCTCTCTTGTTGGTTTGGATATGTACTAGTCTCTGTTCTATGTTCTGAGGAATGATAAAAGAGTTTGTACTGAACTGAATCTGAATCTTGCTCTCTGTATATGTGTATGTCTGGGTATGTGTATGAAAGAATATGCCAATGGGGGATCGCTATATGAGTATTTATCTAGTCCAGACAGTGAAGAGATGGACATGGGTCAAGTAATGACGTGGGCAATGGATATCGCTAAAGGTAGGGATATGTGTGCATGCTTCGGTATCATAATCATGTATAAGTGTTATGGGACTCTTTTAACTGATACGTTTTGTTTTTTTCCTAGGAATGCATTATTTACACGCAGAAGCTCCAGTGAAAGTCATTCACAGGGATCTAAAATCACGGAACGGCAAGTTCCTTTGTTAATAAATGTATAGATGTGTGATTGTGTGCAGTCTTAAAATGAAAATTCTTAAATGGTTCTTGGTTTGGATGTTTGCTTCTTGAAAAAGATTTTCATTGGTTTAACAGGTCATTTATGAAATGGTTGTCTAAAGGGGAATTCTACTGATGTTTAAGATGTTTGTAAAATATAATCATTAGAACGTAAGTAAAGATATTCAAAGTAATGTGATGTAATCTGTTTCTCTTCAATGCACAGTTAAAGCACTCTGAATGGCACAGTCACAGACCACTGGTTTATGCAAACATTTTTTTTAATCTGCAGAAACCCCCTTTAAATAACTTCTATTAAGTGGTTATTTAGAGAAGTGAACATCTATGGTATTGCTCCATAGAAACCTTTTAGTCACCTTCTATTTTTGTGAGTGGGTCTGTTCACTCCTAAGCAGTTAAATAAACACCTTTGCTAAACATTCTTGTAAACAAGTTTTCTAGTATTTTGGTTATGAGTAAATTATACTACAATACTAACAAACTGTGTTGAAGTTATCTTTTTTGAGATTTGAATACTTCTTAAAAATATGAAGCAATCTTTATATTCATTTCATTATAACTGTTCCTAATTATTTACATCTGTTCATGCTATTCAGATTCATCTACAGCGCTGTTTATAATTCTCAACATATTTTTAAAAATCCTTTTCTATTTTTCAGTTTTCCTATGTGGCTGTCAAATTTAAATAACTGAATATATTGTTTTGCAGTCATTGTTTTTATTATAATCAAAAAATAAGACAAATTCCAAACTTACAGTGATTCCAGTCTTTTTATGTTACTGTAGAAAGAAGTCTATTGTTCAACCTAACGCGTCTTTAGTTAAGGGGAAGGGGGAAAAGGAAGTTTTACAGCATTTCTCTAGATCACTAGCGCTTTAAGGAAGGGAAAACACAGCTCTGTGTGTGTAGGTGTGTTGTTGTAATAGAAATGTACTGGCTTTATGAACTAACTTGGGATTTTCTTTTCTTTTTTTCTCTTAGTGGTGTTAGCTACCGACAATGTACTAAAGGTAAATTTATATTTTATCCCATTTTAAATCTTTTGGCATTTGTTGCATCAGTATGCTTTGTCATTTGTCAACAGTATGCTAATATTATTGTGTGTGCATCACTATCCTCCAACCTAGCATGCATACTTTCTCACTTTATCAGATCTGTGACTTTGGAGCATCTAAGTTCCTGTCTCACACCACACATATGTCTTTGGTGGGCACGTTCCCTTGGATGGCCCCAGAGGTGATCCAGAGCCTGCCTGTATCTGAAACCTGCGACACATACTCATATGGTGTGGTGAGTACCTGAGTTTTGAGTTTTATGTGTGAGAGTTTGTGAGACTCTGGTACCAATCTGATACCAGGTGTCAATGTCGTGCCAGCATCGTCAAAATAAGCCATTTTGGATATCAGAAGGGGGATAATTAATCACACTCACACTGTGTGATGTGATGTTAGGTGTTGTTTGTGAAAAGTGCTTGAGTAGTTTTACCAGGATAGCATACTTTTGAGATGCTCATCTTTAAGGCGATACACACAATTCTGGTGAACGACACTTATACTCCTTCAGAAATTTGGCTGCCAAAATTCACAAATGCATATTCCTGATGTGAATGTCAGTGCAACACTGCTAAACTTGCTTTCTTAGATTCTTATGTTCAAAGGACACAATCACACTGACCAATTGGTTCTGTATAGCAGCAAAAATAAATTGAAGCAACCTTCTGATTTCTTTTAGTGTTTTTTGACTGAATACATTTTGACGAATACATTTATAAATACATATGATAAAATTTTGCATTTTGTGGTTTGAGACCTTATTTTTATTTTCGGCCAAACCCGAAGGCCATGAAGCTAGCCCAGTGTAGGCTAAGCCATGATTAGCGCAGGGAAGCTAACATGCTAACAGAAATACTTAAAGATACAACCAGATTACAGTAATAATTAACCTCAGGAAGTTTTTATTAGTGAAATAGATTCGACAGTGACTTGCAGAATGTAACTGCAGCACCATTCAATGTGGAAAACATGCACACTCACTGCTTTCCTCCCCTTGCAAAAAAAAGTGAACAGTCTGATTTTTTTTTTAGACTGAACTACTAACAATGCTTCTACCGACAACACAATACCATCAAACAGCACTTGCTCAAAGCAGTGCAAACAGATTGCATACAAAATAAACACAGCAAGCTTGCTTACACCTGCGGCTTGGCTGTATGACGGACAGAAACGCAAATAAGAATACATGTGCAGAGCATGTGCACGTGAGTAGGTTGTGAGGTAGGTAGGTATACAGACTGGTAAGCTATCCAGTCATTTCATTCATTCAAGGTTTTTGTCATTTGATTTATTGATTGCTATCTAGGTAAAGGCCGTTACAAAAAAGAAATACAAAAAAGTGTATTTAAAATAAACAAACTGACTGTAATATGATAAAAATAGACTTATTTTAAAATAACTTATTTTATTTAAAATTGTCTATGAAGACAAAGACACATTGTCTATAAAATCTCCCCTTAAAGAAATATTGGTGATACATAAGGTTTTTAAATCAATCTCTGAATCACAAAGGAAAGGGTGGCATTGTTGCATTTCTGATGCGTGTCTGTGTCATATATTTAAACATGCGGCTGTGTGTACATACAGACAGGCCGTGCTAATCAAACTGAATATTTTCAGTAAATGATAACTTAAGACAAACACGTGTAACTTTTTTGTGGATTAATGTTACATTTTGTGGGTTTGACATTTCTGTTCTACTTTGCTGGCATTTTCATGGTTGTGAAAAATTAGCTAGCAGGTACTGATATGATAGCAATTGTTAGCTTTGCAAAGGTTTTGTGTTTTGAGCTTGATTTTGAGCTGACTGTAAATTTGTCTTGCAGGTTTTATGGGAAATGCTGACAAGAGAAGTGCCCTTTAAAGGATTTGAGGGCTTGCAGGTGGCATGGCTGGTTGTGGAAAAAAGTGAGGTAAAGCACTACATATCCCAAAATTCATCAATGGCCTCTCCAGCTATATGACTAGCAGGAGGAAGTTCACCATTTTGGAAGCATTTAAAAGCTTGTTTATGATTCCATTCCCACTTAAACAGCTCAGTTCATGCTATTCTCCCCTCCCCTCCTTTCCCTGGTTAGAGGAACAGGATAATAATGGATTCCTGTGTATCTCTGGCTGGGTATTTATAGTGGGCTGATCTCAGACCTCTGTGACTGAGTTAGTGAGTGAGCGAGCCTCTGCTGCTTTTATGGAACATGAGCACTCTTTGCTCAGCCCAAGCATGTTGTTCACTGCACATGGTGTGTGTATGTGTATGTGAGAGGGAGTTTGTCTGCCTGTTGTTGGTCTTCATCGTATGATCAGACTACAGTATTTTAGTGCAAGAGAGTAATCCAGAAATGTACTTTAGATACTAGTGAGTGAGAGTGAGCGGGAGATGAAGAGAATGTAAAGTGTGCGAAAAGAAGAAATAGACTGACTATAAGAGGGAGCAGAACAGGTCAAAAGTTGGGGAGAAAGATATTTTGGTTTCTGTTGCTTTCCCAAAGGATTGCAGTTTACACGCTTTCCAGAGTTCAGGATTTCGTCTGTCTTTACAGTTTATCAACAAAATAAAGTGGGTGACATATCAAACTGCACTCCTTATTCAGCTTGTCACAGAATCATATATGCCCGTCAGTCGCTTCTCACATGCAGAAGCTCCACCACATCCCCCCACCCTACCCTAACCCCATGTTATAAACATAGTCCTGGGAGAGAGATTTTTCCACTAGTTGAGTTTGTATGCTGAAATTGGACTTGGACTATAAATGGAATTTTATGTAACGATGGCCAAATGATTTTTTTGTGTGCGTCTGCGTATGTACGTGTGTTGTTTTTTTTTTTTTCAGAGGCCGACCATTCCAAGCAGTTGCCCTGCCAGCTTTGCAGAGTTAATGAGATCATGCTGGGTGGCGGAACCCAAGGTTAGTAAGGACTAGTATTTATTTTTTTAGGTTAAATTAGAACAAACTTTCACTTCATTTATTAAATAATTTGACATACTTTTATATATATACATAGTTGGTAAGATCATTTCATATTAGGTTCAGTACATATTAGAATCTCAAGCTGTTTTGAATGTGGAGTACAGTAATGTAATCCAGAGGCACCGTAACCCTTATATCATTATAACATTCTAGTCCTAGGGGAGGGAATATCAGGGTCACCATTACCATTAAGAACGTTTCAGTAAATAAGATGAAGAAGCATTGCAATATTTTTTTTTGTTCTCAGGAGAGGCCTGTGTTTAAACAGATCCTGTCTACTCTGGAGTCCATGTGTAATGACAGTAAGCTTCCTGACCAGTGCAATTCTTTCCTACACAACAAAGCGGAGTGGAGGTATGTTGTGAAACATTTGGAGGCCCCTCACCCTACTTAGTAATGTTATTTTGAATGTAAGCATGATAATGCATGTAAAGGCATATAAATACATCATTCATTTTGATAGTAAATAAGTAAATACAGTAAAAACATGATAAAGTACAGGTGAAACAGAATCTGACTTTAGTGAATTACCATCTGTTTCTCATGCATACACTTATAGAAATAGAAAAGGTACACACGGCTGTCATGAGAAAGACGGAATGTCTTTTTTTTTGCTCCTGTTCCTGCTTGCAGTCTAAATAAAGGCAGGGAAGAGGGTGTGGGAGGGTTGAGTAGGACATGAGAGGTTAAAGGGAAGAAAGGCAGCTGGGACAGATGTATAAGTGAGATGGGGTGAGGGGCAAAAATAGTCAAGGGGTTGTTGTGGGAGTGTACTCTGCAGTCCCAAGAGCAGAAAGAGAGAGACGATGAGAGACAAACATCAAGAGTGCTCCACTCAAACAAATCTGCACCAGAGGAAAGATAGCCATCTCAGAAATGAACTGAGAAAAGTTGGAAAACAGAGGGTGTGAGGAAGAGAAAGCATAAGAAAGGGAGCAAGAGCGAGAGAGTGAGTGCACATGAGTCAGAGAGACAGGGACGGACAGAGGGCGAGAAATTCTGAGAGTGCCTGTCAGGAAAGTGGCAGAGAAGCCAATTCCAGCAGCAGGAGGGAAGTTTAGAGAGTGTGTGTGGAGAGTGAGCTTGGCAAGAGCAGACAAAGCTTCAGGGGTAAAACACATGAGGAGAGGGTTTCTGGCCCTGCATCACATACCTGTTTATAAATAGCTGCACTAAAGGCTTTGTGTCTGAGCAGCCATGGCCCTCTTATATCATGGCACAGAACGACCTCTGCTGGTGTAGTGAGGTACTGCATGGTAGAGTGCAAGCACTGTTATTGGAAGTAAAGCTTTAGCATCCTAGTTTATATCCCTGGTCATGCACCGTGTAAATTTTGATTACATCACTGTGCACTAATAGGAGGGGAAAATAATAGAAACCATTATTCTTTTGCTTCACCATTCTCTCTGCCATCCCCTCCTACCTAAGCAAAAATGCTTAGCTAGCTCAGAGATCGTCCATAATGCCATTTGTCACGCTGAAACCCATCACTCCATGAAAGAACAATATATTCACATTGTCTTTTACTGCAGTGACTGACATTTATTCATTATTATCTGAAAAATGTTACTTATGACTTTCTTGTTTAAGTTAAAAACATACAGCTGTGCTCATAAGGTTACATACCTTGACAGAATTTAAAAGATGTGTGACATTCTGTTGGTCTCATACGTTCCTGGGGTGTTGTTGTGTGACCTGTATATTTAAGCAGCTTAATGATATTGAGGTCAGGAGACTCTGATGGCCATTCCTGAACCTTTGAAGGGTTGACTGTTTTGGATCTTTGCCATGTTGAAAAGTCCTATGAGCACCTTGCAGCACATTGCTACTGAATGCTAACTAACTATATATATATATAGTGAGGAAAATAAGTATTTGAACACCCTGTGACTTTGCAAGTTCTCCCACTTAGAAATCATAGAGGGGTCTGAAATTTTCATCTTAGGTGCATGTCCACTGTGAGAGACATAATCTAAAAAAAAACAACTGGAAATCACTATGTATGATTTTTTATATGAATTTATTTGTGTGTTACTGCTGCAAATAAGTATTTAACCACCTGCCAATCAGCAAAAATTCTGGCCCTCAAAGATCTGTTAGTCCGCCTCTAAAAACTCCACTTCCACTCCACTTGTTATTCTAAATTAGAAGCACCTGTTTGAGGTCGTTAGTTGCATAAAGACATCTGTCCACCCCACACAATCAGTAAGACTCCAACTACTAACATGGCTAAGACCAAAGAGCTGTCCAACGACACCAGAGACAAAATTGTTGACCTCCACAAGGCTAGAAAGGGCTACGGGGCAATTGCCAAGCAGCTTGGTGAAAAAAGATCAACTGTTGGAGCAATTATTAGAAAATGGAAGAAGCTAAACATGACTGTCAATCTCCCTCGGACTGGTGCTCCACACAAGATCTCACCTCGTGGCGTATCAATGATCCTAAGAAAGGTGAGGAATGAGCCCAGAACTACACGGGAGGAGCTGGTCAATGACCTGAAGAGAGATGGCACCACTGTTTCCAAGGTTACTGTGGGTAATACACTAAGACGTCATAGTTTAAAGTCACGCATGGCACGGAAGGTTCCCCTGCTTAAATCAGCACACGTCCAGGCCCGTCTTAAGTTTGCCCATGACCATTTGAATGATCCAGAGGAGTCATGGGAGAAAGTTCTGTGGTCAGATGAGACCAAAATAGAACTTTTTGGTCTTAACTCCACTCGCCGTGTTTGGAGGACGAAGAATGATGAGTACCATCCCAAAAACACCATCCCTACTGTGAAGCATGGGGTGGAAGCATCATGCTTTGGGGGTTTAGTGGCCTAGCTGGTCTCCAGACCTAAACCCTATAGAAAACCTGGCTGATCTGGAGAAGATCTGTGTGGAGGAATGGGCCAAAATCCCTGCTGCAGTGTGTGCAAACCGGGTGAAAAACTACGAGAAACGTTTGACCTCTGCAATTGCAAACAAAGGCTACTGTACCAACTTTTTTTTTTTTTTTTACAGGTGTTTAAATACTTATTTGCAGCAGTAACACACAAATAAATTATTAAAATCATACATTGTGATTTCCGGATGTTTTTTTTTTAGATTATGTCTCTCACAGTGGACATGCACCTAAGATGAAAATTTCAGACCCCTCCATGATTTCTAAGTGGGAGAACTTGCAAAGTCGCAGGATGTTCAAATACTTATTTTCCTCACTGTATATATATATATATGTATATATATATATATATATATAATTTTTTTTTTTTTTTTTTTCTTTTACTCGACCCTGCAGCCCATTTTTGCTCAAGTACCTAAGGTTTGAGATACTTAATATCTTGAAACTACTTTATAAGTCTACTTGGTGGTTTTAACAGAACTGCTAATTTCCCACTTTTTTATCAGAGTTTGATTGGCGTATTTTAAATATTTGGATTTTGTATATGCTTTGCCTGACTCATAATTTGGCAGCTTTTACAGTTCTTTTGCTTTCTTCTTGGCTCAGTATTCAGCAGTCATTGGAGCCCTTAATGAAATGTTTATGGGTCTCTTGAGAGCTAAGAAACTCATTGACTGTTTATACACAGAAACCAATTACAATTAACAAGACGCAGGAAAATATATCCTTGATAACCATTTAAGTCTGTGTGTATCAACTTGTGTGTTTATAATCAGGCCAGACTTGCAATATGTAAACTTTTAAGTAGGGCCACTTGGGTGGCTATGATTTACCAAAGACACACACAGTTACATATGTATAAAAAGTGTGTATGTATATTAAAAGGGCTTCATCAAAAGGTTTTTTGCATGATCATATATTTGAAGAAATTACTAACATTTCACACATTCTGCCAGGGTATGAAAACTTGTAAGAATTTGTTTGTGATACATTGTATATATGATACCTTGTAGGATATACAGGTTTTATGCTTATTTCTCCTCCTCTGCTCCTTCCAAGGTGTGAGATTGATGCAACTCTGGAGCGGCTGAAGCAGCTGGAGAGAGAGTTGACATGCAAGGAACAAGAGCTGGAGGAAAGAGAGAGGAGGCTGAGAGAATGGGAGAACAGACTCGTGGAGAGATCCAGATCATGCACACCTGTAAGAATTTTCACTTGAAGGAAGTTACTTATAATAAAGTATTCTTTGAAATGTTGTATTCTAATCAGCAATAGTAAAAATAACAATTAGATTGTTCTCATGAATGCATTAGAGTAAAGGTGTCCAATTTTACCCACAAGGGGTTTTGTGTTTGCAGGTTATCTTTCAAGCTAAGCAGAGTCTACACTTGATGCCACTTGTTTAATAGAGTAGTCTCAGTCTCAGCCAATTTCTAACATTTAAAATGAAAACCTGCGTAGCTTGTGTATAAGGATAAATTACCCCAGCTTTATATATTTCACATAAATGTTGGAATTCTACATCATAACGAATTTTAGTTAGTCATTTAAAAAAATGAAACATTTGATTTCAAAGAAGTCAAAAATCAGAACCTATTTTTTTTCCTTAACAAGCCGTATTTCCAGGTGAAACAAGGGAGTGTCTGTCTTTGGGCATGAAGTAATTGACATTATTTAAATCTTCAGGGTTTTATTGGTTGGCTCAAGACTCGAAGGGTTAGCAGAATTGAGAATCTGTCTGTTTAACTGAAAGCAAAAAATAATAAGTGGAAATAATTTATTTGACAAAATGTGACTACGTATAACAATATTTTGATGGTGGTTTTTCTTAAACACAGTTAATTAATTGTTAAAAGCTTCATTTTAATGTGTTTTTTTAACAAAGGTAGATGAAGAGGTAAAGTATTTTTTTCTATATTTAAGTTCAGTTTACATACCCGAATAAGATTTCAGTTAGAATTTAATTCAAAAATTCAAAATTTTTTTGAAATCCATGACGTGAAGTAGATTTCAAAGTAGGGCTGTAAATATAATGTGGAACCACTAGGGGGTGTCAGAATCACGATTATCTAGATCTTTATTTTTTTCTGAAATTCACTTTTGAGAAATCCCATAAAAGACTCACTTTTGTTTTTTTAAGGAACCAAAAATACTTCTTCTGTGGAATCACACAAAGAAGCCTGTTTAACACTGTTATTATTATTTCTACAAATGTGCTATGAGGTTTTATGTAAATTATTTTGTCATCCACATGTAAGCTGTCTTTGACTTTCTCTCTCTGTCTCTCTCCCCTTTCATCTCTCAGTTCTTCTCCCATGTTACCCCTATGGCTGCCACTCTAAGTGCAGAGTCTTTCTATGAGTCTAGGTCTGAGGAGAGTAACAGCTCTGAGATGAGCTGCCACATTTCTTCCTCATGCAGTAATGGTGATCTGGGCGGGGCCAGCCTGCAGGCGATCATGCGTGGCTTTGGAGGCGTGTTTGACCTGGACGTGGGCATGCCTGGAAGTAGCCCAAAGCGGCAGTCAGGCATGCAGGTAAACATGCAAGCCAAGCAGAACTCCTCCAAGTCCTGCAGCGTGCGTGAAGGCCGCAAACTCAATATGGCTGTCACCATGGACCCCTTTGGTTGGTCTGATGACGACAGCGACTAAAAAGCTCTTCTGAAGGATGTGAGGGTCACTATGCATGGAAGATAACAAGTCATTAGGTCAGAGATCAACCAAAGGTCAAATATCTAACAAGTGTTTATAGTGAACCCATATATAAGATGACCTTAGGTCTATTGGCTGGAATTAAAATTGAAGGACGTCCAGAGAATGCCTTTAAGTATACTTAAATATATGGCCTTCTAAGTCTTCTATGACCTAGTCCAGAAGGTTATGTTTTCCATTGGATACAGAACAGATCTAAACACTGCTGGCTCTGTAAGCAGTAGGACTGCTATACTGTCTGTTAGTCAGTACTGAGTTAGCGTTTTACCAAGCCAAGTGTAGCTTAAATGTGTCAAAAACAGTGTCAGAGTTGTATAACCAGGCGTTTCTCTCAAGCTGTGCGTTGTGTAAGTGCCCATAAATGGCATAGTTTAGTCTTTCAGAATAAACTGTGCAATCCCAGTTATTTTAACACCGAATTGTAATAGCAATTCTTGCTGAAATGAGCAACTGCAGTGTTACTGGCTGTTCCAGCATCGATGAAGTGGAAAAGTATTTGATCTGAAGGCCTGATAGTTCTAATTTGTGAAGGTGTGTTTTTGTAAAGCCCTTGTTTTTTAATAAAGGAATCACTGCAGAATTTGTCTGAATTCTTTTCTTTTACGGATTAATATAAAGAAACAAATGGATTGTAATCCTAAAAAAAACTTTGTTTTTGAAGGAGTGTTGATAGAGTGTTGATAGTGATATACAGTACTGTACAAAAGCAGTAAAAAATAGATAAAAATAAAAGTTAACAATGCTATTTATCTTGGCAGGTTGTTAATTAGCTCAGAAATACACTAATATTAGAATACATTCAAATAATTTTATTGTAGTGTTTTTGGAATAGATTTAGTGACTAATTGTTCTACTATTACACAAGTAAACGTGAACTTTGCATATGGTAAATATATATATATATATATATATATATATATATATATATATATATATATATATATATATATCTTCACCATCACTGTACTCTGTACTAAAAATTTCTCCCAACAGACCCAGAGGTTGTTTAACTGCTGTAGGTGAGGAAAATAGCTACATAGATGTACAGTTGAGAACATTTTAATTAGTTTTAAGTGATTTAGAGAAAATAAGTATTTTAAATACATTAAAAAAAGACATTCTACCACAATATAAGAACATTAACAAAACCTCAAAATAATGCAACTATTGTACATTAAATAAGAGAACTTGTGAAACAAATGTTGTTAAAGAAATAAATTTTAAGTCCATTTATCTGAATAAAATAAAATCACTTAATTTAAATTTCTAATACGAATGTGTTCACATTCTATTCTAGTTGCTCACACATGGAGATACTCTTATTTCTAGTACTTCAAAATTGGCCTTTTGAAAATCCTTGTACTTTGACCCTAAAGCGAATTTTCTGCTGATAATGGAGGCCTCAGGAACTTTCTGATCAGAAGTTGTGTTCTTCAAACTAGTTATTCATCCACATAAACCTGTTATTAACTATAGGCATTTGCTTTTACACCTATTCAAATGACATTGCTTTTTACAAGCAAGACAATTGCACTGTATATGTAAGTCCTGTACTGGATATAAACCTCTGGTGTGGTAAGTTTCTCAAGAGATTATCTCCATGCTTAAGCTTGGGTTGAAATCCAGCTTGCATAAGAACACATACCAAAAATTCCTCACTGAAGCCATGTGAGCAACAGATTTGTTTTTCAATTGCAAACACTTTTTGACCCAGTCCCCAGTATATGCGTGGTTGAGAGAGATAAGCTGGATGCCAATTCAGAGAGGGTTTGTAATGACCCACCCTAAACTCCACACTTATGAATAGAGGCAGATCTAGATGACGAGACGGTTCTAAGCAACAGCTTTAAGTGTTGGTCACAGTAGCCCATCAACTTCATTGTATGCACTGATCCAGAACAAGACTGCATGAAGCTTAAATAAGGCTTAACGCTTGATTAGCCAGGCAGTCTAGGCCCCTGTGAGTTAGTGTTGGAAGAACTGGCTGCTTTAGTTCTGCATGTTAAATAAAATTCACACCCACAACACCAATGTGTTGTACTGCTGCCATCAGTCTCCTGTTCCTGTGAAAACCACACTTGGCTTTTTTTTTTCTCCTCTTAACATGTATAAATAAACCCGCCCCGTTTTGCACTTCTTTGGTTGCATCAAATCTCCCCACTGTGTGACTGCAGGATAACTTTGCCAAACATGTCCATGACTCAAAACGTGCAAAAAGGTCTAAAGAAAGAGTGTGCATGTATTTAAAATAACTTTTTAAAAAAATGATACAAAAACACAAACTGCTTTATTATTTCATTTTATTTAAAATTTTCAGATTCCAAATGGAATTATTTTCATGTTTTGGGTTACTCTAACGCTTATTACAGCAACAATACTTTAACTGGGTTGTCTTCTCTTGACAAACTAGAGTACACACTCTGGGCCTAGTACTCCTCTCCTTCTTCCCCCTCATCTCCAACGCTGTCTGTGCCCACCTCTTCATAATCCTTCTCCAGGGCAGCCATGTCTTCTCTGGCTTCTGAGAACTCTCCCTCCTCCATGCCCTCACCAACATACCAATGGACAAAGGCTCGTTTGGCATACATCAGGTCAAACTTGTGGTCCAGACGGGCCCATGCCTCAGCAATGGCTGTGGTGTTGCTCAGCATGCATACAGCTCTCTGCACCTTGGCCAGGTCTCCTCCAGGAACAACAGTGGGGGGCTGATAGTTGATTCCCACTTTGAAACCAGTGGGACACCAGTCCACAAACTGGATGGTACGCTTGGTCTTGATGGTAGCAATGGCAGAATTGACATCTTTAGGCACAACATCGCCACGGTAGAGGAGACAGCAGGCCATGTACTTGCCATGGCGTGGATCACACTTCACCATCTGATTGGCTGGTTCAAAGCAGGCATTTGTGATGTCTGCAACAGAGAGCTGCTCATGGTATGCCTTTTCTGCAGATATTACAGGAGCATAGGTAGCCAGAGGGAAGTGAATGCGAGGGTAGGGCACCAAGTTGGTCTGGAACTCTGTCAGATCTACATTCAGGGCTCCATCGAAGCGCAGGGAGGCTGTGATGGAAGACACTATCTGACCAATGAGCCTGTTGAGGTTGGTGTATGTGGGACGCTCAATATCGAGGTTTCTACGGCAGATGTCATAGATGGCTTCGTTGTCCACCATGAAGGCACAATCAGAGTGCTCCAGAGTTGTGTGGGTAGTCAGGATGGAGTTGTAAGGCTCCACCACAGCTGTGGAAACCTGAGGTGCTGGGTAGACAGCAAACTCCAGCTTGGACTTCTTTCCATAGTCAACAGACAAACGCTCCATCAGCAGGGAGGTGAAGCCAGAGCCAGTGCCTCCACCAAAACTGTGGAAGATCAGGAAGCCCTGAAGCCCAGTGCACTGGTCAGCCTAAAAAAATAAAAAAATAAATAAATAAATAAAATGCTTGAAAAGGGTTCAACAAAAGGTTCTGAATTACAAAGAAAATCCTACCCAAGTACAGTCAGGTACAGCATTGCACTAGATGTTTATGCAAAAGTATTGTGCCAAACTATTGTTAACCTTTGTTTTAACCAGGATTACCTCTGAATAAAGTTTGGTTTACTTTAATAGGGCATCAACCGCATAGCAGCCAAATAAGTCATTGCATGCAGTTAAAACAGGGTTCAATACAGTCACAATGAGTCTTACTAGTTTGCGGGTCCTGTCCAACACAAGGTCAATTATCTCTTTGCCAATGGTGTAGTGGCCACGGGCATAGTTGTTGGCAGCATCTTCTTTCCCTGTGATTAGCTGTTCTGGGTGGAAGAGCTGACGGTAGGTTCCAGTACGCACTTCATCTGGAAAGAAGAAAAAAAAAAAAACATAAATTCCTGCACTTAATTACTAGTGCACCCGACAGCCCTTTCCCTTATAAGTAAACATTACAAACCCAGATATCAAGTCACTTAAAACAAGTGAGTTTGAAGGAGAGAACCATTACCAATGACTGTAGGCTCCAGGTCTACAAAGACAGCTCGGGGAACATGCTTGCCAGCTCCAGTCTCACTGAAGAAGGTGTTGAAAGAGTCATCTCCTCCACCTATGGTTTTGTCACTGGGCATCTGACCATCTGGCTGGATCCCATGTTCCAGGCAATACAACTCCCAGCATGCATTGCCCATCTGGGCTCCAGCCTGGCCAACATGTATGGAAATGCACTCACGCTGGTGAAAAGAAAGAAAATAAGGATTTTCAGCATTAGACATTCTTGAAACATATGCATGGTATCCCGTTGCATAATGCCTCCGGGATTCCCTTATGGATTTGTGCAATTTAGCCACAAGCAACCCGGATCCCGTTTTTTCGGATTCAGGCCTAGTTTGATGGACCTAAAAAAAATAAATAAAATAACGTACACACAAGACAACAGCAAATCACTCAAGTTTAAAAAAAATGCTGTGTTAGGCGGAACGTGTACATATATAGAAACGAGCTCATTACTGAGAGCGAGAGAGAGAGAGAGAGAGGCTTCCGTCGCTCTACTTCCTCTATGACTCAGAGAAAGAGAAGTGGAGGGAAACAATGCGAGGGAACTCGAGCTAAACCCCCACCTACAACTGCGATGGCCCTTAATCTGACCGGTTTTTTTTTTTTTTTTTTTTTAAATCGCAGACAAAATGTAGATCTCGGAACACTTAATTTACCGGTACTCTTGAATTATGAAAATTAAAGTAAACGGGATCAACAGAAGACCTCCGAAGTTCTTGTTAAGAACTCAACTTCAGATCACGAGGAGCGTTTGGGGTTTAGTGATCCGGGTAAAGCTCACAAAAGCTTTCGGACTCATGTCGACAGACGACCTTAGTGGGTTTGTGCCCATCGCACCACATACGCCATTATGAAGCAACACTCCATAGTCACGTAAGAGCATTGTGCTCATACGCTTAAAAAAAATCGGGTTCAAAGCGTGATAACACGCTCACTCATGTACAATTTACAGTCTTTTCCTGGGCTTCTTCCGGCAAAATTTCGGATTCCTAAACCCGAGCTGCTGCGCGTCTCGACGGTCCCCGCCTAAAGTCATTTATCCAAAGATAAGCACTCACGTGCTAGCAGCTAGACCACAGCGCTACGGCCTACATCGCCGTCGTAGGATTTTAAAAGTGAACCTTGCTACGGTCAAAAATATAAAAATGCACAAACTAATTATTCCTGACACTGCTTCGCCTACAAACAACTCGAGAGAAAACAAATAAATTAAGAAGACTCACCATTGTTACAGATTTTCCCTCTGGGCCGACGTTGAGGATTCGGTGGATGAGGGCAGTATGCTCGGGGAGGAAGTGGAGCTGAGTTTATATAGCATGGCGCCGGTTTGGGGCGCTGGCGCGGGGGAGGGGCACAGAGAAGCTAATCATCCTTTCTCCACTGGCGGGAACGACAGTTAGAAAGCAGCAGGCGGGGTTTTAGTTTGAACCGTGGATACTCGGCAGACCGATAGGGACACATATTTGAGCTGTACACACAAAAGTCATCATATTTCATACAAACACACATATTTCAAACCAAAAAACCTGCAGAGTAATTCAAACAATACACACGTTAGGAGGAATCATTATCATGTCAGTGCCCTGAGCTGGAACAGAGGACCATGGCCTTGCATAAGTGGACCACCCATTTAGGCTAGAAACGTAAAGCTACACAGAAAAAATAAAAAATGGAATTAATGCTGGAAAAAAACAGTTACATCTATCATATCATAAATGCAAATACGCTTAAATTAAAGAATGGTCTTCACTTTAACTGTAGCTGTTGCATTTTAAACCAAAAATGCTAGAGTGAGTCCAGTTATATCTCAGATCAGTTATTTATGGACTGCACTTTATATTAGAATAATAATTTCCAGAATGTACCACCCATAGTGTTGTTTTCATTGTGGGATGATGTGTTAGCAAAATGTCAGTCACAAAAAGGAAAGCAAATGGAGAGTTCCTTTACTAAATTCCCCTGAAGGAGGAGTTTTGGAAGTTTATTAGTTTTTTTAAAAAATTTTTTATATGTGCTATAGTAAAATTGAATTAAATAATTAAATGTGCTACAGACTGACCCCTGACCATGCAAATATCAGCGATATACATTAGCAATTATTTAGTTTCTACCATCCAAATGAGAGTACAACTCACAGAAGCTTAAGACTTCATTTCAGACTCATGCAAATTGTGGCCTGACAAAATGCAAAGCCGCTCCTGTCTCCATGGATCCTTTGTTTATCTGATGTCCCTACATTTGCATTCACTGTATGAGAATAATAGCCTTTCAAATGCATTATTCAAGAAAATGCATTATTCACCGTAAATGTCTCAGCTCTGTTGTTTATTTCAAAGGGCTTTCGTGTGACAACAGAAAGGTGCCAGTTATTACAACTCATCACCGAGTGTTTGTCCCACCCCTTACTGCTGATCTACGTAACTAAAAGTCGGATACAGAGTAAATGCACCACTTTGAATATATACAGAAAATGTGGATTTAAACAACTTAAAACAACTGATGCATGTCTGCAGTTCTTCACAGTGTGTCAGATACATTTTGGATGAATAGCTAGCTATGCCAAATGCCATACATATAGGTCTTACTATATGTAATATCCTCATCAGTGGCACCACAGACTCATTTACCCATCCCAGTAGTTTATCCCCGAATGGATGGTTGGCAAACTATTACACTATTTTTTATTATACCGATAAAAACTACCACTGCAGGATATCCTTTTTTAATGCAATTTACCTCATCAGTCTGTGAATAGAACTGAGAAGTACACTTTATAGACACACATAGACACATTTATTTATTTATTTATTTGTTTATTTATTTGCTGAATGTTATGTAGAACAGACCAGTGTAAATGTTCAGGAACACTTAAAACATTTATGGGTTTTTTGTGTTGCCAAAAATGTATTGATAAAAATAGCATATTACTTAACATGAACATATTACATTGGTGTAAATGGAATGGCTTTAACCCTCAAAATACTTTGTTGCCTCTGTTTGAGTAAATAGACTTCAGTGACATTAATATTCTTCTCCCTCCTCCTCCCCCTCATCTCCAATGCTGTCTGTGCCCACCTCTTCATAATCCTTCTCCAGGGCAGCCATGTCTTCTCTGGCTTCTGAGAACTCTCCCTCCTCCATGCCCTCACCAACATACCAATGGACAAAGGCTCGTTTGGCATACATCAGGTCAAACTTGTGGTCCAGACGGGCCCATGCCTCAGCAATGGCTGTGGTGTTGCTCAGCATGCATACAGCTCTCTGCACCTTGGCCAGGTCTCCTCCAGGAACAACGGTGGGGGGCTGATAGTTGATTCCCACTTTGAAACCAGTGGGACACCAGTCCACAAACTGGATGGTACGCTTGGTCTTGATGGTAGCAATGGCAGAATTGACATCTTTAGGCACAACATCGCCACGGTAGAGGAGACAGCAGGCCATGTACTTGCCATGGCGTGGATCACACTTCACCATCTGATTGGCTGGTTCAAAGCAGGCATTTGTGATCTCTGCAACAGAGAGCTGCTCATGGTATGCCTTTTCTGCGGATATTACAGGAGCATAGGTAGCCAGAGGGAAGTGAATGCGAGGGTAGGGCACCAAGTTGGTCTGGAACTCTGTCAGATCTACATTCAGGGCTCCATCGAAGCGCAGGGAGGCTGTGATGGAAGACACTATCTGACCAATGAGCCTGTTGAGGTTGGTGTATGTGGGACGCTCAATATCAAGGTTTCTGCGGCAGATGTCATAGATGGCTTCGTTGTCCACCATGAAGGCACAATCAGAGTGCTCCAGAGTTGTGTGGGTAGTCAGGATGGAGTTGTAAGGCTCCACCACAGCTGTGGAAACCTGGGGAGCAGGATAAATGGCAAACTCCAACTTTGACTTCTTGCCATAATCAACGGACAGACGCTCCATCAGCAGGGAGGTGAAGCCAGAGCCAGTGCCTCCACCAAAACTGTGGAAGATCAGGAAGCCCTGAAGCCCAGTGCACTGGTCAGCCTAGAACGTTAAGCAAAAGGTTGTTCTAATTGTTTACCAGGAAAAATACAATCACATAATCTGAACTCCTTTCTTTCCTCTTCTTCATTTCTTAGTTTAGGGTATCAGCAAGGGAGCTATTAACTCACCAGTTTGCGGGTCCTGTCCAGCACCAGGTCAATTATCTCTTTTCCGATGGTGTAGTGTCCACGGGCATAATTGTTGGCTGCATCTTCCTTGCCTGTGATTAGCTGCTCTGGGTGGAAAAGCTGGCGGTAGGTTCCTGTGCGCACCTCATCTAGAAAAAGACAGTGGTAATGCCATCATACGTGTCGTTATCATAATTTAAAAATGCCTGTTGCTATGACAATAGATATGATTTTAAAAATACCAATGACCGTAGGCTCCAGGTCTACAAAGACAGCTCGGGGAACATGCTTGCCAGCTCCAGTCTCACTGAAGAAGGTGTTGAAAGAGTCATCTCCTCCACCTATGGTCTTGTCACTGGGCATCTGACCATCCGGCTGGATCCCATGTTCCAGGCAATACAACTCCCAGCATGCATTGCCCATCTGCACGCCTGCCTGGCCAACATGAACTGAAATGCACTCACGCTGCACAGAGATAAAAGAGGAATTAAAAATCAGAGTTTATGTCACAACCAATAGCCAGATTTAATATATGGATCATTCTGTCAAAGTTCAAACTGTATATCATAATCACAAAAACTGCTCATTCAATATTCTGAATAAAGAATTTAGATTATGTTATGATTTTTATAAACTTGAGTTATGAATAGACATAGTAATCAGTTAAATATGTACAAATTCAGCATTAATACAGACGAATCTCAATGTATTATGTATTATCTTTTAATTTTATTTAAACCCCACTGTTCAGTTTTTTACAAAGTGAAGTGGAATGGTTTAGATTTATTGTGATTTTAAATTTTTAAATCAAGTCTACTGACGGAGCTTTATTTTAACCACACCCTGCAATTTAAACCAGGAAATGAGACTGCATCTCTGATCCTAATGGTGAGCAGTTAGATCCCTTTTTTTTTTTAAATAAATATGTCCCAAAGTCTAAAAAGTCAGTGTGTAACATTAGGACTCACCCATACTAAAGCATGGTTTCTGCGGTAACTGAAAATGTAACAATGTACAATTGTTCAAACCTTTTTTTTTTTTTTGGTAGTTGGGCATGCGCGGCTCCTCAAGAAAAATGAGCAATGCTTTCCTGTGGAGATTATTCAAGCTCTGTGTGTGCACTTATGGCAGCAATGTGTGAAACCATGTAGTTTCTCTTATTAGAAAGGGACTACTTTTGGACAGACAGTTTATCTCCCAACATAGTTTTCTTTTCCTGTTTATTTACTATCTGCTAGATAACATTTGTAAAAAATGCTGTTTTCCACTTCCTTGTTAGAAGACCTCCCTATTTACGCTTCTACAAAAACAACCACTTTATAATGACAACTTCCTACAAATCCTAAATGTAGTCAAATGACTGAACAAATAAAATATCTTACCATTTTATTGGATTTTTTTTGGCAGTCCGGAGTCCGAAGGAGAGATTTTATGTTTAGGTCTCTGCGACGGTGATATTGGTATATATAGGCCCAGTTGATGCCGTGGAAACAAGCTTTGTTGTTGGCAACAAAGGGGTTAAGCCCGTTTTTAAGAACTGTTCGGTTGCCTGCCTGATTTAGAGGTGAGCCAGTCATACAGGTCTGCAGTGTACTGAATAAACAGTCACACATCAGTGCCACTCCTCCTTAGTACAACACACACACAGAAACATGCATTAATATTTAACTTTAATCTTCAGAGACAAATTAACTTCCAGTATTTCAGAGCATTCTCTTAACGAGGCCAAAGAAGGGAGAACTAGGACAAGAAATAAAATAAGCAGCATATGAACGGTCTAAGGTTTCATATATTTCCATGTTGTACTTCAGAGTGTTGATCCATTGTTTTTAGAATCAAATTCCATTGCTAATCTATCGCCTGGGGCACACATTTCCCATTGCCACCCCCCCAACCACCACCACTCCCCCATTTTTTCCGTCCTCTCATTCTGACTCTCCCCCCCACCATTGTGCAGAATCTCTGTTGTGTTGTCATGCCCATTTAGACGTATCCTAAGGTTACACATTGACATTGGAAACCAGCAACTGTCATGGTGATCCCTCCCTTCCTTGTTCAGAACTTTGCACTCTCTCTCTCTTTCTTAGTATATGAGCAGATCTCACATACCCATAATAATATATTTCCTCCTTCAAAGTCTCTGATGATGTTCTCAATACAAGTTACCGCCATTTGTTAGTGCAAAGTCAGTCTATTTCTATGACAAATTTAAATGGGGCTTGTGGTTATTTTGGCATCCAGATTAGATAAGTACTTTCAAGAATCATGCATTAACACATATCTATTCACATTACAGTGGTAATTAAGGCCTGATTGTGGTGTTGTCCGACTGCGGAAAGCGTTGAATTCATATTTGGAAATTGGAGATAATTTCCATTTTTTTCAAAAAAATCCTTTCCCTGATCAGTAGATTAGAGACATCACCTCCAAAAGTGTTACAAAACCAGACATTTAATATATTCCTCGTACATTAATTAAATTAAATATAACATCTAAATTAAATATAACTCCCCTGAGAGGGATGGGACAAATAGAAGGAAATAGGAAGAAACATGAAGAGAAGCTAAGATTTAAGATTCTTTGCTCCTTGCGAGATCACAGGATTGTAGGCTGGCATTTACACTAGCTAAAAATGATCTGTAACCAGTATATGTCTGAAGAATCTGGATTCAGCTTTAAATGAGTGACTTCAGCTCGTTCTGTGGCACCCCTGTTGCTGAGACAAAAATTGTGCACATAAAGCTTGCATAATCTCAAAACTGGAACATTGCCACTAGAACAGCCACCATCTCCAATATCCAGCATTAGCTAGAGGGGTATAAAGCTCTATATTGTGAATAGCTGAAATGACTTCTCTGGAGTGTTGGAGCATCACTGGAATAAGCTAGAGTGGAGTTTGTGATCCAGAACTAAAAAATCAACAGCAGCACATCATCATGCTCTTGTGGCAGAATGCAATTAAATGCTCATAGCAAATGTAATAACATATAACATATAGTGTAAAGCCTTTCTATGACAGTCCAGTTATTAGTTACTACAGCAAAGGGGGTACAAACAACTATACCATTGTTTTGGAAGAAACAATGAGCAGGTGTCTACAAACCTTTGCACAGATGGTGTAACCCAGTAATTGTTGATAAAGTCTAAGGGTGTCTTTTGATGGCTTTGAATACTGCAGATCATATACCACTAGATACGACTAAACTACAGCTAGTTCAAAAAGTAAAGATTGTTGCACACACAGCTAGACAACCTATACATAGATCAGACTAGTTTCACATAGAGACAAATTTAAAAACATGGACAGAAGACAGGTCCAGGAAGTAGTTTGAACTACAGTAAGGGTGGGGGGTCTGGTTAAAATGCTAGTAAGAGTGCATCTACTACAATATACAGTGAGTAATGAGTAAAAAAAAAAATTACGTAATATTGTTGAAAATTGTTTACAAAATTTACAAAAAAATGATACAAAGCAAAAAAGAGTTAGATGAGAAAATGTAGTAGTACAAGAGAGTGCTTTTTTAGAGTGCTTTTTGCTGTTAATTCAAGCAAATGTGAACGTCTACACAACATTTCTGTTGATATGCTGCCCTCCTCAGGCCACTCTAAAGATTTTCAAAAAGCCTCTGACATGTCCTCCTAAATAGATTCACATTCCTGTATAATCCCATGCTAAAATCTTAAATGTTTGTTTGATTTGTGTCTGTTGTGAATAGATAGCGTTACGCTTAACTACAAGGAGACAGATATACTGTGTGTCGGTTTTCAGACTGTTGCTATTCTAATCGTTTATTATAAACAGGCAACAGCCCCCTTGTTTATAACCTGTTTTCTGCAAAAATTTTGGAGTGTTTGTTGGAATTTGTAAAGCTGGTCACTGGTGTTGGACAAGAGAGCAAGGCTCACAATTTCTGTCCCAGTTCAACCCATGGGTGCTCAGTGGCATTGAGGACAGGGCTCTGTGCAGGCCAGTCAAGTACTTCCACACCAAACTCATCCAACCATCCCTGTAAGGACCTTGCTTTGTGCACTGGGGCAGCCATGCTAGAACAAAAATTAGTCTTCCCTAATCTGTTGGAACCTAATGTGTTGTTGTTTTTTTTTGTTTGTTTGTTTGTTTTACATTTGACATGGTTCTTGTAAATAATGTGGTACACATGGCTTACACTACAATAATAGGTGGCATCCTGTGATGTTTGACAAACAGATTGTGACGTGTGCTGAGCTAAACGCAATGCAATGTTTATTATACAGGCTCGTAGACAAACATAGCAACAAGAACAAGGGCGTACATAACCAGAGGGCTAGATAGAGGCAGAGTCAGGAAACGGGCACAAATCAAAACCAGGAAGCAATCAAACCAGCAAAAGTACCAAAAGGGGATACACAAGAAGAGTAAACCACAGAATCAGAAACAACTTGAACCCAGAGTAGCTAACAAGAATAACATCAGGGAGAAACGCTCAGTACGCAGAGTAGCAGTACTTCACAGGGTGAGAGAGAGGTCTATGGCGAACATGTGGTTGTGACGTCATGGAGTCAATAAGATCGAAGGTAAGAGGAGAGCTCGCATGCGTTACAGGTTTTTAAAAACATTCAGCAGAATATGACATACTACTGATAAGGTTTTATTTTCATTAGATATATAATGAAATTTTAGATGTAACTATTTTTAAATGTGACTTTTATCTAAAATGTACACATTTAGTTAGTGATAGTTTCACATGTAAAGTACCAATTTAGGTAAAAAGATGATTTGAACACTATTAAACACTAATGTAATTAGTTGTTCATGTAATGAAAAGGTTAATTTGTACAAATCCACTTCTAATTGAGTTAATTTGTTTTGTGACAGCACGCATACTTTGACTTAACTTAGCTATGTTGGCATACAGTGCATTTCATGGTTCCTTTCATGTGCTGTCCTTACACTGACAGCACAATGATCCACTTAATAAATTAAACACTATTTTAATGCTCAGATTGGGTAATCCAGTAATTTCTAATGGAATCTTGAGTAAATCACCAAATCTGACCTATGAAAGCTCCTTGTTTTAAAAAATTAAATCCAGTCTACAAATAATCCAATTGCAAGAACTGTTACAGAAGTATCAAATCACACATTATGACATAATTGAGTATTTCGTATTAGTAACAACTAGCAGTAAAACTGTATTTTTAAAGGAACAACAAAACAAAATGACACAGTGTGTGAAATGCATTCCCAGAGACATGTAGTAAATGAACACAGAAGAGAAATGTCAAATCATAGCTGGATTCAATGTGCTGAATCAAGGTTTATTAAAACACTTCCCACAGTCTGTGAGACAGAGACAGAGTGCATTTACAAAGTCACAGCATATACGAACAGGTCAATCCAAGCTACCTCACATTTTTCATCAAGTCAAAAATGACATGTATGCCTTTGTGTGCAACAGTTGAAATACCCCTTGGTGAAAATAACACATCGTCTACAAGAAGCCAACATAAATATTTTAATAATATATTTATAGTAATTTATTGGATTTAACATATTTAAAATACCAAAATATAAGATGTGCCCTAACTAGGTCACATGTTCTGTTTTATTTTTATTAGTAATTGTAGAGGATGTGTTCTTATTTTCACTTAGAATACCCCAAAAAATTGACCATGGCTGCCTAACATTTACAACTTAACTGTAGTTAATGAAGTGATGCTTGTATAAAGATTTGACTTCATTTTGTCCAGATGGTAAATGTGATGAACAAGGAAGGACTTCTGCCCTGCAGCTACTGTAACTTTTGGGAGATGAGTTTCATCATGTATTATAATCAAGTGATTATAATTTATGTAATAAAGCTTTTAAACCTAGTAAAAGTCTAAAAGGCTCATTTGTTTTATGCTAACAGACCTTCTATCTTTAACTTCAGCACAGTAATATCTTGTGCAGTATGCTGCTAAACAGAAGCATAATTATCTAGTAAATTACTAGTCTTCTGTTATGAAGAAGTATACTTCCCTTTCAAAATTCCACATGTCTGTTATCTCAACATTTACAGCCAAAAACACTGAACTTAAACATCACTAGTACTGCAGTTTTTAAATTAGACTTAAAGATGCTGATCTGGCAGCACGCATGGATTTGCTCATAAAACTCCTACTTTACTACATACTAAAACAACAAACAGTCAGTTTGAAGGCTGTAGCAAATCCAATGGCTCTGGTGCATCCAGGAGAAAAGGAACATGAATCAAAGTTTTTAAAATTCTTGTTACATGTTACTGCTGTAATGATGTTTATTTGTATGAATTAAAATATGATATAGCATTTTTACTAGTCATAACCACTGCCTACAGCTTGAAACAATTTTCCACAGTACAGGAGGCCACAGTACTGTTTATTTAGTTAAATAAAAATCATTGGTTTGGATTTGACTGTTTCCTGATATAGGCCTGATATAACCAGCATCAAAACAGATATATAAATATAAAGCTTTGAGACTTAGCCGGTCTGTAAACATGTTTGAGTGAGGAGGACAGTGAAAGAGAGAAAAAGAAATGCCTTCAGTGTTATGTTGATTATAGACAGAAAAGAGCAATAAAGTATGTCAGTACAGGTGAACATTAAGATTAGCCCCAGCAAAGGTTTCCTGCCTTCACAGTATGTCAGTAGCTAATTTACAAATAGCTTAGGACTTTTTTTGCTTGACAGGGAAAAAAATAATGTACTTAGCATAGGGAACCCAAGAGGGAAGCTAAATGCCATCCCTGGCATACATTGCCCGTGGTGACGAGATTAGAAAAGAAACATTTGCAGATTACAAGGATTAGATTGATTTGATGAGATGGCATTTCAGTCCAGTCTATTCCAGAATTTCCAAGAGAAGTTACAGGCATTATATGCACATTTCAGAAAAGAACAAAAAAATAATCATGCAATGACAAAACACTTAAAAGAATTACATTGCAATCTGTATTTCAAACAATCTTGTCTTTATACAGTATAACCAAAATGGTTTTGTCACGCATTATGTCTCAGGTTGTTTCCTTATGTCAAAGTCTCTTCATAACCGGACCACAAAAAGCAACTGAAAGACACAAGCGTACTAAAAAAGATTCATATGTGTGTTTGATTATATGTCTCAGTCTCTGAGGACTACTCCAGGTCCACTGTTGGAGGCTCAAGTTTGTTAACATTCATTTGTTCTATAACAGAATGTAAAGGTAGGAGAGAGGAAGGATATATGTTATAAGCAAGCTACACATATAACTAATCGCCAGCTATATAGTAACTAACAAGTGTTTTCCAAGTTCCCACCAAGTCATAAATTAATTGACTACAGAATAATTTCGGCAGTGATATGTGACATATTCATTTAGCAATAAATTAGCAATAAATCTTACTGGCACTGTGTGTATTCATTTATCTCTCCAAAACCCACAGCCTTAAATCCACAACTTTAAAACCAAACACAAACAAGATAATTAACATGTATAAAAAGGTTTAAATGCACCCACCACACATCACTTTTATTGTTCCAGCAACAATAGTGTTGCACTGTGCTGTCCTGATGTCACATTTAGTGATAACAGAAGAATGGGGTACACCCCACCCCCACGCAATACACTACAGTGCAGGGAATACTGCTTGGGTGATGAAATCTAGGTTTGTGTTTTTTTCAGACAAGACTTTACTCTTTAAAGATGTCATATGAAAACACATGAAAATAGAATTAAACAGATAAAAGAAGAGAAAAGGGGTCAAAGAAAGAAGTGGTTAAAAGATCTCAAAGGAGTTAAGAATTAATACGGACATCCTGCTCACAGTCTCTGGGTGAAGTTTTCAGGAAATACTCCTTTAGCAGTAAGGTCCTTATTCTGAAGCCAATGTGATTCCTTCACACCAAGTAACCAGCCTTCATCCTACACATACAGGCACAGACAAACACACACAGACACAGTCATGCACACGCACAGACAGAACAGCGATTACACAAATAAGCGAAAATACTTGTCTGTGGCGATGTCAGAGCAATGGTCAGAGTTCATTTTCATTCAAAATGGCCAATTTATTAATATCCCACCAAACAAGCAAACAAACAGCATAGATTTAACAGAAATGTACACGGACTAACTAAATACAATATCAACATTATAGCACTGTGGCGTGTCCACCCTTTTGTCAAGCATTTATTCCATTCACTTAGGATGACTTACTTTCATTTCATTAAATAAAAAAGTAGGGATAACTTTCTGTCTTAGAGGTTAGTTGCATTTTCTGTTTCTCACAACCCAAACAACATACCCGGTGAAAAAAAGAATGGTGGTCTCTGACTTTGGTACAGTAGTATGGTAAGTAACCTCACATATAAAATTACAGTAAATACTCTCAGTTCATGGTTGTAAATGTTACTGACCTGTTCATCAGGGTTGTCAAAGGGGAGTACAAACACAATGTCCCCTGCTTTGAGGTCCAGCTCATCACTGTCTGTGGCTGCGTAGTCATGCATTGCTTTCACCTGCCAGCACACATAGATAATCACATTTACTAATATAAACCTTTTACCATATGAAACAATCTACCACAGCCACCTAATATTCACAGCCAACGGCCATATTCACACTATTCAGTCTAACCTTATAGATAACTCCTGAAGGAACCTCAGCATCTGATGAACCATTGGTCACTGGTGTAGCGGCATTCTAGGCGAAGAAAATAAAGTTCATTTTGATGATGAGTTAACAAATAGCACAAGGAAAATACAAAATATATACTAAACAATCACTACTGGCAAATACGGCAGACTGATGCTGAATAATTCTGATCCTGACATTTAATTCTAAAAGCTGATTAAAAAAATGGATATCACTCAGGCCTAAACACGGCCTCCAGGAATGCCTATACCGTCTATTATATTCTGCTGTATTTCCCCACATCAGGGGTCACCAACCCTGATCTTGGAGAGTTCCTTGGCAGTTTCATGCTAACCACAATCTGACATGCTAAACACAACCTAACACAACCCGTGGGGGGTTACACGCAGGAAAGTAGATCTCCAAGAGGTGGATTGGTGTCTTTTGTTATACAGGTACATTGTACTTACTGGCTGGGTAGTAGCAGTTGCATCAATCTGAAAGACAGAGATCATAGAGGTCAGGACAATCCAATAAAATCCAACAAATGTACAGCTACATTAAGCTTAACCCACATTTAAGAAATCGCTTGACATCTCACACATATCCAAAGCTGAATCTTCTTCAAAAGGCCAAAAAAATACTTAATCCAGTCCTGCGTAATTCATCCAAAGTTATTTATGTCTTAACAGTTCTTCTTTACTGTTCCTTCCACTTAGCCGCTGCACACCCAGCATGGTTCTGCAGAAGCCTGTGCAGCTATAGCCAGCTCCTGTCCTACCTGAACCTCCTCCTGGCCCCAGCCTGCCTCCTCTTCAGCCTCCCAGTCTGGCTGACTAGCCTCAGCCTCTGCTGCAGCTGTGTGGCCATCCCAGCTGGGAGCTTCATAAGGTTGCACAGCTGGAGTATTCTGATCAGCCCAGCTTGGGGTTTCGTAGGGTTTCATAGATGAAGAGACCTGATCCTCCCAGTCAGGCTGTTCATATGACTCTGCTTGGTCAGGTGTTCCTTCGTCTGAATCCCACTGCTTGTCTGCAGCTGGGGTGTGCTCAGGCTAAGGCAGGTGGTGGTTTAAGGGTAAAGTTGGGCGTTATACAGGTGTAATGGGAGTTGGGTGTCAAGGTGTCCCAGGAACAACAGAGTGGCAAGAGGAGGATGGGTGGGAGATCGAGGTATGGGTGCAGGAAAGAGAATAATAAAGTTTATGACAATGGAAGTCTGGGCTACTGGTAATTTTGCCATTTCTTTCCTTTAGGATCCTTTTCCATCCATCACTTCAGTACTGGACCCCTACATTAAGGAGCGAGTTCATTTAGTAGTTCCGCTTTTTTCTTTTATATTTAACATTCAGAAATATTGTACAAAGAGCATGGTAAATGTGTACTGTGTCATGTGGTTAGTCTGTAAAAGACCATCAATCCTGAAATCACCTTTTCTCAATTCACCTTTAACCTCTTCTTGCTTGGTGTGCAATTTTAATTTATCCAAGCTATTTGTGATTAGTAGGTCCTAACAAGTATAAAAACTAAACGTTGTCTTTGTACAGGAAGTTGTTTTTGCAAAAAACAGTGTCCTCATATGAGGCCAAAGAGTCAACGTTTTAAAAAGTATCATGGTGCGGAGAAGCAGAAATGTAATGTAATAGGCCTGTGTAATGTTAATGGTCAGTTAAATATCAACACAAATTTTAGTCATTATGACATGCTGCTGATGCGTTTGTCAGACATTTGTTCATGCATTCAGTCAGGCTGGAAACGGTCAGAGTTATATAATCCCAAGGAAGATTTTCAAGTGTTATCTTGAGTGGCAAGGAGACTTCAGAAACAAAAACACTGTATCCTCCATAGCTGCAATGTTCTTACCTCCATTGAGTCGCATGAGGCCACCTTCCATGAGGCAGTGAGAAATGAAAGAGCAAGAAATGGTGTGTCACCATGGCAACGGATGGAGACAAGGACAGCACCGAAAGAGCTGCTCATATAGAGGGAATTGTCTAATATGGGCTCTTTGAAAAGCTGACAAAAGCAGCAGCATATCCATGAGAGGAAGCAATCTGTTCCAAACACCATGAAATGATGAAAAATACAATGATAACTGGGATCCTGACTTCAACCCCTCTAGTGTTCCTTCACAAAATGCATATCCTACTCTGCCCATCATTTTACATTTACTGATAGACGATCAAATCACTGATGTATGTAGTCAGCTGAAACAGGTAATCATGCTTCTGTTATCATGTTTGTCTGATCTTAACAACACAGGATACTGAGTATGGCTGCTGAATGTCCTCCTCCTTAGTAAAACAGTTTCAGAACGGTGTGACTAGTCAGCCTGTTTATGTTAGTTATTAGTCGTTAACATGGGTGGACTACATGCATGCAGAAAGAGTGCAGATTAACCAGGGGGAACAGTTCAGCTCTATATCTGCTGACATATTTCTTTCCGGGTGCTGTTCTATGTTTACTCACCTACTGCTTTCAGGGTATTGCTTTGGAAAGGATAAAGGCCCTACACCAGAAACTGTACTGGAATAATGTATAGGTACTACACCAATTAAGCTCCTATTCCTAAAAATAATGTAGAAGAAACATTCTTATCTTTGTGCCAACCCTTTCTGGCTCACTGTCAGAGTCAGCAAAGCACTCTACCTTGAGTTCCCCTGTGGGAGACCATGGAACTATACTTTGCCTTTTCAAGTTTATGTTGAGTTTATGTTGACTGTGTTTGTATTTTCCAGATAAAAAAGGCCGCAGAAAGCTCCCCCTGCTTTTCCTGACACTCTACAGCCTGGTGGATAAGTATCTTAGCCTCTTGTGCATCACTTTTGTCTTTCTGGCCTTTGTCCTCTATCTTGACCTGCTACACCCACCTGGGGGTCTCGAGGAACGCTGATCGCCTGCATAGCATCCAGGTCCATATCCAGCAGACTGCCCCCCGTGGGGCCATCAAACTGCCGCACGCACACACGGGAAAAAACACACAGCACCTTTACTGGGATAAGTTTACGGGGAGGTTTCTGGGCACTAGGAGAGTATACATGTTTACTGGAAATTTTGTCTGCAAGACCATATTGATTTTAACATGCCCTCATCCCCTTGGCCTCAACCTTCCCCTCAAGGACATTCCCAATTCCAGGGTTGTTCCTTAGGGCCCTTCCTATATTTAATCATTAAGTAAAGAGTATTAGAAAACCCCTCAGAACAGAAACTGTTAATTTAACTTAAGTGATGACTTTAACAGCAGAATCAAAAATCATTGAGACCTGAAATGTTTACCATTTCAAACATATCAAAAATATGACATACAAAGCCTTTACAGTTATTTTTACATATTAAAACATATTTCAAAGTTATAGTATTCATGTTGCCATGTTCACACTGGGTTTTAAGGTAGCATTTGTTATACATGGCTTCAGTTTTATTCTTTACCGTATTGCTATTTAACATGGTAAATGCTACAGAGCTTCAGAGCTAAAAACTAACAAAATAAACATTGTACCTCAAGTTTTCTGCCTAAGCCTGAGGCCAGTGGTCATTTGTGTAAAATAGGGGTGATGCACTTATGAGTGGAGAGTTGAAGTTGATGAGGGAATGTAAAAAAAAACAAAAACCCAAAAAAACTCAACAATACAGGAATGGGACTTGGCGATATGAATTCCTGAACTGCTTGCTGAATAGCACTACTGCCCTTGCTGAACGGATAGGTAATGGGAGATGTACTAAGCAGCGCTGAGCATGGTAGCCATAAATTGATGCCAAGAGGGAAGATTATGTAAGTCGTTGAAGTAGTAATGTATTTTTAGAAACATGCACGGAAAAAGAAATGAATCTGCAGTAAGGATTCCTGGATAGATGGGAAGGATGGCTCCAAGAACGGATGGTGGAGGTAAAGGGAATAGATAAATAGGCGAATGTTTGAATAAGGAAGAGGCTTTGGATAAAGTGGGGGCTCATAGACTGAGAGGTAAGGGGTAATTTGACCTCTGACCTGTGGTGGAGTGGTAACGTTAATATCAGGTATCACCGCATCCTCAAAGAGGTTAATGATGTCCTTTTTCACCTCTTTAGCTGGATGAGGCCTTGGCGGCCGCGGCCCTGGTGTTAACTGTGCCAGACACACACACACACAGTGTGGCGCAAACACCGTATGCATGCATATAGTAAAGGGAGACAAATACACATCACACAATTAGTTAAATATCATGGAACAAGAGTGATATTTCAGGATGTTACATTATAAATGTCTCCTGTGTGTTAGTAATAAAACACAGTATGTGTGACTGTGTCTGTAGATTTTGAACTATGTTGTGTATGTATGCATTCTGACTTTATTTAGCATTTCTTTGAATTTCCATTGCTTCTGACATCATGTCACATGTGCAAAACACCATACCACTTTTATTTCATTTCAGACTGAAAAGACCTTTGAGATTTCAAAGAAAAAAGAATACAATTCAGGAAAGGACAGTCTTCAAGATTAGAATTCAAAAGTAGGAAGCGCTACAGAAATTATACAAGACCTGCTGACCATCATTTAAGAAATAACGCTAAACTTTGACCCTTTCTATTTTAGAGCAATACAGAGAAACGTATTCATGTGTTTGTTGGAAAATGTTCTGCTACTGGTCTATAAAACTCTAATCACTGCTTACATTACAGTATGTCTGTCTGTTTATGTGCTATTATGTGCACAGATGCTTGTCGTCATCAGCTTTTTAAATCAGAACATGATACAGATTGTTCTTCTGTACGCAAACACTAATCTGTAATGCACTTTGAGTTGCCACCAATAAGAAAAGTGCTCTATTTATAAAGATTAAAGAAACATCTGGGAAAACACCTTTCTTTGTTCACTGTGAAAAGTCAACCCAAGGCTACGGGGTTTGAAAGGATTTTTGCTGTCAAGAAGCAGAAACTACGAAAAGGATACAATCAAAAACATTTGCAAATCAACTGAAACGCTGCCGCTGTTCTCATAAGAACACTGGCTATCCCTGTGGCCAGTGCTCCACAACGTTAAATTTGTTTAGGATTACTTGGATTTTGAAAAGCAGAAAATGCACACAGCTTGGAAAAATATGGAAAAACTTCCCCTTGGATTTCTATAAAAAAACTGAAACCAAGTCTCTCAAAACAAAAGGTAAAGTAAAAATACTATTAAAATAATAAATACTTAATTAATGAATGTATTAATTGATTTATTTATATGTGTAACCCACTGCCATTATATATATAAGAATATGTGTGTATAATCACCTTCATGGTTCAATTAAAGGTCTAATAAAAGGTCAAGTTTTTCCTGAGGTTGAAAATAAATAACTTGTCCTTTATTGCTGTTTTAAGTGGAAATTAATTAAGTGAAGGGTGATTTCTGAACCACACAGAAGCTAGAATCTCTCTCTCACAAAACAGTACCTTTGGTGCTGGTGTAGTTGTATCTGGCTCAGATGCTGCTGTGGCATTGTGATTGGCGGCTGCTTCACTACAGGAAACAAAAAGAAAAAAAAAATAGCAGAAAAATGTTTCTGCCAGTACTTTTGCAATACCTGATTGACATCACTGGGTGGCAGCAGAGATTACACCATGCTGATAGGATTACCACGCCATGTCTAAATTCATCAATGTAAACATTATGGATGTTTGACCACATGCAAAATCAGGGACACGCCGAGGACAAAGATACAGTGAGTAAACAAATGTTAATATTATTGTCGCCATCTACATCCACTTGCCACTTCATTAGGTATACTTTCTTGTATCCACACTTATTCCTCATTTAATTATCTCTACTTACCATACAGGTGCATTTTTTAATTCTACAATTACAAACTGTAGTTTACCTGTTTCTCTCCATAGTTTATTAACCCCCATTGATGCCATTCTTTAATGGTCAGGACACCCCAGAACCACCACAGAGCACGCAATCTTTGGGTGGTGGATCATTCTCAGCACTGCAGTGACAATGAAGTGATGGTGTATGTTGTTATTGTATGTTGTGCTGGTGTGAGTGGTGCCACTGGGATAATTATTAAACACCTCATTGTCACTGCTGGACTGAGAATAGTCCACCAACCAAAACTATACAGCCCACAGCCCACTTTCTGTTGAAAGTGTCCTGTGACCACTGATAATAAACACTGATTGTATGCTACTATGATACGGTGTCCCTCAAGGACCAGTGCTTGAGCTGCTACTTTTCTCTCTGTACAAGAAAACACTCGGTAGCACAATCCACAGTTTTGACATCAGCTTTCACTGCTATGCCGAAGACTCTTATCTCTTTATATCGGCTAAACAAAATAAGGATTGTGGATCTAAATAAACTTGAACACAGGGTGGCTAACAATTTCCTTCTTTCGAGTCCAAACAAGATTGATGTCCTACTACTCTCCAAAGCAGAGAGATCTAAACTCTGCAAATTTGTACTGAATTTAGATGGCTACATGATTACTCCAAGCACTACAATAAAACATTTAGATGTCATCTTCTATATCAGTCCCTCGTTTGACACACACACGTTTGTAACATCATTAAAACAGCATTCTTTCATTTGCGCAACATCACTAAACTACTTAATGTCCTATTCCTAAAAGATGCAGAAAAGCTGGTGCAGCCCTTTATAACCTCTAGTCTGGATTACTGTAACACCCTTTTAGCAGGATGCTCAAATAAGGCTCTACATAAGCTCCAACTGCTCCACAATGCCCTTACAAGTCCTTACAAGAACAAAAAAAATATGATATGTCCCCAATATTGTCCTCATTAGACTGGCTACGTTAAGACCCTGCTCTTAACATGTAAATCATTAAATGGCCTGGACCCACAGTATCTAAGAGAATTACTTCAGTCATACAAACCCACAAGTGTGCTCCGCTCTCAAAATAACGGCCTGCTGACAGTATCTAGAATTGGAAGAACCACAGCAGGTGGTCGAGCCATCTCTTGTGTAGCCCTGAAAGTGTGCCATCACTTCCCTTTCTTCATTCAAGACTCAAAACTAGACTTATCAGTCTTTCTGATTCTTTCTATTCACTCTCTCTCCACACTCCCTTCTCTTCTGTTCATCAGCTGGCATGACTGAAATGACCATAATAAAGCCATCAGCATCTGGCTCTGATCATAAAGTCTATCTCTTACTTTAACAGAGAACCAATGGGATTAAATTACTACCTGCTGGATTATGATTATTATCTGATTAATCTTAATTTCTTAATCTTAATTTCTGAAAGATGTTCCAAGCTTCTTTTCTTATTAGCTCTGTATTTCTCTCCTCATTGACCAGAGAAAAATGGGTTTCCCCCTTGAGATTGGTTCCTCTCGAGGTTTCTTCTTTACTTTCTATGGGAGTTTTTCTTTGCCACTGTTGCTTCCAGATTTCCCTTCCCTACGTCTATACATGGACTCCTTGTTTTTGTTTCCTACATAAACTTACATGAACTTTTCTGTAAAGTTGCTTTGAGACAACATAATTTGTAAAATACAAATACGAATATTGATTGGTTGATTTAATGACTAACGGACAAAAATGAGCTATTGTCTCTGAATTCATATCTATAAGATGGACCAGCAAGGAAGGAGTTTAATAAAGGAAGGAGTTTAATAAAGTGGACAGTGAGCGGACACAGTTTTTAAAAAAAAATCTCCACCAGAACTGCTGTGTCTGATCCACTTGTACCAGCAGATCACACACTAATGCACAGCTGTGCTGAAAAAGATACAATACCCAAATAATACCTCTGCTGTGGTGGTAATTTTGGGGATCCTAACCACTGAAGGACTGGGCACAAGGGGTTAAACATAGTATGCAGCATATCAGATGGACTACGGTTTGTAATGGCAGAACTACAAAGTTCTATTTACTAGGTGATATGTAGGTGTACAAGAGGTGTACTTACTGCTCAGTGGTCGTATATGTATATATACACACATACACACACACACACACATAAACAGTCACAAAAAAACCCACACTCAATATTGATTTATTTACCTCTTCCCAGTAGTCTTGGCAGATTTTCTAAAAGTTTGGGGTAGGATTCTTTTAGTCTATAGGGAATGTAGGACCTTCCAATGCACACTTTTCATTTTTTTACAAGCTTTTATAAACTAGTTATAACAAACCTGAACTACAATTGACAAAATCCATACAACACTTACTTGGCTTGTCGCTGTTCCTCCAGTTTGGTCATAATATCATAAAGATTCCGGTTCAGCTGGGAATAAAAGGCAGCTTTAGTCATGGGAGAAGCATACTAATAGTCTGTAGCATATCTCTGTTCTATTGTTGTGGAGGAGTTCATGAATTAGCAGAGCTCTCACTTTGCCCATGTCTCTGTGAAACTTCTCTTCCAGCCCTGCCACACTCTGAAAGGTGGTCACATATAAACCAATGCGACTAAGTGAGGGAGAGAAACATCATGTGAGAATCAGAGACAGAGAAAAAAAGAAATAAAATAAATAGAAAAAAAAAACATGTAAGGTAGTAAGAGCTGAAAAAGGTTGGTACCTGTTCCACAGAGTTGGAAGCTCTTCTTGGAGATCATAATTGATCTCTTCAAACACCTTTTGTGCTTTCCCCAGTTCTTCCTCTGCCTATGAATACAATGATGAAAGCCATTACAAGTTGTGCACGTGTTGGCCACCTGAAAAAAATATCTCAGCAGTGAATGTTATTTACGTAGTAGTGAAATATACTGATACAGGAATAACTACAAATGCCTGGGCCTATGAAAAAATAGTCTTGTTATTGTTGCAATAAAACATGTTTGTATTTATTCTAATATTATATAGTAGTCAAAAGGAAAAACACATACTGTGCAGATAAGTACTTTTAGAGTCTTTATGAGTTATTACACTCATTTTTTATGTTCATTTTTTCAGTTTTACATGCTTTCAGTTTTCTAAATACATTATTTTTCATATACATCTATATTATAGGTACATCTATATTCACCCTCTGTCCAAAAAGCTTCGACTGTGCTCCTGTCTCTTTAGGCTCCCATCCTAATGAACCCCTCTGATTGGTCAGCTTTCCCACTCTGATTATTTTATCATCAAGGTGGCTATAGCTAACTATTTACATGCACAAAAATCACATAACATATTAAAGAAAGGAAAAACCTGTAAAAGTATAATAGGTCCTGTTTAAATTTACATAGCTGTGTGGGCCTGTCACAGTCATTACATAATCAAATGATTGCAATTATTTTCCACAGTTGCTTTTGTTACAATAAAGGTAAATTAGGAAGTTGGACTGAGTCAAATGCACGTAAATAAAAGAAGTCACGTCATGAGTTTAAAACAACAAAAGCAAGTCCTGGCACATGGCTTAACACATTTAGAAACTCGCAGTAAGTAACGTTTGTTAATTTGATCATTCTCTGTTGTCAGTTGCAAACTAATCAAGAAATGACAACTAATCAGCCAATTCAGTAACTTATGACTTGGGTTTTATTATTTATACAGTGATGGAACAAGACAATTAAATAGTGAATTTCAGTATATGGCAATCAACAATTGTTATGTAAGGCTTTTACACACTACAGTATGTTAAAATACATATAAAATCACACTAAAATACATTCAAATTGCATTAAATTACTAAATGTGTTTGAGTATATTCATAGCATAAACTTATAAGGAAGTTTAGTCAACATGCAGGTGTTAGAGCATTCAGGCAAAGTGACAGCTGTGTCACCTGGTTTCTGCTGAGGTTAGTTTGAGCAATTTGATGTGCTGTGATTATTCCCTGAGCCCAACCTGGAGCAGCTTTCTCCATCAGAGCCAGGGGCTAAACATTCAGAGAAAGGGACAGGGACAGTGCAGAAGAGAGAGAGAAAGAGATAGAAAGAGAGAGAGAGAGTGCAAGACAGGGTGCAAGCGAGCAATATTCAGCACGAAAAAGAAACAATTAAAGAAAGAAGGACAAGCCAGAGAAATGCGCTTGTTAGTATGAACACATAAGCACACATATATATTACATCTAAACCATGGCAGTATACTGTTTTAGCTTGTACTATACAGAATCACACACTTACATACATATTTTCATTTCACACACATAGTTTAAATGCGCTGACTATCCAAAAATAGGCTGCAAAAGCATGCAGACTGCACACATACACACAAGACAAGCTTTTAAGAGTGCCTATCTGCCTTGGGGATCTACCTTGGCGATTTTGGCTTCATCCTTCTTTTTACTTTTCTGTATAGAGGCAAAGTGATGTCTGGCACTGTCAAAGTCCACCAACTTCCTGTCACGCTTTGCAATGCGAGCCTGAAGAGGAATCACACAGATTTCTGTTACAGGACATGTAATCCTTCCACAGTCATATCAATCTAATGAAAGCTTAAGTTAACCTTAATTTCAGGAAACTGAGCCACGTAGGTGTCCATAGAGATAACAGCATCGTCCAAAAGCTTCTGATGGAAATCGCCCCATAGGACCTCTGTGTCCTATCAAGCAAAAGGCATTAGAATTCCAAACACATATTCAGAAACATGCATGTTGACATAAAGTATAGTGCAAAAGTCTGAGAGCACCCTGTATTTAATTTCCATTTAAAATGCCTATTAAATACATGTTATTACATTTTAGGAGACATTTCGGGAACTTGGTAAGATTAGACAGAATTAGATTAAAAGGAAGTGGGAGAGTCAAAGTGAACAAACTTGTGAACGACCTTCTGAGATGTGGAGTAAAGTTTTACAAACATATGGGTCTAAATGTTAAGATCATATGGCATGTGGGAAGCAAAAATGCAAACGCCTTCTAAGGCTGAACTCCTTGACATTAGCTAGAAAAGAATGTGCAGTAAAGGTAAAGTGCGGACACACTAAATGGTAAAAAAGATATCACAGTTAGTTAAGGCTGAAATACATGTTCTGTTCTTTTCCTGAAATGGGTGGTTCCTGACTGCACAGTACTATACATGACCTTGTGTATGCAAACACAGACATCAACACAAACTTACCCTAACACATTTTTGCTCTGTGTACAACTGGCGTAGCTAAAGACCAGACACGGAACTGCATCTCACTAGACCCTAAAGCATCTACAGACCAGAAAAATCATCTAACTACTTTACCTCCAGATTATTATCCATCTCCTTCTCTATTAACTCCTTCATGCAGAAAGAGAAAAGGAATGCACAGAATGTATGACAAGAAACGTGACAGTTAGACATTAAGACAACGTACACAAAATACTGAAAATGGAGAAAAAGACAAAGCAATGGTTATAACTATCTGTTATAACAGGCTCTCTTATCTCTCCTCTATGATTGCTGTGAAGCTGTGTTAGTGATCTAGCAACGTACTGATTATTTTGATGATGAACTAAATTTCCACGTGAGTAATCAGAATTTCCACAAAAGGTCAATAGACACTTAACTGAACAATGTACAGGCTTTTTATCTTGCAAAAAATGTTATTCAATTGAAGCGTATGAACTAATTGAATTATTAACAGCTCTGGTGACAACATCAGAGTTCTACTGACCTTTAGGATGCAGAAAGCTAAAAATGGTTTTAAATTACTCCGGTAGTGACAGGCGAATTTCAGTCTGATGACATCACACCTATTGTAATGACCTCTCATAGCACCTTACCACTCTACCTCACATAACCCATTCCGTTGTGAAAACACACAGGCAGGAAACTTGGCAGAAATGATTTTACACACCTCTGCGAGGGCATCAATCTCCTCCTTCCCAAACCAGTCTGGTTCATACATGTCTGCTAGACAGTCCTGCAGACGCTTGGAGCATTCGTGCATTGCTGAGGTGAGGGAGAAAAACAGATGGACTGGTGGAAGAAGTACTAACACATGCACAGGACAGCATACAAACATTGTCTACATTCCACACTGACAAACACCCAAACATCTACAACCGAAAAAGCATTACCAGGTGTATAATCTGACTTCAAAAAAACAACAATTAAGTACAATCTTACATTACCTAAATAGATTTTAATTATAAATTGTGTTTATTCATAATAATATATTTAATGGTAGCGATATGAAGATATTTAAAAACATATTTTTTAAAGCACTTAAATTAATTTAATAGGACTGGAATACAGTTTAAAATGCATCTAGTGCAGTAGAACTGAAGTGATACAGTACATTTTATTTCTATAAATATAGAAATATAATAACAGTATAATAACAGTATTTAATCATAGAGTAATTATTATTATTATTTAAGTATGTATTAAACTATGCTTAAAATATAACATGTCCAATGTGTACTTTCTAACATTAAATACACTTTGGAAAAGTACACTTGAATGGATTTTCTTTTACAAGTCATGACCTACTGTTTACTGCTGCCAGATATGCCCTCAGGTCTCTTTGCAGTTTGGTGCCTTCAGCCTATGCACAGAGAAGAAGAAATTTTACATGATTTAACATGATTGACAAAATTCACAAAATGCTGTAGATGGACTTCTTCCTCTCATGCTGGGTCTACTTTAAGTTAAAGTCCCAGGCGTATTATATCTTCCGGCTAATTATTCAGTTATTATGACATAGAAACCAAAATGAAGTACTTCTTGATCAAAGTTACACATGTGTGGAATATCTGTTTAAGGGTTAAACAAATGTTAAAACTACCACGTCTGATTGTGACATATTCTCCCTTTTGACTACCAGCAATTCTGAAAGAACCCTGTATTTCCAGTCGACCTGCTGAAGGGTTAGATTTTAAATAACTGCTTTAAAAACAACATTAATTATAAAATCAGGTATTAAATCTGACCTTGCCACTCTCTGTCACGGTAAATCCGGTGTAAGGATTAAAGGTGGAATTAGGGAATTGGCTGTGTGTTATAAAGAATCTCACCATCTGCTTGTTGAAGTTAGCAACACTTTCTTCAAACGCTGTATCTTTGGTCTCATCAGCTTTCCCCAACTTCTGCATCATCTAGAAATCAGACCACATGTATTTTGTCTATTACTTGAATAATTATAGTGTTTATAAAAGTGCAATCTATGAAATTGTTCATTTTTATATTTAATTAAACAATAACAAAAATGTTTAGCCCTTTAAAGATTCCACTATATGTTGCTTTAAAAAACATTAAAGAAGTCTTTAAAACATAAAACATAATGCATAAAACATAAAATTTTAAACATAAAATAATATGTGCTGTTAACATGTTCTCAGCATGATAGATTCAGCAAACAAACTGCATTAAAATATGCAGAGCAGTAACTGCAGAGGATGTTTACCCGTTTTCACTTGGATGTATTTAATTAACAAAAAATGCAGTTTGAACTTTTGCATACAGCTATACACACCAAGAAATAAAAACAAAAACTGTGACAAAAAAAAAGAAATACATATGAATCAGTATAGGTATATGACTTGTATGTATAAGTCTTACTGTAAAAGAGACCAGTAGGATATTTAACAATATGAATTATCATCATGCAAATAACCAACCAACCACTGAAGACTGATGTTGAAGCTAAACTGTAACAATGCTTTTTTTAATCAAGCAATCAAAGGGCTACACCTGTAAGAACACTGTACTTTAAATACATACTTAATAAATTCCTGTGAAGGATAAATACTGTAATCAAATATTATATCCTTAAGCTTGCAGCAAAAAGATGCAGCAATGTGAACAATTCTTATTTATACACTGACCATATTAATATTTCAAACATGTTTGAGTTAATCCATCCATTATAACCTTTACAACCTTTCTTTAGCGTCAACTGGTTCCTAATAAATTCAGGCTTTCCCTGGTCAAACTATAATATCGTCTCTTCTTTAAATGTATATTATATACACTCATTAACAAAAATACAGTTGCACCTGGAAGAAAGTGTATGATTGCAATGCTATTCAGAAGGAAGATAAAGGTTGCAATAAAAAAAGGAACAATAAATAACAAAAAAAAGTTAAACTCATATGGGTAATATTTATTGAGCTACACATAGAGAAGTAGTGTCTCTCAGTATGGCGTCAGGCTGCCATGTGTGCTAGCACCAACAAGATGGTCTTGGCATGGTTCCTAATGGTGTCCTGTAATCCACCCCACACGGTTTAATTATTCTCACATGGTTCTTTCAGATTTTGCAGTAGGGATGGATTGTTAAGGACACCAGGCCTTCTAGACGTATGATCCATGACAACAAACCATTTATCTTGGTACTGACCACGGTGCCTCCATACACGGATTCGCTGGTCGTCTCCACCAATACAAAAAGCAGGACTAGTGAAGATGACCCGCTGTCATTCTGAGTCACTCCATGACAGTCTGCCACGACACCATTGCAGGCATTCTGAGTCACTCCGTGTTAGTTTGGCACGACACCATTGCAGTCTTTAGCAATGTCGGTGTGGTGTTATGAACAATCATTGTAACTGTTGCGCAGTCGGCTTCCAATGGTGCTGGCACTAACAGAATGACTCACAGAGAGCATTACTGCGCGCTAAAATTGGACAGTTGACAGACATCGGATTGGATTTGACAGACATCCTATGTATGTTGCTTGTTGCATGTATAAAAACTTAAAGGATATCACTGCAAAGCGTTTCTTGAGCATGTCTCCATCATTGGTTTAGCAAACTTGTATCACAAAATCAGCCTCTCAAACCTCACTATGTCAGCTAGTTTCATTTCTACATTTGTAAATTTCCACAACATAAGCTTTTACTCATCAAGTTGGGCTACTCATGACAGTCTCTTATCCTCAGCACTGTCAAAGAAACAAAAGACAAGTCATAAAAAAACAACAACTGATCAATCACAGAAGGAATCCGAATGCAGAAGGAAATTAGATCACAGAAGAGGATATGTTGCTCAATAAAGCACAGTTACCATTTTATCTGGTCACTTTAGCTATGCATACAGACACGAACACATGCATTAACACAAAGCTTCAGTCAGCAAGGCTAAATGTTTTTTTTTAGATGGATATTTCTACTACAGCAAGCAGACATGTTTCCTTTGTGGGATTACCCACAATACCGGTTCCTCTAAGACCAGTAAGGATTGCATTTCCCCGACCTCACTCTCAGTTTCCTTTTCTATATACAAGTTAACTTCATGAAGCAAAACTTGACAGTATGCTAATAATGGAACATCATCTGCTTCCACTAGACAGGAATGCAAGCTGCCTGTGACCTGCAATCAGAAGCAGTGGTAATTCCTGTAAAGCACAGACTGTAATGCCACCTCTAAATCAAAAGGTTCCCTACTTTACTTTAAGGATGTTCTGATCCAGATTTGGTTTGAAGCATTTCGAATATTCGCTACCAGAAACTTGAATAAATATATTTTATGTTTAAAGTTTTAAGCGTGTGTACCTTTAATTCATCGCTAGATGAAACAATATAAATGATCTATTAATTTAATGAATTGCCATTTAATGAATTGGTATTTCTTATGTTACAAAATTAGAGAGGCTTTTAATTATCATTGTTTTTTTTATTACAGTAGTGTAACGTGTTTAATGTGTTTAGACTCTAACTCTGGACTTTTCCTGGGCCTTGTTACTGTATACTGAGCTTTGAGCTGTTGTTTCTCTTGTTTTATGTTTTCCTGTTTGTCCCCCACTTTGTTTTATGGATTTGCATATGATGTCGCCTGCCTGTTTTTGACCCCTATCTGCCATGTGGATATTGTTACAAAGCACTAAATAAAATTACTCTGCATTTGCAATTAGACTATGAACTTCAATCCTTACTTGAATATTAAAGTATGGTTCCATTTGATTGACCAATTTGGTGATTTTGGCTACAATTTATTTCCCTTATCTTCTTATCCGATTTGTCCTTCAAGGTCATAGTGGGTGCTGGAGTCTATCTCACCGTTCAATGGGCAGAAGGTAGTAAACACCCCAGACAGGTTATCAATCCATCACAGGGCAGACACTCAAACATATATTCACACACACACCTAGGAGTAATACACATACACACTTCACACAGAAGTGACCCTGGATGACCTGGCTGTGAATTGAAGCCAGGGCTTTTTCACTGTAAGGTGACAGCACTACCTACAGCATTGTGAAATTGCTTGAGCATACACAAAGTAGCTCAGTCGTCTCTGTTTCTCTCTTTTTATTGGGTCCCTACTTTATCCCTATATAACAGAATACACAAAGAAAAAGACAGCAAGAATCAAAACATATCCACATCCACACCTGATTACTCAGGAGTTTTTGATGCCATTATCTCCCCCTGAAACAGGACAGGAGTGCGGTAGACAGCTATCTATCTAATTTAGCCCCATTACAAGCACTACCCCTTTACTTCTGATGCACCTTTTCATTATATAGTCTGCTTTCCACATGAGGCATCTGGTCCCTTGTGGCATGATGGGCAATACAGCTTTTGGCTACAAGTATGCACCTACAGCTTGATGTAGTTACCACCATAGAAAGTGTTCATAGAAGTTTATCACTGTATATCTGGACTTCAATTATGCTAGACACTTTTCACAGCAGTTCGGCTTGAATGTCCGAATGACAGAAGGTTCTGTAATTAAATATTATTAAATATTCAGTTATTCCAACACTGGCAGTTCAATTCAAGCCAGATATAAAGGCCACTCTACACTGCCTGGGTCAGTCATATTTCATTCATAATTCTCTCAAAAGACTAATTATTCTGAAGGAGGAGAATAAGTGCTTGACAGAAAGGGAGAGAGAAAAAGAGAACAGAGATAACATACAGAAACTCAGAAAGAAACTCACACAACTATCTATACACACCTGTATTCAAATCAGTGGTTTTGATTATAAGATTATAATTTATAGTTGCTCAATTAAAAAACTGAGCAAGTGGCCTGTATAAATATTTCAGCACAATTTATATTTTAAATATGTATTACAGGGTGATGATTTGGTCAGGGAAGATTTCCCAGGAGCTTTGTAGGTCTACCATGTCAGTGTCTGTACAATAACAGTCACTTCATGTGTACATGTGAGTGTGTGTGTGTGTGTGTGTGTTTTAGAGATATTTTTTTTTCTTCAGTTTTATGGGCCCCACAGGTCTCTGACTGCTAGGCACTGGTGTTCAGTGACGGGTCCAAAAATATACCTAAGCCTCATTTAACCCTCCCCAGATCTAAAACCCCCTGTCACATTCTGTTGGATTAGCTCGCTGGCTACAGGGAGACGTCTATTCTTAGCCTCTCTTCGTGTCCAAAGGCCTTCTTGATCAGAACAGGTGTGTGGGCGTGTGCATACGAGGAGTGGTGGTTGGGTCTGTTCACTCAAATTGGAGGGCAGAGGTCTGAACAGGGCTGGGCGATAAAGTTAAAATACCAAATCATGATTTTTTTTATTTCAGAAACATATCACGGTATTACAGTATGGGATGATATTCAGCTTTGCATTAATAAGGATAACAAACCTACACTTCCTGTGTGGTGGTAACTCGAAGAACTTGATATAGTTTGATTCTTTTTAATTAGGAACTACAAACCATTATATTTCTACCAGTATGTTAGCCATTACTTTATGGAATATGAATACAGTCATTTGTTAAAGTTTGAAACCAGTATAACCCGGGATGTCCTGCAAATGATGTATGATGTCTAATCTATCAATCAAACCTGAAAACTGTCGTATGACACCCATACGAGTATAGACAATATATCAGCCAGCACTAAGAAGAGAACAGATGAACATTTCTTCTGTGGAGCAGGGTCACTGGGCTCCCTTCTTTGTGAGTGTCTAATTCGGGAGCCTTGTGAATCTGATGCCTGATAGTTCTCGGCTCCCATTCCTCCCTGCTCTGATGTCACGCTGACATATCAGACCCAAGACCACACATGTCTCTATAGCAACCGGACATGCCAAAGTTTTAGAATGTTCCCAGTTTAACAGTAGGCCTCTGACCAGGAAAAGGAATGACTCGGGACAAGCGATACCCACAGGGGAAATGCATGGGATAGGGTTGGGCTAAAGGGGCAAAGGGAACAGTGGGAAAGATGGAGAGCCTAAGAGGGAGAAAGAGGGAAGACACGGATCAGAGAGATGTGGGCTTGCCAGAGGAGTGTTGTTCCTTTCTGGCTGGCTGAGTTTCAGAAGGGAAGAGGAGACTGTGATCTCCCCTCAGAGCAAACGCTTGGAGGGTCATATATCACAGGGAGGGAGAAAACAAACATCTGATGTGATCCTAGATGCCACACAAAAGTTACAAGCTAATTGATAAGACCTGAAGAAGCTATGAAGCAGCTTAGTTTCTATATACACATGTAGGCTGTATGGCCTGGGAAGTGAACAGTTTGACTTTATTTTAGGTTTACATAGTACAACAGACTCCTATTTTAAAAAAGCAAGAAACACTCAGTTTTAAATAGAATAGTTTGTTAACGCTTAACCTTACTAATTTCAGATGGATGCTGCCCATGTGTGTATCTAGGTATTAATGCTAATTAACTCATTTTCTGAATCTTACACACCATCAGAGCTAGTAAATAACCTCAGTTGAAAGTCTTTCTCAGGCAGGCATGCCAAAATCAAAATTATAACCTTTCTAGAAGCTGGTTCTTTTGGCATACATGTTGAGGCAAGGAAAGAGAAAAGTGATCCTCTAAGAGATAAAAAGCAGCATATGGAAGACGAGGCAGGCAGGGAATGTAATTACCTCTTCGACCCTAAACAAAACTACACCTACACACACACACCCAAACAACTGGGCACCAGCATGCAGGCTTGGATCTAAGAAACAATGTACAAATGTATAACTGTCTTTTTCTTTAGAACCAACTTCAACTAACCTACCCTTCGTCCCTCCTACCCGCACCTGCTCAGACAAGCAAAAGGCTCACAGCCCAACTTAAGACACAAAGACTAAATAAATCACTGGGACCAGTACATCTTAAACCTATACATAGTCTCTGGTGTTGGTCATCAGTACCCAAAGCAACACTATGGGGATACTGGGGAAGCCCTTTGCCCTGCTATCATATGAACACAAGACCCTAACACAGTCTCAGACTGGTTTACAGATTTTACTGTGGTCACAGTGGGAAGGGCACTTCCTGCCTGGAGGCCAGCTCTAAATTTAGTTATATTTAGGTGGGATTCAGGACAAACTACAACATGAGATAATAAATAGTAATATAAGCCTCAATTATTCTCTGTGAAAGCCCCAGAATACCCCCAAAACGCGCACGTGGTACACTGTGAGTGAACTTTCCTCCCAGAAAAGCGCAACAGCTGCGACCAGCTGACAGGGAGGGATAGTGAGGATTCAGTTTGTGCTTTATCCGCTATAGTTACCGTTTCCGCTCGTCTCGAGCTCCATCGAGGGAAGTAGTCACTGTTTCTAACTGAATCTGCTGGAAAAGTCTAAAGCACATTAGCAGGAACCATGCAAAGGACTATACAGGGTCCTGCCAAACTACACCATATATAATAGAACTACATGGAAATCCATTTAAACAGCAAAAACAGTCAACTCGCCAATCAGCAAATGTGGTAACGGGGGGTTTCAGTTCTCAGCACCGCGTTCCTGTTGCTTTGACATTTAGCGAGTTGACTCAAGTAGAAACACACGGCCACTAGAGAGGGTCTCTGTACAAGTACGTAGCTCTAGGTGAGCAAACTGCCACAGGGTAGATGAAAGCTATAACGACGTTAGCAATGTTTTGGAAGTTTTTTTTTCTTTACCGTACCTTCTCTTGTGCTCGAGTTATCCTCTTCTGTACATTACTAGCCAGTTTCCCGGCGTTCACCCCTTTCCCTGTCTCAGCCATGGCAGGCGCTTTAGTCTGCAGGAAACAAACTAATACAAAAGAAGCAAATGCGCAAGAGAAACTGTGGAGGAGCTACAAAATGAAGGGGAAACAAAAGCGGAGGCTCGGGTGAACTCCACAAGTCGTTTGGGTCTCCGCTCGATTCTGTAAAGCCTCTTAAAGGGATAGCGAGTACAGAACGTAACTCTAATCCCTGACGACGGCAGCCCCTTTAAAGGTGAGCTCCACGAATTTCATTGGCGCGCATTTCTAAATGTGCTGAAATACACAGTGCCTCGGGAGAGTCTGTCAAGCTTGATACACCCACAATGTGGATGGTTTCTGGTAAAACAGTTAATGACAAAAGGGCCAATAAATCAAACAGAGGGGATTAAAATATTACTCCTCCTGTTGTACAGCCTCTTAAAGGCACAGTCTTAGCCGACCGTGGGGTGAGCTGCTCGACACAGGAACAGGACGGAAGGATATATATAGGTCCTATAGCTCCTGGTAGCTCATTTAATGCATATTTTTATCATATTCTGTAGAACACGGACAGGAAATTACAGTTTGAAGGAAGGCTTAAATATCTTGTATGCTGGTCAATCACTATTTAGCACCAGGATTCATAATATCTGTCTGTGCTGAAGAATCTGCACACATTAATATATATATATATAGCAATAAGTATATATAAGTATATATAGCAATAACAAGCATTAGAAATGCGATAGTCCACATCCACTTTTAATCTCAAATTAGAAGTTTAATCTCAAAAATAGATCTTTAAATATTCCACTATGTAACATCTGTCATTTTAACAAGAAACATATAAAATTTTTATATCACATACAAATTGTGGAGACAAATAGATATGAATTTGGAGATGGGCACACTTAACGCTGCCAAAAGCTACCTGTCATCCACCTAGAAGTTCATAAAATATTTGTCGACTAAAATTCTTGCAAAGCGCAAATCAATGAGGTATGCTTTTCTGTCTGTTTTTGCCATTTTACAACTCAGTCTTTTGGAGGGGATCTGTTATCCAGGTGTCTCTAACAGCTGTACCTGTGGTGACCTCCATTCATTTAAATTCTTCATCTTCTCCTCTGTTTATATATATACAGTGTATATATATATATATATATATATATATATATATATATATATATATATATATATATATATATATATATATATATATATATATATACACTGTATATATATAAGACTAAGTGTCCTCTACATGGTCCAGGCCTTTACGTATCAGTATTCTCCATGGCCCAGGGGTGAAAGTGTTCAGAGTCCAGCAGCAGTTTTCCAACCCAGTGCAAGGCATGCACATACCAGTGTAGTCCCTCTCTCTGGACTCGGTTAGGCCCGGTCCAACTGTACAGCATGCGGAGTGGGCCAAAGGCCCAGTGAGCAAGCCGATGTTTTTCTATTGCAGCATAGCATGAGGTCATCACCCCATTGACCAGCAAAGTTCCATGGGCAGTGAGCGGGGCATATGCACCACGATCTTCCCACACACGCATTCGAGTAATACGTGAAAGTCGTCCATTTAGCAGCCCCTCAGACCCTTCTTCTAGAGTCAACACACACTGCCCTGGATGGGCGTCACTGGCGAATATTGGCTGCATAGCGCCTTCTGCTTGCAAGGTCCCACCAGTGCAGTTTCCGTCCCACACAAAGAGCAAATGTGCTGCAGTCATGAAGAGAGTGGCCCCATCGTGTGTGCTGATTACATAGAAGTGCTTCTTGGTCGCTGGGTCGCGATCCAAGAAAGCAAGAACCTCACTGTAGACAGGACTGCCGCTTTCTGTCAATGCCAGGACTTGATCACCAGGCTGCAGGTCACGCATTGACTTCCGACTCCCCTTTTCCAGCATCACCCATGCCCTACCTGGAAAGCAACCCCCCGTCTTAGCTGCCACAGAGTGTTCTGGAGAGCCAGGGGCCATGCAGCAGGAGAGAGGGAAAGAGAAAACAAGTACATGAGGAAAAAGATACATTCAGAAAATGGCAGGCTAAGAGGCTAATACACGTTTTAGTTTGGATGTATGCCTTGGTATTTCACCTACATTATGTGGAGCTTCTTTAAACTTTAAAAAGGTTTTACATACCCACACAAATGGTTTAAAGGTTTTTAGGGAACTCATTTTTATGAGTTCAATATTATTTAAAAAAAATAATATTAAAATAATATTAACTTAAAAACTTTGTTTTTCCTGATCTACCACTATTTTATCAAAACCAACATCACATTTAAAATCAGAAGATGTGTAGGTTCACTGGTGATTTTGCATATTAAGAAAGTGACTAGATTTTGTGCTATAGGCATTGTGACTCCTTGTTCTTATAACCACCACTGTAAAGAAAATCATAGCTGGTAAGATTCTCTACAATATGTTGTCTGTTAGCATCTCAGCCACTGAATTCTCCAGATTTCAGTGTCTGAGAGCAGACTTCATACTCAAATCATCAAACTGCTTTCTGCAATGCTGAAAAAAAAAGCGAAAGAAGTTGAAAAGATAAATGCAAAAAGGATGTGAATGATTGTTTACTTGCTATATTTAACTATATTATATTGCTATGTTATATTACTCTATATATAGTATATTAGAGTATAGTATATTAAAATTCTTTAATGTTTTTTCAATACACAATTGTTTTGCATTTTTGCACTTTAAATCATATTAGTTATAGTATATTTTAATATAGTAAAATATAGTCCATGCAAACCTTGACCAAGGCTAATTCTCTAATCCTCTAATTCACTCACTGGTTGAGCTGGTGTAGGTGATCAACAAGGGTCCTGATTGCGATGAGCTATGCATTGGCCTTTACACACAATTCTCCAAAATGCAGTTGGGAGCGCCTCCCAGTGGATTCTTTAAGACTAGTATTGCCAGCAATAATTGCCTTATAGTCTAATCTTCTTAACTTGAAAAAATACATAGTAAATTCTTATCTCAAAATAATAATACATATTGGATAATATATAAATAAGCATTTAATTTAGAAATAAAGTTTCTGCGTTCCCATCCAATCATGTCAAGGACAGCGAACTCGCATAACGATCTGGGCAGAAAGGATAGAATAAGAGAAGCACAAGAAATTGGTGGAAAAGGAAAACACAAGAAATGGAAAAAAGACAAAAGAGAAAAAAAGAGAAAAAGTATATTAGGGTTTTGATTATGAATACACAAAAAGAAAACTGTGATTGAGTGATAGCTGTTTTGCTTTACAGTAACAGAGAGTCTTAATGGACAATTCATGCACTAGTAACTAGAGAGAACTAGGGAGTCATCTGTCAAACCAACTCAAAGAAACACACTGAATACATAAATACTTTTATTACTATTATTCACATAACACAAGCTCCCGGGACAAAAAAAAAGTCACCTTGTGTGTTTAAGGTGGTAGCAACTTTAGGCTCCTGCACATGGAGCATGGTGAAGATCAGGCTACGTGGTGTGTGACGGGATTGAGAAAAGGTGGTACAGTGCAGTCTGTGTCACATTCCATGTGTGGAAAATGGATCACAGAGCAGATGCTAATGAATGCCAAAATAGAGTAATTGCATTTGGGTGTGCCAAAGGCCATAGCGTGGAGGAAGTAGCTGGATTTGCAGTTGTATCGAAATGTATGATCTTACAAGGGCCTAACAGCAGTGGCAAAAAACCCAGTCTACAGAAAATTCTCCTCAGAGTTGTGCCAGGGAGGGCATCCATGATATCTTTGATGCAAGAGTGACTGAACAATCATGTCGCCAACATCCAGAAATACTAAATCGAACTGCAGCTGTTGTTCATTCTTGTGGAGGTATAACACATTATTGGGTATGGGTCAGTCACAGGTGGCTCATTTTTGTCCGGTGAGCTTACCTTGCCAGTGCCTTGGAGGAAAGGACAGAAAGACCAACAGACCCATTATTGTAACTGGTATGATGGCATGAGCTGTGAAATGTGAAAGAAAATGCTGAAGCAGAATCAGGTAAATAGAGGAAATCAGAATAGGTTAGCACATAAACAGAGAAGTGCATTTAGTAAAGAGCCCAGTGGTTCAGGATATGCCAGTGCAGCTTTGTGTTGCAAAAAAGTCAAGGGCCCATTACAACCACAAGAAACTTGTAAAGGAAATTAGGCACTTTTTCTGAGTATATATTTTCTTAGCATAGGTATCTGTCGTAGCAGGGTGTTTTGGGCAGCACCAGTCCCTGTTTTTGTTTGTTTATACACATATTGGTTATTTGTCTGGTACAACTACTACATATAAAGGGGTCAGAGACCTCTAGTAACAATGCTTCACTTCTGCATTAGTTTGCTAATTTAATACAAATATTTTAATTACAAATTATATTATCACCAGATTAATATTTAAAATGTTCCAATGAATTTCAGAATGTCTTTCTTTTGCTTTGACAGCTTGACTCCTTTTCCTGAGAGTCTTCTGAACACATGCTTCAAATGAAATGAGATTTGACTATAGCTTTAATTTAGCTAATATTAGTTCAAATTTGCTTAGTAAGCTAGAAATTGTGCCATTGTTTACTTGTTCTGACCATTCTGTTTTAATTTCTTTTTTCAATTCGCTGTCTACTTTCAAGTTTATATGAATAGAATGCCAGACTTTCTATGTGGTCTCAGACTTTTGAGCCCCTCTGTAATTTTTAGCACTTTGAGGGTGTGTACATTCTGATTGGACCTGTTGCTGCATAATTTTGCCAGCCATGCTCTACCCCTTCCTTCAGTGAGAAGGAAGAGTCCAGTATAGGGCCACAAGTGACCAGGAAGTGGATTGTTCTCAGCACAGTGATGCCATCATGATAGTGAAATATTAGAGTGTGTTGCACTGGCTCAAATATAACAGGCACAGCAGCACTGACAGGGTTTGTCAGCAACGTAATGCCACTGCTGAAAAGGCTACTAGTGGCCATGTGGGTAGTCCTTGTGGTCAGAATCTGACCACTGATTAGGGTCTAGAAGATGACTGACTCAAGATATGGATGGAGAAAATGAGCCACGGTCTCTTAACTGTACACCTACATAGTGTACCAGCAAGAAAGGTCCAACAGATAGAATCAGGAAATTGCAACAGTCTAGCAATTAAACTCACTTACATGAGGGATGGAGTAGAGCAATTGTGCATTTGATATTGGTATTAAGACAAGTGCAGCAACAGATATAGGCCATAATGAGTAATATGTATTATAATAATAAGTACTAATACACTAGCAATAAACATCTGTACAGGCATGCTTCCCAAGTCCAGTGCCATTGTTCTGCTTGTGTATCTTGTGCTACTTACAAATGTGGTAAGAAGCAGCTTAGTTAGTTGTGGTTAGACAGAAAAGTGGCATTCCACATTATCCAAGCTCTATGCCATGGTTATGCTGCTGATATTCTCCTTCCTCTCCAGCTCCTAGTTTCTAAATTCTGCTTTCTCCTTTTCACCTCACTGCTATCTCTCTGCCCTTCCCTCCAATTTTCTCACCTGACTTGACACTGCAGTGGATGTGGCCTTTGGACTCGTAGTAAACCCAGTCGAAACCGGCCTCTACAGCCAAACGGGCCAGCATAGCGTATTTGTTGCGGTCACGGTCCGACGTAGTGATGTCCACTGCTCGGCCCTCATAGTGCAGAGACTCTTCAGAGTGATGTCCATCCTCATCCCAGCCCTCTGTCACTCGCAGACGCACACCTGGCCATAAGTTCATCACCGAGATGGCCAGAGAGTTCAGCTTATCTTTACAACGCTACAGAGAGACACAGAAAGACAGACGACCGAATTAGAGACTTGTTTCTGATTTGCTTTATACATTCATTGTTTAAAACAGTTCTGATTAATTCTAGATACTGTACGAAATGCTACAGTAGTATCTGTAAAACAGTATTACTGCTGTAGAGCATCAGTTTTTTTAAGCATGACCAATTAAGAACTACTATCCTATTATCTAGTGCACTGTTTCTCAACACTGGCCCTGGAGGCTCACTGTCCTGCACATTTTAATGCTTTAGGGCTGCCTTATCCTCACCACCTTAACTCAGCAATGTTCTGATAATGGTTTGGTTTATTGTTTGTTAATTATTAGGGTAAACTTTAGGCAATTAGCCTTCAGGACCAGGATTAGTAAAAAGACAGTAAAAGTGTCAAGATGAACAGTTTGTTGTTAAGTGTCATGCATCCAAAGGTACTGATGTCACTCCACTCCTACCGCGAAATCTGCAGAAACTGCATGGGAATATTCAAGTATACTGAAAGAAACTACTTCTGAATATATAGCTTAATAAATATTGCCCATATCGGACTAATTTGCTCATAATTTTTGTTCCTGGTTGCCTTTATCTTCCATCCCAAAAAAATTACAGTCAGACACTTCCCTCTGGGTGCAACACGATGAGTGTACTACTCTGAGTATTGATGATATTTTGATGATGAGTAATACTCTGTAACTGCTCATACATAAAGTTGGCAAATGGAACCAAAACATGATGCTATAGCAGAAAGGTTTAATGGATGCTTTTGTTTGAAGAGCCATCTTTGCAAACAAGAAAAATGACTGTATAGAACCTTTAATATTAATGTAACTTCTATATCTATATATAGGCACTTCCTAGAACCATCCAAGTCCAAAGCAGGGGCCTGTAATATTTAAGTGTATGTAAATGAAAGATGAATCAAATAGAGAGACAGAGGTACAGAGAGGCACTATGCCTGTGCCTGGGTTTCCAGGAATTTCAGCATTTTCAGGCTGTCTTGTCAAATACTCTGTGGTCTTCCACACTAAGCTATGAGCCAGGAACCCTTTCAGTGCCAAGTGGCATGCAAATGAAAATTCAAGACTAGTCACAATGCATACACATACTCTCTTGTTAGGACTATACACCCATGGACACTTTTTAACAAAAGAGAACACAAGATCAGGGCCACAAAAGTGCCTGAGTTTGTACCACAATAAAAAATAAAAAGTAATGCAAAAAAAAAAATAAAAAGTAAGGTGAAAATCATCTAGAATGAATCCCATTGACTTTCCAGTTCCACAGATCATGCATCAGTTTTGAGCACTTAAGATCTAACTTCCAAGTAGTATAAAATCTGTGAATAGTCTCTGCCATGCATCTAGTCAGACCTGGTTGTCCTGGTCAGACCTCCAAAATACTCTTACTTGCTGACCTGTGTTTACTCTTTGCTTTCACCAAGTTCTCAGAGGCGTGAAGAAAAAAATCAGGGAGAGAGGGACAGAGTGACAAACAGAACAGAAAGCTGTGAAAAAACATCAGTGGATATAATAAAAGTGCAAAAATTCAGCAATGACAGACATTATGAAATAGAGTATTGATATGAACGAGTTAAGGGATTCAGTGGCAGTGGCAAGAGACAACTGCTCTGTGTTTTGTAATGTTATTTGAGCATTTATAGGTCTAATTCAAGAACTGATTTCATGCTCAAACTCTTTGCAGAATTGAAGGACAAAGTCACTGCAGGATTTAGTTAACAGAGTGTAGTTAACATTACTTTAACATTAAGGCAACGTATCATTGTATTCCTAGAGTTAAAGTGGACCATATGACATTGAACTAAGCCATCTTCAGGGCAAATCCATGCTGTTGTGACAGATGCAGTATGTGGATTAACATTGTCTTGCAGAAATTTGCAAGGCCTCGTCTGAAAGAGATGTTGTCTGGATGGGAGCATATGTTCTTCTGAAACTTTTGTGTGCTGCTCAGCACTGATAGCACTATCCAGAGGTGAAAGATACCCATACCAAGACACTAACGCAACTTCAAACCATCAGAGAGACAAGCTTTTGAACTGTGCACTTATGACAGGCTGGATGGTCCCACTCCTCTTGAGTCTGCAGGACACAGTGTCCATAATATCAAAAAACTATTTCAATTTTTGACTCATCTGAACACAGAACAGTTTTTCATTTTGCCTCAGTCCATTTCAAATGAGCTTTGCCCAAAGAAGACGGTGGTGCTTTTAGATCGTGTTGGCACATGGCTTCTTCTTTGCATGACACAGCTTCAACTTGCATTTGTGGGTTGCATGGGGAACTGTGTTCACAGACAGTGATTTGTTGAAGTGTTCCTGAGCCCATGCAGTGATTTCCAGTATAGAATCAGGCCTGTTTTTAATGCAGTGCTGCCTGAGGGCCTGAAGATCATGAGCATCCAATACTGACTGTTGGACTTGTCCCTTGCACACAGGGATTGCCTGTCTAAGACTAAACCTAAGACACTTACTCCTCCAGCATTTTAATTGCCCTTGTCCCAACTTTTTAAATGCATTGCTGCCACCAGCTGCTAATAAGTAAATGATTTTAATGGTAAAACAAACAAACAAAAAAGGTTTGGATCCAATGTGAGCCTGACGGTGGGTAAATTCATGAGCAGGGCACAATGTCTCAAAATTACCTTTTAACCTTTGTCACACAGTGACAGTGTGAGAGTCAGTGAGCGGGGGAAGTCAAAACAGGTAGGCTGGGACATTCCCAGACTATAAGCATCAACACTGATAACACATATGTTCTCTCCCACACTCACATGTGCTTGGCCACACTGCCATTGCCAAGATGGTGGAAGTATATGAGCAGTGACTTCGCTGCATACAGTTGTCTGTGAGTAGCAAGTGCTCCCCTAAACATTTTTTAAGTTTTAGTGTGAGATCTCCCGTGTTTACAGAGTTCAAATTGGTTTAACAGGTTTGTAACGTGGTTCCACTGTCACAGACACTTTAATGAGTGTCCTGGGACGTGTCAGCTCTAGATTAATACCTGTACTTTTTGAGAACCTTCTTGGGCGTGACACTGGAGCCAGTTGTTTAAGCCAGTCGTTCAACAATCACAAAACTAGACATTCATTACACAGACACGATGTCGTTTTCTCGAGTTAAAAGGCTCTGTGTAAAACTAGAGGACCATTGTCTTACATGTGCGCCTTTTGCACGGAAATGTCTAATAAGCGCGCGAGACTGTAAAAACATTTTAAGGGGCCAGGAGCCGGCTTTTTGATTTGTTTTTGCCTATCGATATTTAGCTAAAGGTTTTTTGATCCTGTCTCCGGACTTGAGGATAAGAATAGAATCCTGCGACCTGGTAATAGATGCCCATTCACACGGCGGTGTGGATTTCAGCGCCCGTTTCTTTTTTTCACATTGCGGTTACGAAAAGTGAACTGGACTTCATAAATCAGCCCGTGAACTGTTGGTTTAGCTTTTAAGGTGCAGCACGGCGGGCTCCGAGCAGTAGCGCCTCCACGCTGACCGCGGCCTGCGCAAACACAAACACGCGCCTGTGCGGGAAAGTCGCCGCTGCTTTAAAAAAAAAAAAAAAAAACGAACCCTGAAAATATCTGTATAATTAAGGCTTAAATGGAGAACCGGGCTATTTTTACATTCTCTCGCTAGAAAAACAAACAGAATAAATAACACAAAATAAAACGAAATAAAATTAAAATAAGACAGAGCAGAGGTTGTCTCCGGCGCTCGCCGCAGTCTGGCGCTCATAAATTGTGCGTGGGTTGCGATGTGCCCCCCTGTCCGGCTCCCACGGGGGGGCCATTCAGTTCGACCATTCAGAGGAAGCTCGCGGTCGTCGGAGTGCCGATAATAAATACTTTTATTCTGCAGGATAGGAGTCAAATAAATTCCACTCGGAGCCACATCAATGACGGTGTCGTAAAAAATTCTGACAGGCACCAAAAAAAAAAGGTGGTGGCGGGCACCCGTGCGCGGCCGCGCTTAAGCTTACGGTAAACATTAAAACACTCCTAGGTCATGCTCGAATCTAAATGTGTCGAGGTCGTGTTTTCGTTTCCAAACGTGCGCCTGCAACAGAGAACACAGTGTTTTAATTAAACGCTTTGCCCCCCCTCTCTCTTTCTACCCATTTCAATGAAAAAGTTGAGAGCCCGTGTTGGCCTGGTTGTATGGTCCCATACACTGAGCAGCCGCTTAGTGGGAGAAATGAAAAATAGATGATCCGTATCAGCTGTTGCAGGAACATATCTCGAGTCTCTGCGTTTCATTCATGCAAGAGTGACTGAATATTCTAACTCAGCACTATCTGCGGTTGTGGTGCGTTTTAGTGCCGCGCCGTGCGCAACAGCGCGTAGATCCACTGAGCATCAGAGCTCACAGAGTGGCAATAGTGCCAGACGACGCTGACCACTGAACGGATAACTGTGGACCTGCGCGGCCCCACAGCGTGCTTTCTGTAGTCAGACAGTTCCCGCCTTACCTGCGTCATCATCCGGTCCGCACCTGTGTTCTCCTCATCTTTGAAGATGATGTCTGGGTTGTAGTTAGCGGTCAGCTCCTTAAAGCGCTCCGAATTGCGCGTGATCTTGCCCTCGTACCTTCCACTCGCGCCTAAAGTTTTCTCGGCCACGTTGGGGCTGAACTGTTTGTAGGCCAGGGGCGTGAGCTTCCTGGGGGGCCGCCTCTTGCCGTAGCCTCTGCCCGGGCCGCAGCACGCGCACGCCGAGACGAGCAGCAGGACGCAGCCGGTGAGGAGCGGCACCCGCTCGTATAGCCGCATCACACAAGTGCCCACGCCCAGTTCAAAGCTGATGTTCCCCTGGTCGTGGCTTCGGTCCCCACGCCGGGTCACTGAGAGGGGAGGGCTGGGGTCGCACTTAGGAGGGCATCATATGCTCTTCCATCCGCACGGAAGCGTCCGGCGTTTTTTGGGCGCAGCGCCTTTAGATCGGTAGGGGCCAGCGCAACCGTAAGAGCAGCTCACGCTCTCTCTCTTTCTCTTTCTCTCGCTCGCTCAGCTTTAGAATAAATAGCCACTTTCCGTTTGTCTTGGCACGCACGCTGAGAGGCGCTGCGGCGGAGAGGAGCGCGCGCAGACGGAGCGCGCTGCGCTTTTTGCGCTGCGGTTATAGGGTGTCCCCACCGCGGCTTGGCTCTGAATGCCGCCCTGTGGCCCGCGGCTCTCAATGGAAATGGTCGAGAGAGCGGAGAGTTCAGATGGGGCTGGAGCAGACCGCACCCTGCCCGTCCTGCCCTGAGTCCCAGCCCACCTTTCCTCTCCTCTCCTCTCCTCCCCTCCCCTCAGCGTCGGTTCATTACCCGCGCCCCTCTCCTGCTACCACAGGTCAAACACACGTGCTCAGCACCCTTTAAAGTCCCGGGCATTGGACCCCAATGTTTGACAAGTCTGCATTATACCTGCGTTATGCACACACGTCTTCTGAGTCTCCCGTGCGAAAAGAGCGGGCCCGCAGGTGAGTGAGAAGCGCGCTCAATCGTAGATGGCTGGTCCAGTTTTGGAGACTAGAGAGCCTACACCTGACCACTGCCAACATAGTAAGCCGCCTGGGCGATGTCCCCTTAGAACAGAGAGGCACTGATAGCAGTTCCATAGAGCTGAGAAGGCTTGCTCTAGAGAAAAGCTATCAGTATGGTTAGGTATATTTCTTAATCACGCTGATTTGTTTGCCAGTAAACGAACTGCGCGCTGTAGTGCATTTAACGACCAGCAGGGGGCCGCAGGAATGGGCCGATAACTTCTTGGTTCTTATACGTGTTTACATGGTACCACGCCATCATAAAGAAAGACACAATTACCCAGTCTACCCAGTGATTTCCTTTAAAGTAGCTTAATTCTTTATTCATTACTATAAAATGATTTATGTAGACATTCATAATTAAAACACATTTAAAACACATAACAATTAAGAAACAATCAATGTATCATTGATTTCCTAAAATAACTAAAAGTCTAGGTAATAGTCCATTTAGAAAAGTTCTATATTCTTTTGGAAGATGTCAACGGAAGAGCCCCACTGCTTTCTTCTTCTTGGGCCGGACAGTTGATCGGTCCACAGATGCAGCAGCAGGTATGAGTGGAACAGTCTATTTAAAAGAAATAAAATAATAAGTGCTAAAATAACAGGTACTGTATTGGTTAAAAGACTGGAGAAGGTTAATGTGTTATTCAGGAATCTGAGCATATTAATATTTCCACAAAGAAAGGATTATTAGGCATATACAAGAACAATGTCTTTCATGTGTTAATTCAGCCCACACAGCTGCAGTGTCTTCTGCTTTTTGTGTCATGCTTCTCACACTAGTCTGGATACTGAAACTGGAATTGGCCATACAAACTTGTGAATGGTACCAAAAAATGCTCATGGGAGAAAACATCAAACCTGTTCACGGTCAGCCTCCTGAGTTTCTATTAATGGCTGATGGAAATCCTTTCGCTTAGACCCATGCCCAGATAACGGCTTCTTATCTGCAGAACAATACAAGCAACAGGAATGGTTAAGCAACATGTCTGAAGAAACAGATGGTGTAGGTAAATAAATGATGACTAAAGTAACCTTTGGGCACACTGCTCTTGTCCTGCTCGGGTGGGATGTGTTCAGGGACAAAGCTAAAGCCACCTGCCAAAGCAAAGTCGTGCTCTGCAGAGCGTTTACGTTTCTGGTCGTTTCTCACAGTGTTCACAGCCACATACAGATCCTGCAACCCACAGTCAAACTCCAGGCAGTCATGCAGCATGCCCATCTGAGGAAGAGTCTGAGAAAAACAAAACTGATGTTAGAGATTTTCTTAGTATTTTACAATTAAATTAAACGACACAAAAAAGAATCAACAGGAGAGCCACAGAAAGCTACCCATCTTCCCACAGCATACCGACTTTTGGCCAATACAGAGTCATACATTTAAACCCTACTGTGTCAATTAATGTTGCACTGTTTCTGCCGCCTGTTGTTACAGAAGCATGTACAAAAACTAGTAAGTTTAGTGGGACACAGTCATGCAAAGTGACCTCTTTGATCCTGAGCCTGCCTGAACAACAGCTGCTGTCGTATAGCTCACTGGACGAGTAAGAGAACGAGTGCATGTCACTAAAAACATTCGCTCTCATATGTGTGTGCAGTCAAACACACATTCAGATAAATGCATACACACTCACAAATAAATGCACACCCATGTCCACTCAAACACACTCTCTTTCACAACAGAGAGGACAAGCTCTCCAAATTAGCTCTCCAAATATTGACCTGGTAAAATCGGTGGTCGCGCTCTGCTATCCGAGTGAGGGGCTCCTAAAAATACAAGTAGGCTTTGGAGTTTACATATATTTATTTTTATTATTTGTTTGTTTAAATACAGCAAAAATAAAAGTATGCTCTGGCTGCTTTGAGTTCCTCTTTCAGCACAGAGAAAGCAATGTGAAGGGAGAAAGCCACAGTGAACCAAGATACTCCTTCTTTTCTCTCCACTTCCCTGTTTTTTTCCCCTCATCCCTCCATTTTTCTCTGCTTTTAAATACTCTACTACTCTACTTTGGGATCACTTGTAAACTTGTCATTAAAAGTTAATGCGGTATAACACAGGAATAATTTATACAGTACGAACTGAAATGTTTTAAGAAAGATACTAGCAGGCATTTTTCGAAGTTTTTTGAAAAAAAAAAGAAAAAAAAAAGTGATAAGTAAAACACGATAACGAAATAAATCCTCAATAACCTTTTATGCCTCAGGTCTTGATCACCATGTTTTTAAATAAAAGGCATTTTGGATATTAATTTTATAATAACTCATATCTCTATATTACACAGCTTTCTCAACCATTATCAAAATCATATACATCTCTTATTCTGCTAAAACTTTTCATTTCTTTTTTAATACAGATTATTTCCTTCTAATTAACATAAATCCAGTGAGCTTGCAAAGTAATTGCATCTCAAACATGCCTTTTGTTTACCTGAACAACAAACTGGTATTATAATATTTTAAAAAGATTCCATGGTACTGCATATCATTGCTGTTTTAAAACGTTTTCATTCTTCCTGTTACTATAAAGAACTCCTATTGGTGAATTCATCTTTAAATCATTTATCATTTACTTGAACAATCCTACATAAAACTGACATAACCATATCATATGCTGTCACCTGTCTAAAATTAAATGTCATAATATATAATAATGTTTCATGCCCTAAAGGGTAAGTATAATTAGTAAATGTGAATATAACATAAACTGTCATCAAACACTGACATCGGTAATGACAATTACTATTAATAATATTATGGGAATATTATGCAGCATGAGTTCAAATAAAGTGTTACCATTAATACATTTATGATTACATTACTGAAAACATTAATAAATGTTATATTACTAGCTAGGATATTACTAACAGATGAGTCACTTTTACACGTCAACCATTCATCATTTTATCAGTCCCTGAGTGTATGTCCATCTAAGGTCTTATTTGAAAGGAGAAAAAAAGTATAGTGAGGTCAAAAAGGTGTGTATACTTATAGCATACAAAAAAAAAAGAGAAGTGTTCTGTGTGTTCGTAGCCTGCTGGGACCCCTACTTATAGCAGGTAAACAACCACAGTCATTTTGCAGTGGTTGTTGTTGTTGTGAGTTGTTGTTTGTCTGTGGCTAGCTTACCTTTAGACTCCTCTGTAACCCACGGAAGTTTCCAGAATATTGGCACAAATTTGAGAAGCTAAAGCCAACAGTGTGGACTCTCAACTGTGAACACCATGAGTCGAAAGAAAAGTGGACGGTTCATCTGCTTAAATATGACCCTACAGCGACCCAAAGCACAACTCAATATTAACACTTTCAAAGCGTTCATTTCTATCATATTCTATCTGAAGTGACGTTCAAACTATACTATAGTATGGTTATATCACATGGTTACATTTCTATGGACATGGCAAACACTTCCAATGTAATGACATCTCTGCCCTGTCACATCACTGAGAAAGGCACCCGGGGCAACAGAAAACATTTTACTCTTCCTAACCATATTAACACGCGTGCCAGTGTGCCCTTACACAGCCAAAGGAAAACAAACAGAGGCAGGTGAAGTTTTAACTAAGTGCTTTGGAATGAACCCTGAAAAGAGCCTCACTTTACACTCTCCCATAAATCTTTCTTTACACACACACACAGTCCCTTCTCCACTATCAAATCTTCCTCCTTTATTTCTTTTTTTCTTCCCAGTCTCCATTAAATACTGCTGCTTTCAGGCCAATGTCCTCAGGCTATGTGCAATTTAGGTAGTAACGTGACTCAATTGAGTAAAAAAAAAAAAAATATATATATATACACACACACACATATACATATATATACACATACACACACACACACACACACACACACACACACAATTTTAACCCACATGTCAAGACTATAGGACGAATTCACATTACATCACATAGCAGCAAGGAACTTACTTCCGGGTGGAAAACACAGACAGCGCTGCACTGACCCAAAAGAATTTTGTGAAACTGGAAATAAATCTTCCTAGATCAATAACTTGATGTTGTGGATTTTATATATTATCATGAATTTGCACCTGCCACATCTGCACCTACAGGGTTTCCCACATGCACACTGCAGAAATGGTTCTAAAGATGTGCACTGTGACTGATGACATTTATGGTCATTTTTTGTCACTCCAAAGCATCAAAATAGGCTATTTAGCTAACTAGTCAGATATGACGATACACTGCAATATACACACACACCTACATTAACACAGAATTGTTTAAAGAATCAAAACAAAGCTTTTATTTGTTAAGGCTAATATCAGCAAAAATGTTCTGTGGCCACTAGCATTAGTGCTAATAGTGTTAGCTTCTCACAGCTGGTCACCTTCTAATGATTTCTACAACTACATTATTATAAAAATGTTGATCAACACGTCATCATACAGCCCTAGTTTCATAATGCATTAGTTGGCGCTTCTAATGGTGTCTAATACTGCTGGTATAACTATAACAGTAAAGAATTTGCTAAACTGTGATTAGCTTAAGCTTGGGTTAGCAAACACAGAAGTGTTAATACAGCAGAACTACCATACGATATGACATTTTTTACATATCGACCCGATACATTAAACCTTCTCTTCTATTTAGAATCAGAATTAGATTTATTGGCCAAGTATGTTTACACACAAGGCTTTTGGTTTAGGCAGTTTGTATCTCTCTCCATTACAACCAATATACAAACAATGCACACATAATTTATATATATTACAGTCCACAATAAACACAATACAGCTAAATAAACAACAAACAATATGCACAGGATACACAGAATACATATATATAAGGACAAGTCAACAGTTAGTTTTCCCACACAAGCACTGATGCTGAGTGTTCAGTTCGAGAAAAAAAAAAAAAAGTCAGTCACTAAACCAGATTAAAAGAAGGATTTCAAACCTGCTGAGATATAAGAGATATGTGTACGTCTGTTGGGATTACATGGCTGGTAGAGTCACTCTCCAACAGGTTTTTAAAGAAGCAGTTAGCCACAATGTAGCCACAGATAATGCTAATAACACACCAGAAGCAGTCTTAAGAGAGAGTGAAAAAGACTGACAGATACAGCAAGAGGCAGACGAAGGGAAAAGGAAAAGGGATGAGCTCTGCTATTACATACAGATCTCAGCATGGTTCTTAGCTGGTTTCATGCTTATCAGTTAGGGGTGATTATGAAGTCTAGAGCATGGGCTCAGTTACAGCCAGCCAATGCCCATTACAGTCGAACCTAAGACCCAGTCTTTCTCTGAAACCAAACTACTGCAAGAAACACACACTCACATTACTTTGCTCTGCTCACATCACGTGTGGATGTATTTCACCTTGATGGATCACACTATGTATGACTGCACAAGCAAGGTCTTCAGGCTCAAACAAACATAATTCTACAATTTTACACTTCAACCCTGTTTTCCAATGGCAATGTCTGTTAGACCAGGAAGCGAGTATACTTTTACACCACCACTGCAAAGCAGAGCTTTGAAGAGGGCATCTATTTCTCCTATGAAGTCACGCCTTTTTATCACAGAAGGATGAAATTCCTCGGGTCTCCGTCATTCGACTTGTTGTCTGTCAGGGTAACACTGCCAATGTTTAAATTGCTGCACCTCGGCAAGGAAAGAGAAAGCTGCCACATAGTCATAAAGCCCTTCTTAAAGACACAGCGCCTTAATTTGGTAAATGCTGATATATTGCTTAATTTTGTATATATATTGCTTAGTTAAGCTATCAAGTCATCAGGCATCTACAACACAAAACAGAGATTTAGCTGAAAGAGGATATTTAAAACTCCATTTTCTTTGTTTAAAATGTATAGATTTTTAAATGCACAGATTGTAATTGCTATTTTACATGTGATGAGCTGCTTAGGTCTTTGTATCTGACAGGGCTGACAATTATGACTTACTATTACGGTAAGTCTAAAACAGTGGCTGTACAAGGTTGTGGAAAAGGTCATGGTGCACATGTTTGAAGACATGAAATGATTAGTCTGGTAAAATAAATAGAATTAAGTTTGGTTAAATGAATGCTGGGGTGTGGTGGAAAGAAGGGTCACTGACTGCCAAAACCCATAGCTTTCCCAACGCACCCAGTTTCATTTGTTCTTTTTTTCCTTCTAGCCCCAAAAACCAAGAGCATGCGTCACTAAAAAGTCTACAAAAAAGGCACAAACTCTCTCTCTCTCTCTCTCTCTCTCTCTCTCTCTCTCTCACACACACACACACACACACACACACACACACACACACACACACACACACACACACACACACACACCACCGAAACCTAGCAATACGTCATGGCACAAACACACCTCTCTCGCACACATGCGCACATACACATATCTGGCACAAGACTGACCTGAGGCAGGCGTAAAAAATAATTGACCACACAGACACTTCTTGAGTCACAGTGAGGTCATCTCATGCTAGAATATGCATCCATATATGGACAAGGCAGGAAATAAAATTGGGCATTTCCACACCTTAAATACAAACAGTTATTCATGAAAACACAGACGACCACGACTGAAGATGAAAGCATCCTTCTTTGCTCACATCAAATAACTTAACACACACACACACGCTCAAAACGATCTCCTCCTTTTCAGGCACTTGCAATATTTGTTTGGCACTTCTATGAGAAATTTTTCCAAAATGCTTATTTCAGCTTTGAATGAAATTATAAAGAGTTCATCATCATTATGTAGAAATCAACACTGAATTGAGACATGCAGTGGCCTGTTGACATAAAGTACTGTGGAAACGTCAGAGACCACATTTTGCATCTATTTGATTTCTAGTTAAAACAGAAATGTATTATTATTAATTTTTCAATGTCAGGAAAAAAAAAGATGAAAAAGAATATTTTACAGCTAATTACACAATCGCTTCTTACAATTTCTTGGTACAACTGATGTTTATGTTTATTTTGTTAGTGGAAAGACATAGGTTAGATGGGTCATTGATCTAAATTTAGGGTATTATTAGTTTTTAAGCTTTGAAATTTGGTGTTGAAGAGCAATTCTTCTGCATATTATCAGAGCAGGGTCATTCAGTTGTGAGTTGCTGTAGACATAATTTAGTTAGTTCGGTGAATTTCTTCATCATAGTGGTGGCTTTGTAGGATCTCGTCCAGTAAAAAAAGTCAGATTCAGTCAGTTAGTCTGACATTCCCCTTCGTCAGTTAGTAGATATTTGCTTTGGGAAAGTCTTGTTAGACTTTGCACAACTCTGTGGGATGAGGCGACTTTAGTTTTTCTTACTTTTCTCCTGCTTTGATTTAAGGAGTTAAGGAAGCTGTTTTCAGGTTTAGTTTGTTTTGTAATCATTAGTTGTTTTAGTTTGTTACTTTGGGATTTGCTCATCCCTAAAGCTACATTTTTCCACCAGCAGTTAACAACTGACGATGATAAACAAATGAACTAATTTAACAAATAAAGTTATGTACACTTTCACATAACTTCACACAAGCATTTCTTTTGGGGGCTCCCAAGAATTAGGCAAACCACCAAATCTATTATCAGATTAACGATGCTAAAACATTAATCTCCGGGAGGAACTCTTGCTACACTCTTCCTTCATATCTGAAAAATCCAAACATGTTTCTATCCCTTCTTTTAATGTGGAATAAGGTCAGTTTAGAGTCACTTTAGACTGAGCTGCAATTAAGACGAAAACACAAATAATGAAGACCTGATTACAGTTAATTAATTTTAGTTAGTTATGGTCATGCTTCTGTGTAACTGCCTGTTAAATACAAATTGTTTTTTTTTTTTTTACTTTTTGATACCTAAAACAATATACTTTATAGCTTGACTGGAAGCTGAATTAATAGAAGAGTGGCCTCTTGACTTTTTGCACACTGTGCACACAGACAAAAACCAAACACATGGACACATCAAAGGGCACAGTAACACCAAAAACAACACAAAGCAGAAGCAAACATCAAAGTACAAATCAGCAGGATATATGCACACACACACCTTCCAGGGTAATTCTTAATTAACCTTAATTGGGACTGCTGGGTAGGCTCCTCCTTGTGTGGTGAAAATGATTGGGTGAGGTTAAGGCAAAGTGGTCAGGACTGTGCTATACTAGTCAGTGATTCAACACAAAAACAGAAATAAAATGCTCTCTCACCCTCAAGTATGCTGAAAAAGCTCAAAAGCTTCTGAAAAGTTTAACCACACCACAGTCTAATCAACTAAACTCTACATGTGCATGATTGAGCTGGGCAGAAATAAAGCGATAAAGCAGACAGAGACCATTTTGTTTTAAAAAACTGTGAAGTGTTATCTTGTGAGTGACGGCTAAAAACTGGCCAGTGCACTCATGGCAAGGCGACATGAATTAATGTGAATGAGGCAGGATAGTGGGTGTCAGACGGATGGGGCATTCCGTTTCTCAAGCGACATTTTACACTTCTTGATCCACAGTGTCAAGTTTGTATTAGGAAAATAAATACCTAGGAAACCCTTACCTCCCACATTGGACAATGCATTGGTTGCCCATATGTGCTTAAAGGTCATGACTGGAAGAATTTGGCTAGAATTGTATTTGCAGACAGAAGTAACTCTGACAGAAATCACATCCACATTCAATGCAGGAGGACCCACATGCGTATGCTGCCTTTCATGGACTTCATGTACCCCCACAATGTTGTGACATTCCAGCAAGATAATATACGGTGTATCAGGTCCAAGACATCCAGAATTGGTTTGAGGAGATGTCTGGAGAGTTGAGATGAATGGTCCGGCCAGCCTGGTCGCCCACATTAGCCCAGTCTAGGCATTTCATATCACCTTTTTGTTCAAACTCCAATAATTCACGTTGCCATGAGCATACTGGCCAGTGCTCAATCTCACTCACAAGAGAACACCCTAAACAGGTGTGGGTATGCTGAGTTAACGCCACTTCATAATCAATTTACATACTGTTATCCCATGACTAATGGTAAATTACTGTATATTCAATTTCAATGTACATAAAGAGGTCTGTGTTCTTGTCATCTTCTTAAAATAAAAGCAACGCCACTTCACTCATGTTTTAAAGCCCATCTACTGTTTTTTATTTTTTTTTCTATTTATTAATTATTATGAATTAAGAATATATATTCAATATTTTAAATATTAAATATTTTGTATCTATTTTATTTTTAATTTTTGATATTCATACTCAGTTCCTGCAGATCTTGTGGTAGGAAATTCAGTGGCTGCCAATGGTGCTGGCACAAACAGGATGACGCATGGAGGGCATCACTACTCGCTAAAATAAGTGTGGTTGTTGGGCCACTTCACACATATTGAAGAATTCATCGATTCTCCCTCTGCGTGGTTCACGTAGGTCCCTTCTCCTACCTACTGCTGCTAACAGCGTACTACGGCAGTTTTTAAACAAACTGTACGAACTGTGTCGAAACACTTTGATAAGACAATCCTGCTTTCCAGATCCTTATGATGTGACAGCTTGAATTACTTTTAAACTCTTCTACGAGGCATACTTTGCTTTGGCACCTTTACCACATATTGCTGTTTAAATGCAATCTTATGTGCATAAGGCATGTGCTTGGGATGTATCACAATGAGGCAAACATATGTGAAATACAAAAAGGATTTGCCTTTCATTTGGAAATTATTTGTAAACTGTGGAAATGTCGAGTGCAATTTATTTGTTTTTATAGTTATGACTGCATTTAAATTAGTAAAATCCATTTAAAGTACTGTAGAGTGCAAAACAAGATATCTGTTCCTACGTTACAATTCAAAATGTATTCTATTTCCCCATGAAGTCAGCTTTTCACCAGCCAAAACGCAATGGTGAGGGGGCATTAGTGCTCATGCACAGAAGGTACAGAGGTGAGGAGCTCTATTCCGAGCTCCAATATGAGGGCCATGAAGAAAACATGGCTGAAAACAATAGGAATGTGAAAAGCAAATATGCTATCAGAAAGATGTTTTTAGATCAGTAAATATGTATTGATGGCAAAAGAATCTCTGAGAGTCAGCATTCTACCTGAAATGATCCTATCGTTACATTCTGCAGATCGTATCTATTTCACTAATAAAAACTTTATTTCATTACATATTCGGCTCTTTTTTCTGTAAACCTGCTGTGTGAGCTGTAATTAACTTTGCTGTTAAAGCTTTGAAGGGATGTATTTTTGTTAGCATCTGTCCACTCATCTTAGCTCAGCCTACATCTAAGCCTTTGTTACAATATAAAAAGGAATCGTATTTTACAGAACTTCGAAATTAATCATATTTAAGCCCTCATATATGTATATATATATTCATACATACATTTGTGAAGCAGGAGGACTGTTATGCTAGCCTGAGACACTGGAATGTAACTGCTGCACCATTTAAGGCTGAAAGTTCGAACAACAAAAAGCTGGAAAATAGGGCAGAGGCGCAAGTGCGGAAGTACTGCACCATTCAAAATTCGAAAAAGAACTCAATGAAGACTAGAACAGCATTAAAAACATTAAAAGAGCGAAGTGTTTCTCTTGTACGGGTGTCTAACATGAGCTTATTTTCAGAGTTTTACAGAACCAGTACACCAGAATGACTTTGTCCTCTGACCATGATCATCTAAAAAAAGAAAGTTTAGTGGTGGTGACCTCTTTTATGTGGGGAATGCACAAATTTTGAGGGCAGAGTTTCTGAAAGAGAACTAAAGGGAGAGTGTGTTTGTTTTGCTGGTGAGTTCAAATCAATATTCATATTTATATATATATTTATTGTGTGTGTCAGAAAATGCATCTCACCTGAGTAATAAAGTTCTTACTATATGTCTCCTCCACAAATGGCTCGGTCTGAAGCCTGCCTGCAGAGTCACAGATATATAAATACATAACTTAGAAGATCACTTCCCATGTCTATGCAGATTGGACAGAGCATTTGTTTAAAAGTCTGCAAGTATATCATAAAGAGGCCGACCTAGCAACAGAGAAAATTGTGAAGAAACTGTGAAGAATCTGAAATTCTGTCAGGCCCTGTTAGCCTGAAAAATATATAAAAATCAAAATGTGAGCTGGACTTTGTTACATGAACAGATAACCCCTAGGGAAGTAGAAGGTTTACCTCTGCTAAGCACGGCACCATTCTCTTTGTAGTCCTGTATCTCAGCATCTTTCCTAACGAGCAAAGCGGCCAACTCCCCAACCTGCCTCTGCAGCACACGCGTCACATCAAGCAATGGGCGCACTAGATGTCTGGACACCTTTTAAGACAAAAGCATAATACATAGATAGCAATATTTTATTAGAAACAAACTTACAAAGCTCTTACAAAGTTTCACAGTCTCCTCACAAAAATGTCACGTAACAGATGTTGCACAACACAAACATACCACTGCTACTGGGGCAGGGGTGCAACGGAACTCCCAGTAGAAGGGCACTCCTGCTAGCTCGCTTTTAAGTTTGACAGTTAGATGGCTGCTGTAGTGTTCAAGAGAGAACTGTGATGCTGTGCTGTCTTCATCTGAATGTCCGGAGAGCCGTGGGAAGGCCACAGAGTGCAAGTGAGCAAAAAATGCCTGCACCGGAGCTCTCAAACGCTTATTTAGATCCTGAAAGAGAAGAGATTACAAAATTAACTTTCACTTTTTTGCCTGAAGAAAAATAAAAGTAAATCTCAATGCTGTATTAATGAAGGATTACTAATTTCTGAATTCTTTCTCCTAAACTAATTGGAGAGGTGTTAAACAGATGCATTTTATTAGATGGTTCTGGAGACAAATCAGAGATCCATAAAGGAATTTGAGAACAATATTAGGAATGACTTAAATAAATCTTTATATATTGAACTAAGACCATGGTGAGCAGAGACAGGTTCAATTGTGTAAAGCCATCTGTGAGACAATATTTAAACTAAGGGCAGAATTTCAGAAATAGGAGAAAGTCACTCATACTGATTTTGCAGAGAAACTATCTATGAGATGGGAATGAGAGTGAGGGGAGATGTTGAGTATTTCCTCTTCACCAGCACATGTGGTGTTCCATCTGGCAGTAATATCTAGTAAGCAATGTGGTGTTGTCCGCACAAATTGTCTATTGTCAAAACACTAAGCCAATGTAATGTGTGTATGTGTCGGACATTCTTGCCTGTGCTCGACTCTGGATGCTGTCTCTACTCATCTCTTCCTCCCACACGTTGGTCAGATCGCTGAGAAGAACTCTATATTCTGTATCACCGAACCAGGCTTTGGCCAGCAGTTTAGAGTCCCCTACATTTACAGGAACCCACGACAGCGCCTCAAAACAAGCCGAAGTCTCCATGATACCCAAAGTGCCTGAGCAGAAGGTATAACAGGCAGGACAGAGAATAAAAACACAGGTCTCGAAAGGGGCAGAGTAACTACATTTGTTTGAATTCTTCGGTTGTCAGTTTTGAACGGAAGCTTTTTACGAACCAAAATAATCGGTTAAAAGCACACAGGCTATATAGTGGCATTTTGGCACTCAGTACGAAATGGTAACTTATACAAAACACAAAAAACATTTTCATTTGATTACTCACTGTTGTTGTGGGGACCGTTCCCCTGCGTGTAATATTCCCCAGAACTACAACTCACACCAAAACGTTCCGCTTCGAGAAGTACCTCGGTGCGTGTGTAAAATCCCTAACAACTGAAATAAAACACTTTAAGCTACTACAACAACATTTTAAAGCAAAACTCAAAGATAACGTACAATGTTCTTTTATGCCACTGACATGATCTCCCTTTCATGACCTAGAACTCTTAGAGCATATAGTTATATTTATCGTATAGTGTTTTTTTCCTGCTGTTAGAGTTTATACTGGGGGTGGTAGAGCCCAGTAATAGGCTCCAGTATACGCTTATATTGATATTTTTTGTCTTATCCATGTGTACTCATAGACTGCAATAATAATGTACTGAGGGACAGGGGGAGAAAAGTGACGCCAAACGTCTCTCACGCCCTCTGGAGACAGGCTGCGGTACAACCTTTACCCCGCCCACTCCCATTAAAGTGAGCGCACCTCAGCCCAAATTTTACACATCCAGTAATTTTATTTGCCAGTGGTGAGGTGTCAACTGTACAAGCTTCCGTACCTCTGAAATACACCCCAACATGTTCCCCATGATAAATGTGTTTTATAGAAGTTATTCAGTGATGATTAAAGGGGTGTATCGATGAGGTCCTCGACAACTTATGGGTGAGTTGGTTGACAGCTTTCTGAACTCGCAGTCACTCTCCGTTTTTCTACGGGTAGGATCACATAGGATATGGTGCACTAATACGTGTTTATAAATATAATAATAATAATAATAATAATAATAATAATAATATCGTTATTAACCATAATAATGTAAAATATAGAATTTGTGTGCTTGTATCAAATGCACAGTACACTAAATATATTCAGAGCTAGACTGGTTATCTGGCATACCTGTAGCTTCTTAGGTATGCATATTTAAGGATGGAGTGCTGGTAGGTTGTGACTGACTGACTGATTATAGTGGGCCACCCAGACCAACCCTGTTTGCATCACATGCATAATGTGTGAAAGCAAAGAATAGAGAAGATTACAAATGTAATAAAAATGGAGCAAAACACAAAAGCAAAACAAAATACAGTACTTCAGTAATAGGAGATGTAACATCTACTCAAAGAATGTATATATCTAGTAGAGGATAAATACAAAATGACATGACAGTAGATGAACTTCATCTAAGAGTACACTTAAATTATAAAATATTTCAATTCTAACATGAACCCTAATTCCTTTCACTTGAATACATAAACATGTATCCTATACCTATAAACCTGGAATTGGACGTTCTAGTCCTGAGGAGCTGGATTTCTGTAGAGTTTGGTGATTTCCCTGCTCAACCCCTATAATTCAACTTAGTACTTACCACGTTTAACTGGTGTATTAAGCAGCTTTCGAGTTAAGTTGAGCAGTTCTTTTAAACATTACTTTACAGCGATGTGCTTACATACCAAACACTGATGTTTATAAATGGTTGTTGTAGTTTATTAGGTAGCTAGCATCTACATGTATTAAACTCGTGTGAAGCAGAAGTAAATTGTTAACTACATCTTCGAATCTCAGTTTATTATTTGCCATTTATTAAGTGCTTTAGAGTGTTATCATCGCAGCATGACCAGTTTGCACTGCAAACAAAATATTTTGATATTCCTGACTTCATCATCTGAAGGCTCCTTGTGGTGCCTCCTGATAGGATACTGAGGCCCTATGAAAAAAGCTTAAGGCATGAGAATCGATGATGTCCCTAATGGGTCAAAATAATTTATATGCCTTCACTCCTTTGTCTACATTAATGTCTACATTAGCACCTGTAACCAAAATTCTGTCCTAACACATCGCCCCCATAATAAAAATAAAACCACACATGTTCAAAGCCACTTAATCATTCTGTTTTGCAGGGGGTGCCGGAGCCTATTGCATCTTTCAACAGGCAGAAAGGAGAAAACACCCTGGACAGAGCACCCATACGTCACAAGACCAACACACTGACATACACATTCACTGTCTGTAATGTATTACTGGTACACAAATGGGGTTGGGGTTGTTAAATGCCAGCACAACTCTGGAAAAGAAATGTCTGGTGCCATCCAACTGGCACCCACTATTTTGCCTTGTTTGAATGCAGATGATTTACATTGTCTTGCCTTAAGCATATTGGCCATTGTTCAGCCTCACTCACAAATTACACCTCACAACATATACAGGTGTGGGGTTTCCTAAACTGTCCCCTACGGTAACAGCACTTCATTATCAATATACATAGTCATATCAGAATATTATGGCCACCCTTGGATTGGAATGAACTTGGCCTGGGATGTCACATATGTGACAGGGTTTGCCAGTCAGGTGTAGAATAGTAAAAAAAAAAAAAAAAAACATTATCATGTTCAAAAGGGCATGATCTCAGGGTACTATGCAAAAGGTGGTAGCAAAAACTGCTAAGTTAGTAGAACCGTACTGGAGGTGTGCCAAGAATGGACTTCTTGCATATTGAGGGCATCACAAAGGTGCCCACGGACCAGTGACCAATTCCAGTGAGTGTTACATAGCAATCAGTGTGACACAGTGGACCAGTTAACCTCTATAATGAACACAGGAGCATGGAGGAAAGTCAGGGATTTTTTGATGAATACAGGTTTATGCTGCATAAAGTGGATGAACCACCTCCAAAAGACTACTGTGGGTCAAACGCAGGGTGATGTGTACACAGGACAGTGTACATGTCAGGGTGATGTTTTCCTGGCATGATCTTGGGTTACTAATATCACTAAATGAGTCTTTTAACACCAACAAGTACTTGGTAATCTTAGCCAATGATGTGCACCGTCACCTAGTGATGTTAATCCCTGCTGGCAATCAATCCTATTAACAGGAAAATGCCCCAGCTCATTGTATCACATCCAGATTCACCATGCTGACCCATAACAACACAATCTGAAGGACCTTGGTGCTCTGCTACAATTGGAATGGGCATGTATGCCTTCGGATACCTTTCTTTCATCTAGCACAGTTCATGCCATCACTTTTTTTTTTTGCCAGTATCATCAGAGCCAAAGGGGGGGGCGTTATTTCCACTATTAGATAGGAGATCAAAATATTTTAATTTATAAATAGAACCAACTGAACCCTTATGTGTATTCTTCTAAATTATGGAAAATCTCCAGTATGCCATTAATTGAGAACCATTGGAGGTGACAGGTTTCTTCCTTAAACCCCTTTTTTCCTCATTTGAAGCATTTCCAGGTCAGTTATCCCAAAATTAATTTTTAGTCTAATATTAGTCCAATATTCAGTATACTGACCAGTAAAATATTGAAATCATAAAACAACATTTTTATTCCCAAATACATAAAGCATCATCATCATCTCACCGTCATCTCTCTCCTAAATGTCTTCTACTACACTATACTGAGAACCATTTGTCATTTCTATGCATTTTATACAGTCTTTTAATTGTTTTATTTAATTAGGTTTTTATTTTATTTTACTTCCCTTCTCCCTCTGAATTGTGAAGCTTTGTCTATTACTTCCTCTTAATAATTTCATCTTGTGCATCTTTTTTAATTATTAAGATGATCCATGCTGTTATTGCTGTTATTCAGTGGGTTATGTAATGTCTGTATGAAACGTGTTACATTAATTAAAAACAAAAAAGTATAATGTTAGCATAAGGCTGTATATAAACACATTTTTAATTAAACAACCAGATATTCTGGACAACAGTTGAACTGCTCATAGTCTGGTAGAGTTTATCAAATTATATTAACCAGCCAACAAAGCAACCAAACATTTAGCACAATAAAGCCAGGGCTAAGAATGCATTAGCTTTGTTACGCTGGTTAAAAGCTGTCACTTTGGGCCAATGTGACAGATTAACTTCCAAACCAGTATGAAACTTAACATTACAGTTAAAAACAAAACTGAACTACAGGGTACATTTTGAAGAAATGAAGCACATCCACCTCTAAAATTAGATTTTTATTCATATATTCACATTTTTTCCCCCCAAATGTACACAGAGTAACAATAAAACAGCCCAACTTCATGTATCCCATCAGATGCCGATGATGGTGCCAACACTAAAACAAGATAGCAAAGCCTACAAGAGGCAACCTGTGTTTTTTTGATGCATAAAACAACTGTGGACTGACAACGCACCACAGTTTTTCACAGCATCCAGAAAAAACACGGCAGCTGTGATGTTGATTCAGTGGCGCGGTCACAGAACGAGGATTTTAATGCAGTCTATGGGGGTATGCATATCAGACGTACATAAACACATTACAATCATTTTGGTATAAACTCTATTGATGTGGGCTGTGGGATATTAAAAAATAAAGGAAAATAACATACAGCAGACCTACAGCACCTTAACACAAGAGTGGGCTGAACAACATTCAATGAGCAAAGCATTAAGACAACCAGGCATAAAATATACTGCTTTATGAGAATCAACAGGTCCAACACCATTTATTGCACACCTAGTCAGAAGCAACAAAGGACAGAAGGAATGCTGGTTAGACCAATGATGCGTTTCATAGTCATTTATGTAATAGATAATCTGATAGTACTGTTTAAATCCACTGTAAATATGTAAAATACTTTTAGCATGAGGACAGTTTCAGCACGACAGTGAGCGCCTTGTACAGAAAATGAGAAATGCTGCCTTGTTGTTACAGCTAGGAAACAGTGTAGCTGTTAGTCATTCAACTGATCCTTTCCTCAAGCAGCACAGGCCATTTCATACCATATGTACATTCCTTATGTATTTCTGTCTAAATGTGATAATAGCCACTGCCTGCACACTGTAAAACAGCTTCCACTTGCAAAGAACTTCAAGACATAGCTGGGAGACTTGATGTTTACATAGTGAAGTGCCTTGTGTAATCATATTCTATTGTTGGAATGACAGCTTGCACAAATTTCAAGAAAATCAAGAGATACCTGGAGGTCACACTTAAGGAAGAAAAAAGCAAACGATGAATTCTTGTAATTTTTGTGGTATTAAAATGAATATCAGGGAAGTAATTGTCTACAATTCTACAAACAGAAAGGATTCTACAAACAGAAATACCGTTAATCATAAAAGTACAGACTAAGGATATGTTATACAACCCATCTATTTGCTTAAGGATTATGGCCACGGTAGGAATTTAAAATTCCGGACTACATATATTCTCTTCGACACTTAACAGATGTTCAGTGGTGGCAGCTCCTTTTGCTAGTGTACTTTTTTTAATAATCAAAATTATCTGTATTTTTAAGTACTTACTGTACTAGCCATAGGCTAAGAAAGGATACATATGAACACCAAGCTCCCCTCCACCTTCAGCGACTGTCTCAATGATCTTCTTCATAACTTCAGCATGCCTGGAGAGGGAGGGAAGGGGAAGGAATTTAAAAAGAAAAGAAGTACACTGAAATGTAACTGATGAAGCTCTACTGACAGTGTGCTTTACTTTCAGTTACATTTACTGCTTAGCCTTCTTTTAAGGCCACAGTGTGTGTGCGTGTTATTCTTGCTTTTTTACACATTTGCATTTGTTGTATTACAGGTTTTGATATTTCTTCATCCTGCAAATGCAGGAACCTATACTAATACTATCTATACTAACCCTGACATACAGCACATAATATAAGGGTAATTTTTTAAAACAGTTTTAAAAAATGTTTTTTTTTTTTTAATGAACAGTACCTACATGCACTCAAATGTGTGGACAAATGTGCACTTAGCAACACAACAATTTTGCAAAAATACAAAAGAAGGCTAACTGAACAAATATGCTTTTGATTTCATAGAGGTCACAAAGAATTTACTAATAACCTCGTTCTGCTGACATTAACATTTTTCCAATTTAAGTTATTTAAAAACTGAATTTTTCCAACAATGCTTTCCTTTGAAATTTCAGTTTAGGAACAGAAAGCCTGATTGTTTTAGCACGTGATTCCTCCCTTTGCCCATTTCCACATCCTGGGTTGCCAGGTATGAAAAATTGTCAGGCAAAAAGCAGGCTGCAACCATGGAAGGAAGCAAACAAACTGCATCAGAAGAGATGAAGATAAGAATTTCTCTCATCCAAAAAGCCACAGCATCTATCTAAAAATCTTCATGATCAGAAATGTAGTAAAATTTAAGGTAATACTGGTGACAAATTTGAAAGATAGACATAGCTTAGAGCAAAGAAAAAGTAAGATGAATGTCGTTGGCCAACTTTCCATTGGACACTGAGCTTTAGTGAAGATTAGCCAACATTAATTAATTAATCACAGTTATAAGTACAGAGTAGATCATTTCAAAATGAGTATTCACATTTATACTCCGTGTCTGTGTGCAGCTGGGTAATCAAGGCAGTGAATATTTGAGGCATGCTGAACCACTGAAGTGATCCCGACTAGAGCTGGCTAATGGCTGCATACTTACATCTGCTATTGCTAACTGCTATTAGGCACACCAGAAAAGTAGTCAGGCCAATTACCAGTGTGGTAAAAAGTTTTGGCGACCATGAAGAGCCAGTCATGCATCTAGCTAATATTTATTGTAATAAATCACCCTGAGCAGGTTTAGAATCTACAAACAAAAAACATTACAGACTTGTACATTAGCTGCTCTAACGCAGTGCTGGACCCATCATTGTTTACCATTGTCATGGTTAATATTGCTCGTCTTGCAAGCCTGGGGAGAATGGGGCAGGGTCAGACAACACTCTCCAATATTTTACATTTGGACTGCAGTACCTACCAATTGCTCCTTTAAGCATGTATACATTTGTTTGTCTGGCTTCAGAACTACACCTTTCAACACCAGCACAATTCTAAGCAAAAAAATAACATGTCGTGTTGATATATTGTTTGACTTTCAGTACCTGCATGGATGTACAGAGCACATGGCAGGAGGAGGCAGGTGTGGGTGGTTTTCAATAGTGACCGTTTTCTTCACATGATCCTGGCTGATGTCTTCATACATTTGCTCCACAGTGAGAGGCTGCCTTTCCTGAGAAGCACCACAGAGACAAAACCAAATGTGCAATCAAAAAAATAACCCACGCAAAATAAATTCCAACATTTGACAGGCGAAGTTCTCTATTCAAAAGTTGAACCTCATCATATCCAAAGAGCCACAGCCTGGGAGTTTGATAGTATTTGTCATAAGTGATGTACAGGTCGTAGGTTCTTGTTTGTAGAATGGCATCTTCTCCGCCTACTTCAGCCTTGCATTTAGCTGTCTCTGCAATTTTACTTGTGTCAAGTGTGGCCTAAATAAATAAAATGAGAAAACAAACTAATAAATAATTATATCTAGATGAACTAATAAATCACCACTATGGTATATATGGAATAAGAAACATTCAACACAAATTCAGATCTCATTTTACCTCGTCTGTTTCCAAAAGCCCACTTTCTTCATATTCTAAAACATAAAAATATGTTAATATCAATTTAAGACACAGTAAGTATACTCTTGATTTAGGATTAAAAAAACCAAAAAACAAAATCAGCATTGCACCAAACGAATAACAGGAATTTTTTTTTTAATACTACTATTAATAATAATAATAATAATAATAATAATAATAATAATAATAATACAGACATTTTGGCTAGGGCCCTCGAGATCATGGAAGTAAGTTTTAAACATAGATATACAATTTGGAAAGCTGTTTCTCACTGTTTATCTTAATTAACCCATAAGAGGCTTTTTGGCATTCAGGTGCTCAGTGAAAGTGAGTCATAAGTTATCAAAAGGTCACCAGATGTTATGGTTAATGATCAGGGGCCTTCGACAAAGTTGAAGTTTTGTTCAGATTGACTTTTTGACCTCTGTATACCAAATAAGGAGTGCAATTTCTGACATGACATTTAATTACAAAGTTATTCAGATCAGAAAACTGAACCAAATGACTAAACCAAATCTGTACGTTTCATATCAAGGCAACAGACCTTTTAAGTAAATGAGAATCAGATTAACTGCTGCTGAGTTATAGGAAATTAAATTAGAATTGACAGATAGAATCCCTAATGAGTACAAAAGTACTTTTGATAATTATTTAACTAGAGACTGAACAGAGTAATTCTAGACTAGTTTTTGAACACTTCAATTGCGAAGCTAATCATCATATGAAGCCATATGAAACACACTATTAAAGTTTCCTGATGAGTGGTTAATGTTAAGCCTTTCAAATGCCTGCTGAAAGTTGTTTGGCTAATGGGGTCATGAAACTAGATGTATGAAATCATCCTTGAAATACACTAATAATGTCTCAAAGATGAGGCCTGCAAAACTGCAGCTCAATACAACATATGGTTGCTGAGGAACAGCTAGAAACATCTATATTGCATGTACAGTGCCCCTATGGATGTAAATTTACCAAACTCTATGCTACATCAAAGTTTCATGAGTGAAAGATTTTTTTTAATGAATTATGTCATTTTTCAGAAGGGTTCATTTGCATATGGCAGTTATATTGTTTACAGAAGTACAGAACTTGTTTTTGATAATTATTGTTAAGTACACTAATAAACATTCTGTGATGTCATCATCCTTCTTGAGCTAGCACTGTTGTGCTTGGCTTGGATGGACGGGCCTGCATGAACATACATCACTGCATGGAAGCTCTTGAGCTTTGAGTCACAAAACAATGGCCGAACATAGTTACCTTCCATATCTGCTGCCTCTCCCTCATCATCATCGTCATCATCACCATTTCCACCTCCCACATTCACATTCATGTTTATATTGTCCTTCAAAAGTGGAGAAGGCACACAGTAAGACATGCTATTTTAAATTATACACTTGCTATATGTAAGTCGATGATATCTAATTTAAAAAAAATAGGTTCTTTCGGTCTCAAAATTAATAAAAAAATGTCCATGTTGTCAGAATTTATCTAAATAAATTCATACTAGGGTCTTACTTTGTTATCCAAGGAGATTTCTCGAACTGCCTCCGTCATTCCTGTTACACCTGGCAAAATGACAAAGTTGGGAAATCTTACTGTCTAACTTTTTATACAAATATAATTTTAACCTAAGGTTTTGTCTTACCGGAGTTATGATAGGTGTCAACCCATCCTCCATCTCCATCATCCTCTTCTATAATAGCCTCCAACTCATCAGAGTACTCCATTTGTTTACAACGTTTATAACATGGAACTTAGACACAAAGAGACATAAATTAGTCATTTACAGACCAGACTTACATGGACGATTCTACTGAATTACTTCAAACTTCAGTTGCACAGGAAACTGTAACTTGCAAAATTTCTCTTTTTCTTTTTTATTTATCATGTAAACGTTTTTATTATTATTTATTTACAAAAAGTTGTCTGATGTTTTTATGTCTGCCAAAACACAAACAATTTTGGTCAGTGGGTGGACCCCTCCGTTAGCCATGGCCAGGCATTTTAAAGGAGGAAGTGAGATTGCCTCCCTGTTAGATTTCATTGTTTTGAAGTAAAAGTCTCCCACAGTCTGTGTAACACTAAAAACATCCCCCACTCAAACGCATAGGCTACGTTCATACAGCAGGTACAACTGGTCCAACCCAATTTTTTGTTAGGCTATTCACAGCATCTTAATAATGTGACCTATATCCAACATTAGTCTAATCACTGAGCATCTGCAATAGTGCCTTTTAATTTCGCACAGAAACATTAATGTTTATAGGGTCTATCTTTTCACATCATGTCTTTGACTGACAAAAGTTACATAAAGTCCTATCAGGCCATTCAGACAGAGTCACACTGCTGCATATCAGCCATGTCTCAGATTTCAGTACTACATATTAAAGTGGGGTTTCAGTAACTCTAAAAACCTATGACAAATTCAGTAGGATAATTAATACAAACCAAACCTAAAGACAAAATGTCAGTTTAATTCAATCCTGTATTTATAAGGGAGTGCGTTTTTCCCTCTCACCATTTCGTGTTAACAGGAACTGCTTGTCTTTTGGCAAATATGGCTTCACCTTTGCTTCTTCTCCAGATGCCCTATGAGTAAAGAAATTTGTGGGCTGTTAATTTTGTTAGTTGTGGGCTGTTACTGACCAAAGGCAAACTGTGATGAATTATAGCTCTTTAAACAGGTTACATATGCCCAAGGAAATGACTGCTTAAAAAGATCCCTGACTTCTCACCATTTCCATGTGGGGCAATGATGAACTAGATGGTCTCCGGCAGCAACAAACTGCACAAGAGGCATACCTTTAGTTTACCACGTAAAAAAAAAAAAAGTCATTTCAAATTCAACACTTAACCAAAAAGCATTTACCTCCTCAGGGGTTATAACTCCAGTTTCCTTAAATTTAGATTCCTGTAACAGAACATGAGGTACAGTAAAACAATGACTCTGCAGAAAAGCATTCGAGGTAGCACCGAGGTCAGCAATGGCAGGAATTTTCACAGGTTCATGAGGATCGATTGAAAACGGATCCAGCGAGTGCTCATTATCGTGCACCGTTTCTACAACCAATATGTTTAAAGGAATATCCATTTCACGAGATGCTGTAATATACCGGTTGTAAAGACTGAAACTGTTCCATATCTGTATTTAGAAAACATTTAGCTTATCTAGAAGAGAAATAATTTCATAAACTTTCTCAGCTGTCAACGCATGCCTTAGCAGGAAACAAATACAGCCAGTAAAACCACAACATCTCGCAATTTACACCAGCAATAAACAACAAGGTCGTCCAGGTTTATGGAGCAGTTTATTACTCACAAGTGCACAATGACAGTCTAAACAAGAGGACAGAAAAGAGACTGCCATCGTTTCGTAAATGCATTTTGCTAGCTACACCAGCTAGCAAACATGACTGGATAGCATACGACGGCTTACCTTAAGAACTGGTGTTAAAAACTCCGCCACCCCTAGAGCTGTGCCTTTCACAGAATTAATCACGTTCTGCATGCTGGCGGCGGGCTACCTAAACAGCTGAAAGCCTTCTGTAACAAGACAACCTGATTGTTCAATTGCTTAACAAGCAAGCTCTGTTTACTGACTTTCTCAGCATCGAGCGCTCCCACATCACAAACCACATGACCCATGTCATCTGACTAAATACTTCCGACACTGAAGTCTCGCGAAATCCCTGCACGAGGATCTGACCTCACGGCGTGCGGCGTAAATTCGCTGATCTTCAAACATCACGTACACGGAAGTTGTTTGCGTGTATGATTTGTAGAGCGTCGGTGTGGTCTGCAGATCGTCCGCGCTCCCTCGCACATATGTGTGATAAAAGCTACTTTCAATTACATTTCCGCATCCCGCGTTCTGGCTTAAGGCAGCACAATAACGCATCCCAAAGAGCCTTAGCATTTTACTTCTGCTGCAACGTTTAATGTATACACTAAATAGGCTGTAGTAGCGAAAATGAAACCTAAAACTGTAAAAAATGTAATTAGGTCACGTGGGTTTACTGCAAAGCTTGGTCCTATATGCATTGTTTCGTTATAAACTATATAACTAAACGTTATCCTCTGGAGAATCGGGTGGCTGCTTTGAACTTTAGTTAACCTCGTGATGGCTGCACCGTCGTAACTAACTCTACAATACATTACAATGTATACATGCACAATTTTTATAGTTTTTGAAAGTCACAGTTTGAACATTTTCTCTCCTTATAATTTTGCATCTTCCTTAAAATGACTGAATGCCCTTTACACATACACTCCACTTTGTAGGGAACTATTAGACTGCAATCTGCTGCTCATCTGAACATTTCAAACTTCAAAATGGAAAGTACTACACTGACAAACACTTGGTTAAAGCTGAAAAAGACTGCTGTCCCCTGTTTACCCTTTTTCATTAGTTCAGATTCTAACAGCTGAGCAACTTCTGTAGTAAACAATATACTGGACAATATAGTCAGCTCTTCAGGACTGTAGATCTCTGGGACCAGGACTGGGCACCACTGTTTTGTGTTAGAGACAAATAACAAGTTTTACAGGGTTAGACCGTGTATATATATAAAGAAACCATTTAAAACATCAGGATTTAAAAACAAACAGACTTCACTTTATACAAAACATGGTATTATATAGAATTTATCTGCCTTCTTACAAAGCCTTTACAAGACCAAAGAAAAACAAAGATCCTGTCAATTTTCTGTATAATTAAAATGCCACATATATCCTCTCTTTGCAGACACTTTAGACTTTAGAGAGGTAATATGTATGAAGATGCTTCTCCCACCATTTCCACAAACAAGTATTTACAATTCCTCTTGTTATGAAAGGCAAAAAGCCTAATAACACTTAGTGATACTGAAAACACTGTCTCCTAAACCAAAGGAGTTAGGGCGGTCAGCGGCAGCTAAATAATTGGTCCAGAGAGGACATGTGACCTACATGACGTAGTCTGCGGGAACCTTTAATCATCTTTGGTGGTCCGAAATCTCTCATACAAACAACAAAGTATCAAAGGATATAGAAGTCACCATGTGGCAAACGATCACAACAGCAGTGCGTAGACAGTGACGCTGAACTGCAGCCCTCTCGTACGTAGTGCAGCTCATATGAACACATATTGTAAAACTTCATCAGAATCCATAACAAAGGATATATTTTACATTCCGCTGCAGTCCCGTGTTTACCGTATAATATAACATAGCAACATCACTTTCAGGGTCCATTCCACTGAATTCAAAGCAGCTTCTTATTCCCAAAAGCTACTTAGACAGGGCGGTGAGGGAAAGAAAGACCACACACAGACTACACAGGCTGGGAAGGAAAGGGGAGAGAAGTTCGGCGCCATTGCAGTAGCGCTTGCTTTGCCCCCTCTCGCTCTCTGGCTCTCTCTGTCTCCCTGTCTCTCTGTTACAGCGTGAACGTACATTCTCATCACAAACTCTCAGCAGCCTGTACTGTAAAGCTGACTTTGACTTAAGAGTGGGAGTCTGTAGTTTGGAACACTAAGGTGAGTTACATTCAGAGCATGTGAAGTATCTCTATACTTGGAGTAAACTAACTAGCCTACGAAACATCAACATCAGTGAAGTAGGGTTGGATGTAAAGCCGAAAAAGTCTTTACATGAGCTTGTTGCCCTGTTGCGTATGGCCAAGCTCGACCCGAGAACTTAACCGATTTCACTATTTTCTGCTTTTACCAAAATTAATCTGAATTTTTCCAATGGGGAATGTGAGGATGGTATGACACATTCAGTTAAGGAAAGTTGCACAAGTGAGGTTACCGTTTCGATCTTTTTTTTTTGGGATTTAGAAAAAGTGTGTACGCCAACGTCAACGTACTATCTCTAACTACAGTCTACTTAATGACGCAGTGCATCATAAAGACATGTTCTCTCTTAAGTACAACATAACGAATGTTCCATAGATTACTGTTTCACTGGGAAACGCTAAGCCTTGTTGTCCTCACCCTAGGTCTGTATGAGATGTTCAAGCCATGGATCTCCAGCCTCGGCCACCACTTGGATGACCCAGTGTTCCTATAATGAATACAAGCAGCAAAGAGGTTTTGCTGGGGAATGCCACAGATGTGGGAGACAGAAACACCAGAGTGGTCGAAACCTTTTTTATCCTGGCCATCACACTATTAGTTTGCCTCAGCAACCTGCTCATCGTATTGACCCTTTACCGGAAGCCTTACCTTCTGACACCGAGCAACAAGTTTGTTTTCAGCCTCACACTGTCTAACCTCCTGCTGTCTGTGTTGGTGCTGCCATTTGTGGTTGCCAGCTCTCTGCAACAAGAATGGCTGTTTGGTGTAGTGTGGTGCAACTTCACAGCACTGCTGTACCTGCTCATCAGTGCTGCAAGCATGCTCACATTGGGGGCTATTGCCATTGACAGGTGAGGCTGTAATCCATTTGTACCTTGTCTGTCTTAGGTTTGCAGTGAAACATAATAATATAATTTAACTACATTACTGTGCAAAAGTCAGAGACCACCCATTCATTTATTTATTTCCCAGTCAACCAAACCGGCCACCAAGCTTATAGATACAAGGGAAACATATTTAGGAGAAAATGACATCAATGGAATGATAAGCCTAAATTTGTAATTGTGATTAATTGGATTTTGCACAATTCAACCAAAATATTAGTCTGAACAAATCTTTTGAAAAACCTAAAGCAACTTTTTGAAGTGGGGTAACCAAAAAACACATATAATATCATTAGCCAGTTGTGAATGAATATGTTAGTGAGCCTCAGATGCTCGTTATGTGTCTGTTGTGAACTCAAGACTGTACACTAAAATCTGTGCACAAGACGTCCTGTAGTGGAAGTGGTAGTGAATAGTCCCCTTGTAATGCTGGGAGTCTCTGTAGCATTGGTCTTGTTATAACTTGTTCACCACTCCATTATATTTTTTCACCAATTAGATGCTTCAGTAGAGAATTAAAAAAAAAAAAATGCTGCGAGGATTGCAGATTGCTATACACTAACTAATACACTAACTGATGCATTTGTTTTCTATGTGTTCTTCTAGGTACTATGCAGTAGTGTACCCTATGATCTATCCTACAAAGATCACAGGCAACCGGGCAGTTCTGGCCATCATATATGTGTGGCTCCACTCGCTGGTGGGATGTCTGCCCCCTCTCTTTGGCTGGTCCACCTTTGAGTTTGACCATTCCAAGCGTGCATGCATGGCGGCTTGGCACCGGGAACTCAGCTACACGTTATTCTGGGTCATGTGGTGTGGCCTGCCTCCACTCTTTGCCATGCTCGTGTGCTATGGCCGTATATTCCATGTGGCACGTCACAAAGCTCGCAAGGTGCATTGTGTGACTATAGTTGTGGCAACAGACGCCCCTCTTTCTTCACAGAGAAAAGGCCGCAAGAACTCAACTACATCCATCTCCTCTGTTGGGAGCCGGAGGAACATGGTGTATGCCGGCAGCCAATGTAAAGCTCTTGTCACCATTTTGGTGGTGGTTGGGACATTCCTTTTAACTTGGGGGCCATATATAATAGTAATCAGCACAGAGGCAGTGTTGGGGAAAAGGACTGTGTCTTCAGGGGTGGAGACAATGGTGACTTGGCTGTCTTTCGTCAGTGCTGTCTGTCATCCTCTCATCTATGGGCTGTGGAATAAAACCGTGCGCAAGGAGCTACTGGGGATGTGCTTTGGTGACCGCTACTACCGGGAGTCATTTTTCACTCGTCACAGGAGGTCACGCCTCTTCAGCATCTCAAACCGGATCACAGGTTGGACAAAATATTTCTCTTTAAAATATAGGTGTGACTTTTTGTGTGTGTTGGCACGCTGAGCTTTCTTATGAATTTGGCCTTGTCGCCCAAAAACATACTAAACCTTTCAGTGTCTGCCTTGATCCTGAATGGAGGGTTTCCATTCTCAAAAGGATTGTGCTCAATGAGCTCCTGGTTAGCGCTGATGTTTTTTTACAGTCATGCAAAGAAAGGATCCAAAAGCTTATTTCAAAAAGTTGTTTTCATGCAGATATTTTCACCTAGAAGTTGTAACTTACTATTACTATTGTTTTTTAATATATATATTTTATTTAGTATTTGTATCATTTTAATTCTACAATTGTTGCAGTCTGTGACTATCTTTTTTTATTCTGTAGATCTTGGCATGTCTCCACACTTGACGGCCATGTTAGTGGGTGGAGGTCAACTGTTAGGAGCAGGAAGCAGCACAGGAGATACTGGCTTCAGCTTCTCACAGGACTCAGGTATTTTTCTTACGAAGAACATCATCAAGCTGACATGAGTGTGATTTGCTAAACTGGTTTTATGTTACCTATAGTCATTTTACCACTACATGTGCAGGCACAGATGTCATGCTGCTGGAGAACACTGAGACTTCAGACATGCCACACTACAGTGCGTTATTCTGCAAGCGCATGAGCTCTGTTACCTTTGAAGATCTGCAGGATCATCATGTCTCTAGAGGTATTGTTTTCTGTCTCCAAACACATGAACAACAGAGTGTGATTTTTAGTCAGTATTTAAAACAAAGCGTAACTGATGTTCTATCCCTGTATAAATAGGGCTGTCATGATTACTTCATTAAACTTATTAATTAAAACTGACCATTTTAATCAATCAAATGATTAATTGGAAATTTGAATGATTATTATTATAATGCTTATTATAAATGATTCTACTGGCATCAGTAAAAATAGAGCACTGATGACTGATCTTAAAGACACCTTTCTATTTTCATATTTTTTTAAACCGTTTTTTTATCAGGCGATGTGCAGATTACTAATGGATTACTAATGTACAGTGAGGGGAACAAGGATTCTGTAGGAGTTACATGGCTTTGGATTTTTTTAAGTTGATAATTATATGTGATGAAAGTCAGGTTGACATGAACTGATTGCTGATGATGTCATTAATAACACTATTTGCAACAAGTAACTTTAGAAATTCTAAAATAATCTGTGACAAACTTTGTAGATCAGAACATTTACATGCCTAGTCCAAAGAACTTTACATAATTATAAAGCGGGATAGCAATGTTTAAAATCTGCTATTTGAACTGGAAAACGCGAAATGTGAGAATGGATCTAAACTCTAGCTAGTTATGCTCTTTTAAAACACATTGGTGTGTATATGGAACCAAAAACTGGCCATGTTGTTAGTCATAGTCACATAATAATCAGTGACATGTCCTCATCAAGCTTAATTTGCAACTTGTTTGGCAACCTGTAGAGTAGACTCTTATTTTTTATTCAATAAATCATAACTTTGTACTGTATAGGATGACTGTGATCTTTTCTAGGCTTCTGCAGACTTTTCCATTCGTGTTGTTTAATTATGTTGTCCTTGAGAATTTTAGAAAGCTCTGTCGCTTTCACAGTGATTGCTACTTATGTGAAATCCTTATAAACAGTGGCAGTGTCTTTTAAAATAACAAAGTGCAATTGAGCAATTTGTTTGATAACATTGCTTCAGCACTAAAATCTAAAATGGGTCTGTACAATAAATCATACATAATGATAAAAATATATATAAAGACTTTAAAGATAAGGATTGTTCTTACACCTATCACTGGCGTTTAAGTGTGTAAGGCTACTGTCACAACAAGCTTATTTGTTGTTTGCTAACTAAGCAAATACATAAAAATATGTATTTGTATTTTTGTACCTTTACAAAAATAAGCTGTTGATGTGATGCTGACTGCTTCACTGACTTAAAAAGAAAAAACAATGTGCTTTTAGTTGTAATATCAGTAGGTGTTAATATTTAAAGTTTTTATTGTACAGGATTGTAAATAGTGCTTTTGATGTTTTGTATTTTGATATTTCTTTAAAGGAGACTTTAGTTAGATTTCTGTTTACAGATTGAAAAATAAACACTGTACTTGTGTAATGTCCGGTCATCGTCACATTCTATTAATTTATTGCTTCTCATATCACACTTTATCAAAATATCATACATAATCTAGAACTTGATTTATTTTTATGTAATCTTTATATGTTTGTATGTGTAATACAGCTTCTCAATACTTTTTCCAATCAATTCGATTTAATTTAAACATGTATTTAGTTTATACTTATGAATATATACTTTTTGGTTCATGCTTATAGACACAAAATGGTGTGTTTGTGTATTATTTTGAAAAATGTTTGCATTAAATAGGAAAAACTAAAGTGTCTAAATAATTGTTTTGCCTCACTGTAATTGATTGTGAGAGCCCTAAATCCACTAAAACATTAACATTCCTTGAAGCTGTTATAGGATCTTATGTAGGAGTTGCAATATCATGTCATTTGAATGAAGTCTCTCCTCCACAGGTGAAAATCTCAGTCAATGCACACATGAGGTGAAGGCTGAGATTCACCAGTCCATTGAAAAATATGCGTCCCACTTGGCAAAGGCCATTGAGAGTGATGCCAAGCTGCAGCTCTTTGGAGGCGAGTCTTTGGCGGAATGCGTCTTGCCTACATGCCTGCCGGAGAGAGGTCTGCGTTACCCTGATGGCCAAAGGGTTCGTCTGGAGAGCATTGATGAGGGAATTGTGAATGATGAGAGGGAGGAGGATGACGTAGAAGAAATATGTGTATAGCATTGCTAAATGCCAGCAGTGCCTGTCTTTTGCACTTTAGAATCATAATAGACTTTTCTGTTTGAGGACTTTGATGGAGTGGCAAAGCCACGCTTTCATATATTACATGCACAGCTGACTGCAAGTTATATTTGCTTTAGGTCATCATAATACCATGTGGTTGGTTTAACATATTTAAACCATGAAGAGAATATTTAGATTTTTTAATGGTACATATAATAATCCTAACTGTCCCCCCACATTTCACTGCTTGCAGTTTTGTATGTATCTTTATGACATGGAACACGAGAATGAATGTGTTTTAAATCATTTCAGTCTAACTACACCATTTAAGCACTGCTCAGTCAAGACTGTGGACTGTGCCCTTCGTGACTGTGGATTTCCCATGTCATTAGTGGGGAAACTCTTCAGAAGTGGCCTAAACATTTACATAATATGTAAACAGTGTGTTAGACTTCAGCTTAAAATCATTTTGGGTCAGTTTTAAGCTTTTGTTATTTCAGTCATGTATAATAGTATGTTTACTGTAACAAAGAGTATAATAACTGATCAGCTCCGCTTATAAACAAGCATTATATTTGTTGTGATGAGCATCAAGTTGTGACAGTTTTTTATGCCCTCCTTAATCTGAAATTCCTTCTGAAAGTGTGGCTAGGCAAAGTCTCTATTTACAAAGTGCTAAATATGGGATGTCTGCTATACTTCAACTGTGTCTAACCGACTGGACCTAAAAGAAATAAGAATGATTGAAATATAGTGATTGAATAATAACGTTATTATGTTAATAACGTTATTATTACATAAATAATGTTTTTTTAATTTTTTTGTGTGTAAAGTATTGGCATTGGTTTGTTTTGGGACACCATAGATTTCATAATATTTGTTAAGTTGTGGGTATCTGATACAGAGCTTCAGGTCTCAAATACTATTGCATCTTAAATTAGAATAAAAAAGGTTTATTTTTGTTCATTATTTAATTTAAAAAGTTAAGCTGTCACATTTTATGATTATTACATGTAGGTATTTTAATGTTTATCAATATGGCTTGTAGCTCATGAAAATCACAAATGCAGTATCTCAAATTATTAGAATACTTCATAGGATTAAACAGAACAGGAGGCACAATACAGAAATGTCCAACTTCTGACTAGTATGTTATTTTGTATGTTAATTCTTAGTTAGGTTTCCCTTTTCCTTTAATTACTGGATTAATGCAGTGTGGCACGGAGGCAGTCAGCTTGTGGCACTGCTGAGAGGTTTTTGAAGGTCAGGCTGCTTTGACAGTGGCCTTCAGCTCAGCTGTATTGTTGGGTCAGGTATTTCTCACCTTCCTCATGAAAATACCATATAGATTCTCTAATGGGGCTTAGATCTAAAGAGTTGTCTGGGCAATCACAGTAATTGCATGGTCAGCAAACCATTTGTTAGTAGTTTTGGCACTGTGTTCTTGAACTGATTTTTTTTATTTTTTTTTAGAATCCTCTCAAGGCTGCAGTCATGTCTGTTGCTCATGCTTAGACATTTTCCAACAACATTGTCCATTAGTTTGCTTTGATATAGCAACCTGCAAGCAGCCAGCTTTTTCTGCAAGTCATCAGTGTACCTCATCTTTGTGGTTGCATGTGCTGAACTTGACCAAAAGATACACTGTATTTATACTGTTTGCTTAGTTATTTACTCCAACTCCACATAAAATGCTTTAATAATTTGAGATATCTAGCCAAGATGTTTAGCCAACTATTAGCCATGATGATCAACATTAACACAAATGTCACTTTTCTTTCTTAATTAGAATTTTTTACAGTCCATAAAAAATAAACAGTCTATCTGACATGACTTTCACAGAACATTTATTAGGTTGGTAGAAACACACATTGATTTGATCTGAGCATGACTTGTGAAGGAATTCTTTGTTTACAATGTTTTATTTTTTCATTTTCACACACATTTTACTTTGAATTTGGGGTATGCCAAGTGACCCCTCTGAAAGTTCATAAAGCATCAATGTTATTTTTTTTACAGCCTGTAAATTGTAAAAAGTTAAACAACTTTAAGGCCTTGTGGATTTCTCTGCAATGCACACATTACATCTGAGTATCTACAAATCATGAATGGTCTGTTTATCACTTGAGCTGCAACACCACTCTGGTGGATGAACTAAAAAAGTGACACGCATTATCCCAATGCCAGTGGTCTGAGAAACCAGTCCTATCAGTTCACCTCCTATTGTGAAATGTTTGAAAGTGGTGTAACGTCAACTTCGTTTTTAGTACATATACGTTGTTGCTGTCAGAGCAAAACAGCAACAATGTACAATTTATTTTTTTTTTTCAATTTTGACTTTAATTATTATAGATGTGTTCTACAGATTTCAAACTCTAAACGGTAATATTGGACAAAGCAAATTTATGCATCTCCTTAACATGATTTCTATGAAATTGGATGCTAATTGAATCATTCTGTATAGTATATGTGTTTAATTTTTTCATGCTTTGAGACAGCCTCTATTGTTTACTGTAGAACTTTAAAACAACACTTTATTACAACTGGCAAAAATAGCGGTTCTGCTTTAATTCCCATCATCTGATACGCAGGTCTGCAGTTACATTTTAGCGTGCCTGACTGACATCTCCTCATAGATGACAGATTACCACCTTAAACTCAGTCTCAGCAAGACTGTGTTGGTGTCCATCCCTGGCACTACAGGTCCTCATCCTAATCTTGACATCTCATTTGAGAGCTCCTTGATCACCGCGAAGAAGAAAACTTGGTGTGATTCTGGATGATCGATCTCAGCTCATGTTGCGAACCTGACTCACTCATGCGTATTCCTCTTCTGCCTTCCGGAGGAATTGACCCTTCCTCTTTCAGGAGGCCACCCAGCTGCTTGTCCAGTCTCTTATTTCAATACTTGACTATTGCAACTCACTCCTGGGTGGTTTTCCTCTCCGGGCCATCAGGCACTTGCAACTGATCTAGAATGCAACTCGGCTTGTCTTCAATCTTCCCAGGTTCACTCATGTCACTTGACTGCTGTACTACCTTCACTGGCTTCCTGTAGCTGCCCGCATCGGAGTTAAAACTCTCATTCTTGCCTACAAACCCAAGAATGGACCAGTCACTCCCTACTTTATGGCAGTGGTCAATAGCCAGTCTGTACCTTGAGCCTTTCAGGGTGCAAGTCCAAGAGTTTGTACCCCTTGTTAAAGACACTACATGTGATGTGCAAATTACTAAGAAAGAAGTTTTATCCTCCACCAAAATTATGCCTCTTTAATAAATTCCCCCAAATATTTTGGATGATTGAAAAGATGACCATAGCGCATAAAAGCTAAGTGTGTATATAAGAAAGTTGAAAGACTGATATCTGTTAGTACTTTAGAAAAGATTACATGTTTTGACAAATTTGCAGAAATTTGTAGGGGTAAATGTGGGATAATTTCCCACAAAACAAAAGTTGTTTTGAAAAACAGTGGACAGTTTTCAAATAGTATGAGGATGCATCGGGTAGGAGCAGTTTAAACACTGAATAATTTTGCAATTCATCCTTACTGATAAACACTACAAGCTAGTAATTTAGCAGGAATGAACAGTCAGAATTAGCTGTCAAATTTCCTTGCATTGTTCTTGTGCTAAAATTAGTTCAGACATGTTTACTATTTCCAGCCAACATACGGTTAGCAGTAAGACCCATTCAAAGCTTTCAAAACATTTACCACCAGTTCTAACATGCAGGCTGAAAGACAGAGAGACAGAAAGTTTAGTGGAGACCGACATGTTATTTTCACTTATTACATACTGAGGCAGTGCCTTAAATCCTACAGAACACTTCATATAGAACATTCAGAATGCATGCACATGTGGGAAATCACAGAAAGAGTGGAGAAGGCAGAAAAACTAACTCGCCACTTATTGTTGCAGCAAGATAAATTTAGACAAAAAACACTACACTGTGCTGTTAGACTGGTGGCATAGTAATAAACGACCACATAAATATAAGCCTGGTAAAAGATGAAAAATAGCTTCAATCATTTCTAATAATGACGAACTGAGCGTATTTCGTAAGGTAGTAAATCTTGCCAAATCTGGGAGCAAAAAAAGCTGATTCGGTTATGCTTTCCAGTACCAGCAGTGAATGCCGGCATCTTTGGTCATTATTAAGTTTTTTATTGGCATGAAAATATATCAGCTTCTATGAGAATACTCTCACTATTGCTTTAAGCAAAGTGCCAGAGCGTGGAGCAAACCTAAAATTAATCTTACCCTAGATTCATGAAGGAGTTCTCCAGGCTACATAAGCATGACCTTTATCTAGAAATATATTGCAATAATAAATATGTTTAAAGAAAACACATTTAAACAGTGTAATTTATTGCCTAATGTAATGTCTTGCGTCAGTCCTCATTCTCTTGTCCGGAGCCTTCTGATGGATCTCCTTCATATCGATCTGCAAAAATGGGTACCATAGTCAGTTAAATAATACTATAGGCATAAACTAATCCGATCTGTGTCACTCCTCAGTGGACCATGAACTTTTAACATAAGAAATATGATGAGTTACTGAAGATGCAAATGGTAGACTGACCTGTCCTGATGTAGCTTAGGGAGGCCAGTATTCTGAGCATGAATGATGCTGGGACTGTTACCGTGTTTCTGTTCTCCTCCAGCATCAGCTCATTACGGAGGATCACCTGCAGAAAGCGTAACCCATACCATTAATTCATTTTGTGTAAAATATGTCTGGACGACTTCATTGGTCAACCTTTAGTACTGTGAAAAATTAGAAACGGTCCTTCATGTATTTCATTTCCAGTCTATAACAGTTATTAAGTACAAGTTATTTGCGTCCAAAACCTATTTTTCTATAAAGCAAAGATACAGAGAAAAATAAGGCTCCAAACAACCATGCAAGACATGGCGGACACTAAAACTGTCAGCCATCAAATAAACAGTAGATAGCAGGAGATAAGAGAAAAAACCAAGATCCTCCCAGATGTGAAAAAATACAAGTGTATCTGTTCATCTATCCACTGTGAGAAGACAGCTCTAGTAGAATGGATCAGAAAGGACTGGTATTACTTTAAATCATAAGAAGCAGAAAATGCAACCAACTACTAAGACTAAACTTTGAAGGCTTGAAAAAAATGTCCGAAAAAGTTTTCTTAGAAAAACTGTAAGCAAGTCTTCCCCAAAAATGGCTGCATAACAGCTGGGTCAAGAAACAGAATGAAGAGTTAACCATGAATAGTAGTTGACGTTATTGGTTTCTGTGCACTTACTTCCTCAGTCAGCACCCTGTCATATGATGGAAATTCTTCCATAGGTGACCAGATCTTTATATCATGATCAATTCCAGAAGACGCTAGCACTGAAGAAAAAAACACATACACATTTTTAAGACATCACACCACACATATACAATTTGCCTTTGCATAATAATCAACACTCACCAAGGAGCCATCAGAGTCTCTGAGAATATTTAGTTTTATATTATATGTCCCACAGATCACAAAAAACTGCTTCTGAGCACCGTTCGAAACATGCTGGAAATACTCACGTGGTTCGTATGGGTGTGGTTGCAGGCAGTTCACTACATGATTATCAGCTTCTAATAGCATCACATGCTCTCCAGTGTGGCGGTCCCATATGAAGATATGTCCACAGTCTGAACCGCTGAGCACAAAGTTGTTTCCCCAGAAGCATGCCTCTTTAATCTATTCTAGCAGACAAATGAACAGCATTTCAGCTTGTGTCTACTTTTAGCTTGTCTACTTAGTAAATGTCCATAAGGACGGGGTCAAAAACAGATTCTGATTCTGATTGGCATTCTAAGCAAATGTTCTTTCTACAAATCGGATTAACTATTGCTTTTGATATCTACTTTCTGTTGTTGTCGATCACGACCATACCAGAGTCCTGGAGTTACGGTGGCCCTTGAAAGACATTTTGGCGACAGGCCTTTTAATACTAAGTGCCTCGGCCTCCTCCATTTCTTTCCGCTCCTTTCTTCTGCGGAAAATCTCCTGGATTCTGGCAGCTGCTGTACGTCTGAACATGAGGAACAGTCACAGAAGCATTTTGTAAGCACAGTCACAAATTAACATACCCACTATTTCAACAGTAGCTTATACAGAAGCGCCGACTCCTTGGCAGCAAAGTAAACTTCTGTAGCACAAATAGTTTGAGCCACAATTCATGGTTAAGTTTAGAAGTAGCCACAAAGGCCGCTGTATAATGGCAGCAGTAATAAAGGTAAGGACACTGTCTGTAAAGACATTTTAAATGTACATGTATGTTCAATAGTGGTGGGAAAAATACATATACAGTGGTATGCAAGTTTAAGTTCTCCTGGCAAAATGTCTGAAATATTAACATATTAGGGAAAAATTAGCTCTGCGCAATAGTTTTAGCAAAGGTTATATTCAGTGCTGGAACCCAGTTGATTTTGTTTTTATTAATATTTCTCCTAAACGCATGTTGTGGCAAATTGGAGAATATAACATATGTAACCCAATTATTATTATTATAATAATATTATTATATTATTTTTTCTCCAAAGAAAGCATGGTGTGGAGAAATCATAATACATAATCCAAATCTGAAGGGTAGTTTCTGTTTGGCAAGAAAATTGACACCGGTTGGCCTGATGGTGGCGCTTTAGAACAACATTTCACATTTTTCCCCTCATCTCTCCTGAACCATGAAACATACTGTAAAAATGAGTTTTTCTTCTGAATCCTTTGATAATACCACATAAACTACTTTACTGTAACTATCATAGTTTTTTTTATGATACCCCCACAGTACAGGTGTTGAATTGTTTGCGGATTTGTCGATCAAAAATCAATAAAACAATTGTGAATATTTGTAAACAACATGCCCACCACATGCCAATTAAGCTCTTAGAGGTATGTTTCATAAAAATGGCTATAGACTGGGAATACTTCCAAAAAGTGAATGACATGCAATAATCTAATTGGATGTAGTTAGACCTCATATCAAATGCATTTTACTTTGAATACATTTTTAGAAAAAGTGTACAAGTAATGCCAGTAATGCATTTAAAAAAGTTGAAAAATAAAGGACGGGGCAACAAATGACTATTAATATTGTGTAGTGCAAGAGAAGACATCTGGTTGAACACTCAGTTAGGTTAGCAAAGACTTTACAGTGACTCTATGGTGCATAACATTAACAGATATTGAAAATCTCTGTATGCAAGAGCCACAGCAAAAAAGTGAACCATGATCTTTGGGCCCTCAGGCAGCACTGCATTAAAAACAGACATGATTATGCCGTGGAAATCACTGAAAATTAAGCAAATAAATAGAAATGTGCAGTAAAATTAGCAGGAAATGCTATGGGTAACGTTGTGAACTGTAGAAGAAAACCAGGGGTATTTAATCTGTTTCAGTTGGCGTTACCTGAACAACATGGATCATGTCCCTTATACACATATATACACTGACCAACCATCTGATAAAGTACACATATCTCATATATAAACTCCTTGCCCATTTTATCAGATGCATATACAATATAGATGCACTTTATAGATCTACACACTGTACTCCACCTGTTTTCCTGCATACTTTGTTTGTTAATGGTCAGGACCCCACAGGTGTTGGAAACATTCTCAGCACTGCAGTGATGTCTTGGTGCATGTTGCGCTTGTACATGTGTATCAGACACAGCAGTGCTGTTGGAGTTTTTAAACATCTAAGTGTCACTGCTGGACTGAGAACAGTCCATGAACCAAAACTATTCAGCCAACAGTGTCCTATGGGCAGTGTCCTGTGACTACTGAAGAAGAACTAGACAATGACCAACACAAACTGCGCAGCAACAGATGAGCAATCATCTCTGACTCTTACAACCCAAAAAATACCTGCTCTGTTCTTGCTCTATTGTGAATACAATATGAGTGTATAGGATTTTGGAAATAGGTGTACTTTGTAAAGTGACAGATCAGAGTATATCAGAAATAACTGCTTTAAAATGAAATAATAAACAAATACAGATGACATCGATAACATAAGCAAATAAAAACAAATTCTGAGAAAAACTGCTTAACCAAGCATTTATCCTCTAGGTGCTAAAAACAACAGTTCTCTCTCAATCTCACATACAGATAACATAAATTGTCACTTTAGAGATGAGCAGCAAGCAATTTCATGATAGCAGTATTTACCTGAGCACCCGTTCACCTATAGCCGATCCTCTAAAGCTAATCCTGTGGTAAAATAAACAAAAAGTAACAGTACAGCAACACAAACAGATGTCAAGCATTTTCACCATCAATACACTGTGTTTGTGGAATGTTTTAATCATACAGTACATACTGGGGTATATATACCTTTCAGTTGGTCTCAGGGTGTGTGGGAAGAGGGTGTTTGCAGAGGGGGTGTCATCATCGCTGTCATCTGAATCTGTCGCTTGCACTGCTCTCTCTCTGTGTCTACTCAATTCTGCCTGAGACTGCCTTTCAGTCTCTTCGCGGTGTTCACTGAGCCCTTCTGTATCTGTCAGAGTGTATACAAACACAAAACTTTCTTCCTAGGAATGATTGGAATAAAGGAGGCCCAATGAGTAGCTGGTTAAGTGTCATAATACAATTACCAATCATTCACTTTATATATTGTGTTTCACACGTATGCACTGTAATATCCCAGGGATGTTTTAGTTCCGCACAACTGTTGGTCAGTGTGGACTATATAAATGGAAATGGTCTGTAAAATGTTATGAATGTTAATAAATATTGGCAATACCTCAAAATAATAATTTGTTTTTTTTTAAATATTAAGTTAGTATCTTAAAAGACATGTAAAACATTATAAAATGTATTATTATACATAAAATGTATATACAATTTATTATTATAAGTTAAAATAATAAGCTATTAAACTTTAAAAAGTATATAAAATAAGTTTAATTGACATCATTACTTCGGACAATGTTTTGAGATACTATACCAAAAATGATAACTTGAGAACTGATAACTTAAAACACTGCTTCCTGAGATAAGATACAATAATTTTTGGATTTATTGGTCTTCTTTGTGTTAAAAGTCAAGAAATTAATAAAAATACTAAGTAAATCTGAAGCACCCATGAAAATAAAAAAATATTTATTTTATTATTACATTAGCATCAGTTAACTCAGAGGAGTTAACCCGGGTCGCCTTTAAACTACAATCCTGCAGACGATAGCTTTCACCTAGTAAAATGAGAATAATGACAATTACAGTGTTTGGGGTTTTAGAATGCTCTGCAGGCAGTAATCTCTGGAGGTTTCCAAAATAAAAATTCATCAAATTTATGTGATTCATGTGAATAGCATATTCGTCTAAAAACAGGGAACATCATTTGCATATGCACTATATTGCCAAAAGTATTCGCTGCCTTGTATTCGGCCTTTTAAATGCATATGAACTTGAGTGACATCCCATTCTTAATCAATAGGGTTTAATATGATGCCAGCCCACCTTTGCAGCTTTAACCTTTCCAGGAAGGCTTTCCACAAGGTTTAGGAATGTGTTCATGGTCATTTTTGACCATTCTCTCTGAAGCACATTTGAGAGGTCAGACATTGATGTTGGACGAGAAGGCCTGGCTCGCAGTCTCCGCTTAAATCCCTCACAGAAGTGTTCAAATGGGTTGAGGCTCAGGCCAGTCAAGCTCTTTCACACCAAACTTGCTCATCCATATCTTCATGAACCTTGCTTTGTGCACTGGTGCTCAGACATGTTAGAACAGGAAGGGGGCCATCCACAAACCTTTCCCACAAAGTTGGGAGCATGAAGTCCAAAATCTCTTGTTATGCTGAAGCATTAAGAGTTTTGTTCTCTGGAACTAGGGGGCCGAGCCCAACTCCTGAAAAACAAACCCACACCGTAATCCCCCGTCCACCAAACTTAACACTTGGCACAATGAAGTCAGGCATGTAGTGTTCTCCTGGCAACCGACAAACCCAGATTTTTCCAGTGGATTGGCAGATGGAGAGCGTGATTCGTCACCTCAGAGAACACGTCTCCACTGCTCCAGCATGCCTTACACCACTGCATTCAACGCTTTGCATTGTACTTGGTGATGTAAGCCTTGGATGCAACTGCTTGGCCATGGAAACCCATTCCATGAAGCTCTCTAGGCACTGTTCTTGAGTTAATCTGGAGGCCACATGAATTTTTTCAGGTCTGTAGCAATTGACTCTGATGAAAATTGGTTACCTGAGCATTTGCTGACCCTGCTCTGTCTTTTTATGTGGCCTAACACTACGTGGCTGAGTTGTTGTCGTTTACAATTGCTTCCACTTTGTTATAATACCACTGACAGTTGACTGTGGAATATTTAGTAGTGAGAAAATTTCCCGACTGGACTGCACAGGTGGCATCCTATCACGGAACCACATTGGGATTCATGGAGCTTGCTTACATGTTTTTGAAAGCAGTCTGCATGCCTAGGTGCAGGTTTTATATACCTGTGGCCATGGAACATCAGACTGGAACATCTGAATTCAATACTTTGCATGGTTGACTGAATACTTTTGGCAATATAGTGTATGTTAGTCATAGTAATAAAATACTGGATTCAAATCAGACATTACAAAAAAAGAAGGAGTTGGTTTTAGAAAAGATAAAGTGGTGCTAATTTCTCAAATTCCTTTGTTACTCTGTCCGGCAGTGTGCTGTTTTGTGACATCACCTGGCTGGCTTGTCTCTGTGCGCTGTGCAGCCCTGCTGCTCTCCTCTTCACTGGATCTCCTACTGTTATGGGATCTACTGCCTGGTTCATTCCTGCTTGTACCAAATACAAACAAACACACATCAAAAACAAATTATACACATATACTCATCACACATTTAGTTTCACTTACCACTGGGGTGTGAAGTCTAGTTTGATGGTGCTGGTAGTAGTACCCTGTGCACTGTAGTGAAGACTGATAAACGGCTCTGCTGAGGTGGCGAGAGCACCGGAGGATCCTCCTAACTCTGAGATCCAAATCAACAAAACCAACAATCCACACTCATCACCAAAATAAACAGTTGAACTCAGAAGGAAGTGTCAGATTCCAATGCTATTGGGAAGGAAGATAAAACTGACCAGGAACAATAAATGATGATAAATTTATAATGATATGGGCAATGTTTGTTAACCTACACATACTGAAGTTGTGTCTCTCAGTATGGCATCAGGTCAACGCAACATGCCAGTTGTCTCCACATAGAATTGCAGAGGTTGCTAAACGTGTCCTTTGATAATCCATCCCCATGCAGCTTGAATATTCTCATGCAATTCCTGCAGATTTTGCAATAGGGGTGGAGGTCAAGTGACACCAGGCCTTCTAGACATGTAAAAAAACCGAAACTTAAATTATTCGCATGTCTCATGATATCAAACCTACCCATCCAAGTTTCATTCCTGTGGGTTGATTCCTTCTGGGTGCATTTTTTTTTTTTTTTAAATGAGTGTACAATGACTATATTTAGTTAGAATGTAGTCTATGATAACTGCTTAAGCATTTGTTAATACAAAAAATCTGCTATTTGCTACTTAAGACTACTGAACATGGCTATTTACCCCTGTTTTCTAATGTATATGTGCTGTGCTATACTTGCGTAACATGCTTCATTAGCTATAATAGTTCTGGATAAAAACTAGATATACATTTTAAAATGTATCACTCTCCAGCTCATACAGTCTATATTTAATCTAAACTGGAAAAAGATAGATATAAAAATGAGATATAAAAACATATATCTATATATAGTGTTTAAAAGGCACAGTAACAAAAGCCTGTTTAAATCTAATAAAAAGAGTGCATGGAAAATGGTCATATGAAAATTAATTTTCTTCATATTCCAAATAGCACAGAAACCTATGTCAATACAATATCCTTTTAAATTTATAGAACAGACTATAAAATTTTGCCCTGCTAATAAGGCACTGCTTTCCAAATCATCTCCAAACCAAAGCAACTTCCAGTAAATCAACGCAAACAGTTTCATACATGAGGAATAAAGTAGTTCTAGCTTACCATGATTCGGTGCACTATGAGATGCGGAGGTGAACGTTGAGGAGGAGGTTCCTGGAGATAAATTAGAGGCTGAGGAAGGTATGTTCTCTCCAGGGGCCTGTGTAGGGCCCTCAGCACTGGACACCGCAGAAGACATGCTGGTGCTGGATGAATGAGAGACATTGCCTAAAAAAAAAAAAGATAATGGCTGTAACAATCCATGGACAATGTCCTTGCTGCAGCGCAGCTGAACAAAATTATTACGGTTTTGTCAATTCAGATCTCAGTCTAGGCAGAAGCCACAGCAGTGTGGCAATACATGACTGTGTGGGACTGCTCACCTCTTGACCGTGAACGTGACTGGACTCTGTTATTCTGAGCCTCACTTGCTTCCTCAAACCATCGAGACAACATGCCAGACATTCTCTGCATCAGAGAAACGTTAAAACTGGACTCTCCTAAAAGAAGGCGAAGTGCATTAATCAATCACAAAACACAACAAATGTTAATTCATTTACTTAAGTAAAATGGTCAGTGTATGTATTCTGCATTATTCAGATTCTGGAATAAAACCAAATTCATTTAGATTGTTTTAATGTAAAATTGTTCATTATGGAGAAACTTGGTCATTTGGATTTCTTTAAAGTAGTGGTCATAAGAACCAGGGGTTGTTATATCTACAATACACAGGTATTTTATTAATTATTCAAAATGTGCAACTCCACCACAAATGCACAAAAAAAATAATTTTAGGCCAAAACCTGATCTCAGAACTATTGTAACCAGTGTCTCAGGAAAAGACAATATGTCTGTAACCATTTTGTGTATGAAAGCTGTATGGAGTCATTAAACTCCTGAGATGTCTGGTTTCTATCACTGTCTGGCAGTGATATCAGTGGCACCTTATATAAAACAAGTCAGAATAGCGTTTAATTACGCATCTGTGTGATACTTTAGACTCCACCTACCAGTTCGTTCCCTCTCGCTTTCAGGGCGGGCCCTGGGACCGGTGTCTGACCAATCACCTCTCAGTCTCAAGCGCTTCACAGATGGGTGTTGCTGCTGTGAATGACATCATCACTATTCCGTTAAACGTCACACAACAACCAGAAATAGACCTACTGCCAACCCCTTCCTCTCAGCTTACGCTCTACTGGCCTCTTCAGTTGCGTGTGCACATGTCACTGTAAACCTACCAGGACAATTTCACAATTGCAGCCTTTCTAGAACACTCCATGTGCTAGCCCTGTAGTCAAGCTACAGCTATAATTGGGTCAATAGATGATGCCACCATCCATCGTTGATGGCTGACAGAGACAACCCCATGACCCCACTGTTTGACGGAGAGAGTAATAACTGGAGTAATTTTGGAGTGAGAGAGAACAGTGACTTTTGAAAAGACACTACGCTATAGAAATCATGTTGTTCCACTTTCTATTCCCTCTCTGCACCACTCACATGCTTATCCACCTATAAGTCCAGTATCAGAGATCTGAACTGATGCCTATGGAGTTTAAGCAGTGTTGAGTTTTTATAGTACCTTTGTAAGAATGTTATCACCCCTCATTCCTTTAGATTAGAACGTAATATAATAACTATATCTAGATTGTTTATAGAAGTATTATGCACCTTCTTATTCATTAAAATGAAATAACAATATCATTTCTCAACAGAGATACAGTCCTAGGACATATGTTTTATATCGTGGTGTGAGACAAAGCTAGTTAAAGGCCTTCTCCCTCTGAGAAAGTTACTGCCATCTCTTGTTTTATTTCTGTCTACAGTGGCTAGCTGCCTGTATTGGAGGCTGTTTTGGGAAAGGCATCCGAGCCTGTTCAGTCACAGTGACATACAGCCTGCTAGGAAAACAATTTCATGTGCCACCTCGTATTTTGTTCCACAGCGAAATGTGAAGCAGTCACTGTTAGTTTGTTTGAATGCTAACCTAGAACCCAAAGTATGCTAACCTAGAACCCATTATAGCGCAATAGTGTTAGATTTCTCTGTTCATGTCTGACTCAGCAAGGACCTTTTTAATGTTGGTAAATAAAGCACACATGACAGCCTGGTCTCTGCTGACCTCTTATGAGACCGACAGACAGACAGACAGACAGACAGACAGACAGACAGATAGACTGACTGACTATGCAGTACAGGACAATTTACCCAACTGCATTTTGTGGACCTAAAATCTGAGCAATGGTATTTTCCGCAGTGTTTTCCATCATTTGGCTAAAATGTAAACAGGCTAGGCTTTTGTTTATCTGAATATGCCTCTACCTAGCCTAATTCATCATTGAACCTCACCTCCTCTCTCCTGTTTTCAGACAGTCCTTTTAACTTGGAGGCCTGGTCGTCTTTGGGGTCAAACAGGTAGATGTAATCTGAGGAATAGCTGGCAAGCACTTCTTGCCCATCAGCACTGTAACACAATGAGGTCACACGGCATGATCTGCCATTCAGGTGAGGAGGCACAAAACGTAGGCAGATACCCTTGGTTCCTCCAGTGGAAAAGTCCCCTAATTCACAAGAAGGGAAAAAAGAAAGCTCTCTATAACATAGTTCTATAACATATCACAGTCCCAGACCTTGTTTTCTGGCAGCATGTTTAAATATTCACCTCATACATAGTTACATGCAAATGGTTGAACGTCACATTACATGATTTCTTGATTTCCTGATAATACTTTGTTGAATTTATCATATTGTAAGTGCGAGGAGCTATGGCACAGGGAGAAATTTGTGTTTTACTTTCCCCCAATGTTAAATTCAGCAAACAAATAGTATTTGTACATTAAACTGTGCAGAAGTGTGTTGTATGTAGAGGATGTGTTAAAATGATTTAATCAGTACCCAAACTTGTGCATATGACATATATGGCACACAGTATATATACTGAATGTTTGTAGAGCATTACACCTTTCATTTTATTAATTAGTTTTTACTTTTCATTTGAATTTTTCATCCTGTTTCAGAATTTCAAAAATCATTGCACTTTTTCATAGACCTTTGAGAACCTTTTGCAGGTACATTTTGGCCAGTCAAACCTTGTTGAACCATGATCAGCAAAACCACATACTCTGATATGTATCATACATTCTACATCTACATGGTGAAAAGTTGCACCAAACTGCACTATTTTCTGTTACCTGTTTCATTTCTGTTTATTACTATATCTGTTTAATAAATACATCTTTATGTATTGTGTTAGGTAAATTTTTGCCCCTTTGACTTCAGTAATAAAGTTTCTGCTGGACCATACTACATCCAGTACCCATTAACCTGACACCAAGTCAATCCAATCAACCTCAAAGACTGTCAGTCGCACCTGTAGTCACGGTCCCCAGCATCCTCCTATCATATATGCGTACTGAGCTGTCAGAGCAGCCCAAAGCGAGGTAATAGGGCTCAAAAGGTGGTATGGCCATGGAGCTAACCGCCCTTCGGCATTGTATAAGAACATCCTGACAAAAGGATAACAATAAATAGTGTTAAACAGCACAATAAAAATACTGAACAAGCAGGCACATGTCTGGCATGCAAAGTTAACTATGTTTGGTTCTTAGTTTAAATGCATCACATACATCTCTGCATCTGCTTTTGCTGCATTCATTTTTTAATCTAATGTCAAACCAACGAACGGTCCCATCCTCTCCACACGACAGAAAAGAATGTGGGTCACTGGGCACCGTAAGAATCTGAAAGAAATCCAAAAATTATTGAAAGCTCATAAGCAGCATGCCATGTACTGTACTGAGCAGAAGTCAAGAAACCATTATTTATTTATTTAAATTCTAGTCAAAATAGTCACCGAGTTACTAATTTTTGTAAGGTGAATAGATTTTGGATAAGGATTGGCCATCTGGATAAGGAAGAGTAAAGACAAAAGAATATAAAACAAAACAGGAGTTTACAAATTGGGAAAATGTGACCCCTAACAACTATGCAAGAATAGTAGACTACCGAAACCCTTACTACTAACATTAATACTAACATTTATGCACGGCTACCTAAGCACACTTCGAGTTCTTTCTTGTGCCAGTCTAATATGCTTAAAGGACAGATTTATGAGGAGATTTGATTAATAAACGATAAACCACTCACACTAAGAAGTGTCTAGGGAAAATAAGTGAAAAACAGAGGATTCTAAAATGAGTGCTAAAATTAAATTATTAAAAGATAGTGAAAGCATGAAATCTAGAACAATGCAAGATCTGATAAACCATCAAGCCTGTCACCACCAGACTAAAATATTTTTTCTTTAAGAGAGAGGAGATAATCAGATCTGAAAAATGACATAGGTGTTTCAATCCATCTTTCAACTATGAGAAAACAATAACACTGTGGGTCTGAAAGGATGTGTAGCTGTCAGGAAGAAAAGTAAACAGACAAAAAGAAAAATGCTAATCAATCAATAATCAGAAGTTGCTGGTGTTCTCAAAACAATGGACTGACCACCCCAGAACCCAGACTTCAAAAATACTAAATCTAAAGAAAATTCGAATACAGCCAACTTTTAAGACTGAACTTATGATAGGTGGAAAATAGCCATGCCGAATTCTTGAAAACTGAAATCATACCTCCTGAAAAAGAATGGACACTGTAATACAGTATGCACACACTAAATACCATTAAACAGTGATATTAAACTTCAGCTCCTATTTCTTTTCCTTCCCTTGATGGTGAAAACTTAATCACTCGTAAGTAATTGCTGTTTCGACTGAACATTAAATAAACAAAGAGTCTCTGACTTACACATGCCACCGTACATGGAAAAAAATCCTGTTCTGTCACTAAAAAGGCACTACTGACAACTGCTTACCAAGCCCATGTGACACTCCTGTCAAAGTGACAGTTATCTACAGAATTCAAACACACCACCTAATCCTCCAAGGGCCTTTAAGGAGGGTATGAGCTGCTGTACCTCATAAACAGTGCCATAGTGGCACGTGAACTTGTGTTGGGCAATGTCAGGACTCCTGCTGATGTTGGTATAGTGGATGTTTCCATCTTCTGCTGATGAAATAATCCAGTGATCACATGACTCAGGCATGAATTTGGCACTGTAGATGTTGGCTTGATGACCAGAGGAGACATTAACTAGCACCTAACAAAAACAGAAAGTAACAAGTCTTGGCAGAACTAAACCATGACAGTAGATTTTTTACTAAATCTTATTTTTCCTTTGGTTTATACCTTCCTAGTGTAAGGGTTAGTGATGACGAGTTTGGCGTCATCTGATCCTGATAGGAGGTATTCACCAGTATCATTCCAGGATATTGTATTTACCTGGCAGAAAAGGAGAAAACAGTTTGTATACCTCCTTGGAAAGGTATATGCAATACTGATAAAGCTCATTATGGTACACTCACACAGCCATCATGAACACCTAGTGCAGCTTCAAGCTTTAGTCTTTGGACAAACTCTCGTGTGTCTGCAGGAATTTTACATACAGAAAAATAAATAAATAAATAACTCATATAATATCTAACAGTACAAAGAGCTGTAAATATTGACATCAAAATACACTTTATTTCACATTACAGTGTGAAAATTATCAGTAGGCAAAGAACACTGTCACTGCCTCTCCTACAACGACAACACCATTAGGCCTGGTTAACTAAATTAGTTTAGTGTACTTTATAAAGTCTGTGTACTTTTTTAAGGCACTGCTGGCTCCATTTTATCAGACCTCAGAAAAACTAAATAGAGTGATGCACATCGTGTATCGAGAAAGGGTCAGATGAAGTATCGTGGCATATTTTTTCCCACACCGGCTACCCCCTAACGTCCCTGCTGTTGGAGTTAGTTCTGAAAGTAGCCTTTCACAGGAACAGAAACAAGACACTTCACTGTGACCCAACTTTTCTTTTCTTTTTTTTCAATTTGCCGCCGCTTAAAGGAGGCTAAGAATCACGTTATCGTAAATTATAAAGTAATTATAAAGTTTCCTACCTAAATAGTTCGCCCGCACAAAATTGCTTCTCTCATCCGCGGTGAGTGAGCGTTCTCTTAAATCCCAAATCAGCTTGCTAGCGTGAGACATGACTTGCTGCTGTCCTACCACGAGTGATTTAGTTTATCGCTGCTCTGTTGTTACTTTACAAGTTGTGTAAGTCTCCGCAGTTCGCGTGAAACTGCAGTGGACAGTCGCCCAGTGAGCGTTGAGGAAGTTTGCGCTGATCGCCACACTTGCCCCTACACAGGGGAGGTTGAGGGAACGACGGACATGCCGATCCTCATGCGCGGACCATCAGTGTGGTACGTGAGAGTTTATTCTTTCGGGTGGAAACACGAGAGCGGTGTAAAAGTATCCGCACCAAATAGCGCTGTGCTGATCCATTGCAGAAATCCCACAACGATTCCGATTCCAGGTGAAGCGAGTCGAAGAAATCGAAACCATAAAAAGAATAATAATAACTAATAGTGCATCACTTAATACACTATTACAGTGCTGTAGTGGGCAGTGGTGCGGTTCCCGGTTCCTGATTGTATTTGAGACGTACAGTAAAAAGAGGTTAGGTAAACTTGGAGTAACTTTAGTAGATGCCTGTTCGTGTGGTGGTGTGTAACTGCTGCAGAAAACCCTACATTTTTTATTTTGCTTTTAATTTTGTGCCTGAATTCTGAGTAAGTAAGTTTGATTTTAATATGCATTTATGTTACTTTTAAGATGATTTGATGGTAGCAGGTCTTAAGCATCTGCATTTCTTCCACATGGAGTTAATGCTGGTCCATGCTGGTTTATGCTGGTTAGTGCTGGTTAGTGCTGGTTGACCACAAATTGTTTCAAAAGTTTTTCAGGGAAGGCAAGAATATATAAGCCACAGAGCTTATATCTGTACCCCTTTTATGAATGTTATGGCTGTTTATTAAACTTTATATCTTAAATTATGTTTACATTTTGCCATACCTTACTACCTGTGCACACCCACCAATCAACTGTGCAAAATACAATACTCCTACTGACTGCCCGCGCAAGGGTGTAGTCAGCTTTATTCGCTGGAGTCCCTGTTCCACCTTAAATAGTTAAAACAGCAGACATAAAACAACTGCTATATATATATATATATATGTATATATATATATATATATATATATATATATATATATATATATATATATATATATATATATATATATATATATACATATACATATAAAAACCCTAAACCCGGACAAGAAGCTGTTAAATAGGAATTCGTCTTTAGGATCATCCTGACTGCAGACTCGCAAGCCATTTGCATGCCATTTTTCTGTCAATTTTCTTGTCCCTCATAAACAACATAAACCACAGCTTTTGGCACTCTATAAAAGATACCCACGTATTCTCAGTTAAATGAATTTAGAGCAACTGTAAACAACATGAAAGGTAAGTTGTGAGCTTGTGATAGAGCTCCCAACGTGTCTGCAGTTCACACTATATCACTATTTTAATTATGAAATAATTTGCAAACAACCTGGTAGCTCCTGGACGGGTCATAGTTTTTGTAGTCTGATTGTGGATGTTTACTCAAGATAGTGTTTGTGTATAATTGTGACTTAGATAATGATCAAAAATGAAAGAGAGGAAGAAACTAGGCTGTCCACAGCAGACATGTTAGGAAGTCAGAATCAGAAGTAATGACGAGCATTCTCACATGTGATCGCAATCAGTTGTCAGTTGCTGTTTAGATGCGAAGTGATATTTAAATAAGAAGCTGACATCAGACATCAGCCTTGAGAGATTAGTGTATCACTGAGTGTACTGGTGTGAGTCTTGTGCTGCCTGACACAACAGGTTCATTACCTTTTGGCGTTGTTAGTGTAGCAGTTTTCATAAGAAGACTGACTGCACTGGACAAAGGCAAAAACCATATCCGAGCAGCAAGAAATGCTGAGATTTAATACCTCCTGAAAGAACAGTATAGACTAACTTAACTCCTGGCTTATGAATGAGATGGCAGATGTTGGTCAAGTATAGGTTTATCTGGTCACCCAGCTATGGCCAACATAACAACATCCAAAACACAACAAAGTATCACGATTTTATTTTTCTGCATAATTTGAACTCGAGCTGCTCTCCTTCAATGTGTAAAGATGACTGGACCAATAAAAATGCTTAAAGATAACCTTCATTCAAAGTAAAGAAAGTTTTTACCTTCTGTTGTAAAGTTACCAAACACGGCAACAATCTTCATCTATGGTGGTCCGTGCTGCTTACATCCTTTAACACCTTTTCTGAAAGTAAGTTCCACCCCAGCCAATTTATTAGCAGCTAGCTAAAATGAATTTCCTTTGCCATCTATATGTTTTAACAACGGTGACCTTTACTGTAAGCCACGTTTTTACAAATTGTATAGTTTTGTTTATTTTGCCCAAAGCTAGTAGAGCTAGTTTAGTGATGTATGTGCTGAGGAAGGATACATTTTCAGGCGGTCTAAACAGTGAAAGCAGATTTTCTGTGAGGGAGACCAAGAGTGGGCACAAGCTTTCCCAACTCTCAGCCACTGGCAAGTGCAAAAAAAAAAAACCTTATGCTTGTTTTAAGGTATGATAGGCAGTTATAGCAAATCACATTCAGCATATCAATGGCACCGCCTAATGGAAATGTATAACACATGCTATTTTTGTACTCTTTGCACAGAACATATGTTACTGGACCAGTGAAGAAAGCACTGAGGCCTTCTGAAGAAGTACATCTGCCCCCTCTTGTAGGTCCTGTTATGTCACACATTTTTTTTTACAGTTGTTTAAATACATTAAAGCATTTAAGTGGGCATGCCCACCAGACAACAACTTAAATACATGCACACTGCCTTTGATATCCCTCTCTGTCTTACACTGTGTGGGAGAGGGAGAATTCTCTGTTTCTATCACTTGAAGTTGAAATTAGTCAACAGCACCTTCACCTTGTTGTGAGATGTACCTTGGTCTGAAAAGCAGAGGATGAGTCATAGCATTGGATTCAGTTGTGTAAGACCATCACCATTATAGTCCAGCATACTGCACTGTGACTCATAGAAGACTGCAGACCCTTATTCACATATATGACCCCATCTCCTCTTCAGGCACAGACATGAGCCCACGGCACAGAAGACAGTAGCCACACAGCAGACATATAAGAGCAAAAAGCTCCCATGAACTTTAGCAACTTTCTATAAAACTGATATGGAAACTAAAGCATCTGTTAGCAGTAGGAGCTGCATCCTCAACACAAGACATTTTCAGCATTGCAAAGGTAATCAAAGTGTAAAGGTAATCATGTGAAAATGACCCATTAACAGTTTTCAAAGCTGTGGTGAAAGGAACCAAACATCCAAAACTGAATGTCTCTATATGGTATATTACAGAGAGTTTTTAAACAAAATGGTTAAAAGGCTTATCCATTTTTTTTACTCAGATATTCTGCAATTTTGCATTCATCAGCATTACACAAATTCAAAAAGACAATTTGTGTTCACTTAATTTGGGATAATGATTAAAATGGCTATATTTGTGTTCTTTACAATGCATTATTTCAGACCACCAGAATGACTTTGTTAACACTTCAAGATTAAATTAAACAGACCTTCAATCTGTGGATTTCGGCTTTAATAATAATATTACTAGTATTCACAATGGTAGCAAAACAGTAACCAGAAAGTGGTAAGTCTTAAACAGACTAGTTCCCCTCCTTCTATTATTTGGCCACGTGTATGTGTACATGCATCTTTGTGTTGCTTTGCCAAATTTATCCACATACTTTTATACACACTGATCAGGACAATCCTAACAAATCCTCTAATGGTTAGCTAGTTGCTAGAAAACATCTCGGACTATAATGATGGAGATTATTTGGGATCACACTGCACTTTTGAGGTAAAGCACTATTACAGATCTATGTCATCACAGCGAATTAAGCACTAAAGTCATATATACAGGAGTCAGTGTATATTAATCTTTGAGGGAGGCATTTTGCCCAACCATAGCAGCCACCCATTTCCATTATCAGGACTTTAGCTTTGTCTGCATCGTTTGTTCTCATATTTACCTTTTAAATTATTACCAGACAGATTACAATAGTAGCTTATTATGAATGTGCTCCCGGGGCACTGGGAAAAGGTCCATGCATACTTTGTCATCTTTGTATTTATTCAGGGAAGAACAAAGGAATACAGTTATGTGGTAGAATGGGTACTGACTATGCATATAGATGCATCTGTATTAGTAATGTGGCTTTATCATCATTTCTTTTTATTTTAGTCATTAAGTACACTTAGATAACAGCAATTTACACCAATTTGCAGTGACAACAGTGATCACTGGCTCAAATCATCCGCACACCATTCTGTTAGTCATTTTTCCTTCTGTGCGGCCTGTAATATCAATGTACAATCCCAGGGGCACAAGTCAACTTATAAAAAAATAGTAGACAAATTGATATGTTCAAGCTCATTTGTGGTTCATTAATCAGTGATATTATACTATATACACAAATTCCATTTGTTGTTTAAAAAAGGGTTATATTCACCATTTATTTTAGAGTGCATAATTGTGATTTCACATTTGATAACAATACCATTACCAAGTCTTATCTGTTCCATTACCAAGACTTTCCATTTCTTTGGAGAACCACAACAGAGCAGCTGTGTCTGGGCATGGTTAAGCTATTTCATAAACAAGTTCATTAAACTCCTTCTTTTTTTGTGTGAATAAATTAAAAACTTAAAGTAAAAACTTAAGTAACTTAAGTAAAAAATTAAAACACCAACACCGCTCGTGCAGCAGCGTTATAATAGACCTCTTGTGTGCAGCACGAGTGTCAGAGGCAGAGTAGATGAATAGGGGGAGGAGAGATTGAGGGCGGGAGAGATCCTTGTATATGAAAACTGTTTTTTTTTTAACATCCTTATCTACTTTGTCTGACGATTCAGAAGTGAATAGTGCCTACACTCTACAAGGGACCACCTGTAAGACGAGGGGAACAAAGAGCTACGGGCTGCACAGTTCTCAGTAAGGATAGAACTGTAGTACATTGCGCTGTGGTGTTTTGCAATGTTTAAAATGTTATAGAATAAGTACTATATATATATATATATATATATATATATATATATATATATATATATATATATCAAAAATATATATATAAACCAAAGCAAAATATATATATATATATATATTTTTTTGCTTTGGTTTGGGTTGGTCTGGCTTATATGCAGTTTTGTCCACAATTTTTCTAGGTTTCAGAAGAGGGATTCATGTTCACTTGGTCCCTTGCTTTCCAAAGGGGTTCAACATCAACTTTTCAAACCTGTACTTTTAAAGGGGTATTTTAACAGTAATTAAATTGAAGTGGGTTAAGTGAGAAGATCCACAGCACCTGACAAAATTACCTGCAAAATTACTGAGAGCGCATGTGTAAACAGAAGCCAATAAATTATCAGTAAAGGTATAAAACAACTTAAATAACGTTTCAGCTTCTGTTTTATATGTTTTTATTATTTTCTATGATTCTTTTGACATGCTGCTAATGAGAAGCACAAATAAAACTCAGCAAAAGCAGCACAGCCCCACTGGCAAAGAGGAATGTTTGTTTTTGTTTTTACTGTTGAGTTTGAACTTTGAGAAGTGTATTTTGTGCATAATTTAGAACTGAAGAAGTGCTGGCCATTCATGTGCAGGATGCCATGTTTTTCTTAACAGGACTTTCATAGCACATGCATCCCTGTAAAATGCTGTCTTTTGATTTGTTAGTTTAGTTTTGTGAGTGAAGACATCCCTGGAATGTATATTGTACTCTAGTAATATTGTACTCAGCATTGCCAGCATAGCAGAGCTTCTGTATTTTCATGCAGAAATTTTAAAAAAGGTGAATTCCCCTCTAACAAACTTCACTTGAGGAAATACAGTAGTGGACAGCTTCTAAGATGACAAACTGTGATTTCCCCTAAACGTAAACGTTGAGGTCAAAGCTGTGTTTAAAACTGCTCCTGAAATAATGCACTCTGTACAGAAAAGGTAAATGAACACTTTAGGAAGGACCTGATTTTCTGCATTGATTACTGATTATATATGGTCTAATCGCCATCTTAGTCTCAATTATAGACAAACACAATCTAATAAAACTAATAACAAGAACAGCTGTACTTTTCATGCCTTTTATTTGAGCACACTGAGAAACATCCACAGTGCAGACAATTAGCAAAAGGTGTTACAATTAAAGAGAACAGATGGAAATGTGGGTTTCACAGATGAAGCCTGGTTAAATACAAACCTGTTGTTCTCGAGAATGGGTTGCGTGAACTATGCATTGATTCGAAAAATCGCTTTTAGAAGACGTGTTATACAGATGCATGGTGTTGGAAAAGGCTACAAAGGTGGCACATCAATCTAGTTTAAAACAAACTCAAATTCAGGACTATTGCTACTCTGCCTAGGAGTGGGAATCCTGTTCCTGGGTCACTCCAAAAGCACAAGGGGCAATTCTAAGAGGTGCCAAAGAACCCAAAGGTATCAGCAAAAGCCACAGAGGAGACTTTACAAACTACAAAACACTTTGTTCATGTTAACACTAGTTCTAAGGGTTAAATTCAAGGGTCTGTTTTTTATTGTTTATATTCGTCTGCATTAGAGACGTTTTTTCAGTATGCTCAATAAAAGACAAGAAAAGTACAGCTACTTGTGTGGTGTAGTTAGAACGTGGTTGTCTGTAATTGGAAACACATTTTATTAGTTATCAATACAGAAATCCAAGTAATTCGAGAGGGTTCACTTACTTTTTCTTGTGACTGTAGCGTATCAGCTAGTGTGTAGTGTTGTTGAATACTTAATAAATGATTCTGCTCTTCCATGCTCATTCCTAAGTTCACTACATGACAAACACTATGTACATCGTTAATTAGTTATTAGAGTTCACACTCTGCATGTCAACAGGGGCAAGTTAAAAACAGCATTGAAATGGAGGGAGGAAGAGGTCCGAATAGGAATAGCTCTTCACCACCGCACCACCTGACTGCTGTAGTCCTCTGTGACACCCATCATCCTCTCTTTGTCCACTCCTTTCCCACTGTCCTCTTCCTGCCCTCTCCACTGCCTGAGCTGTGAGGTCCTCTGCTCCCTCACCCTCCTGCGCTGCTCTCTCCTCTTCTCTCTTTCCCTGCGCCTCTCCTGCTGGTGGCTGTACTGCACTCGCCGCAGGAAGAGCTCGCGCGCATATTCGTACAGCTGCACGTCCAGCGTGTTGAGCTCCTCGATGCGGATTCGAGTGACAGGATCCACGGCCACGCCGGCGGCCCGGGTGCTGTTGATCTGTGTGAAGGGCGCAATGAAGCGCAGGCCAAACGTCCTCTCGAACAGAAACTGCGTCTTGCGCTGGAACTCTGTGAGGCCGAAGAAGGCCATGCGCCGCAGGTTGTGCTTGGCGCTGTCCAGCAGCAGCTCGGCCCGCCGGCCCTCACTCATAGAGGACAGGTTGTAGCAGCCCACTAGGTTCAGATCGGCGAGCATGCGCGTCTGCCGGTTGTTGGCCAGATTGGACGGACAAGCCATGAATTCGGCCAGGGACACCCCTGTCCAGTCCTCGCTGCTGTAGCACGCAGGCAGCTCGGCGGGTGTGGGCAGGCGGCCGTCACACATGTGGAGCGCCGTCTTCCATGTGGCGCCACGCTGCACGTGCTTCCATTCGCTGAGGTAACGGGACACAGGGTCCCGCAGCAGGGTGATATAGTAGAAGTTCCTGCGAATACATTAAAGTAGAAGCCGCAGTTATTAATGGTTATTTCACAAAACAATGGTGTCAATTTTTCAGATTTATTATTTCTCAATCATATCTAAGAAGTTCCTTCAGGACTTTTGACATCAAGTTTGTGTTTATATCTATATGTAAATGATTTTATCTGCTTATGTTGTTTTGCATAACATGAAATACAAACTAACTGAAAGAAAAGTAGGTGAAACGCAATAGTGAAATAGTGAAATAGTGAATGTGGTGAATAGTGAATTCTGTTCAACCTGTATTGTGGTGAAAACTGACAGGATGATATTTGATGTTTTACCTTAAGAATCCACATCCTATTTTAAACCGTGTTTCTTTGACAAAAGCTCGGTGGTGTACAGACGTGTACCATTTTCAATACAGTGTCTTTTGAGGCATTCAGTTGTGGCCTTCCCCTTTACTCAGAGGCCTCCTGAACATTATTCTGGATGGTTTTATATTAAACTGTTTATTTGCTGACCCATTCTTGCTCAAGGTCTAGGCCTTTCTTGAATGTTTTCCTTTTATGACCAGACATAAATGCATAAATGCAGCGGTTTAAGATGCTTTTGAAGATTCTGCCGGATTTCTAGTCTTAAAGGAGGTTCTGTGCACTGGCTCCATTGGTCTATTGAGTATGGACGACCCTTTCCTAAAATTCCTTAAGATACAGACGAATACCAATCAAAATTACCAGTCTTGTTTACACTTTTCTGAACAACATAGTGGGGAAGAGCATAAGCAGATGTGATTAAAAAAGCATTTGTTTGTTGTGACTTGTCTCTGAGATACATTATTCTAATGTAACAGTAAAAGCATGTTGCACAAGTCTGTCTGGGACACACTCTTGTGAAATTACAGCCCTCTCGCTCTATTGTCCTCTATGTCTGCACATTGATGATATCACCTATATTCAGAGCTGAAGGATGCCTCAGCTCTAAACGATAAAGTGATTTTATTCCATCACTTCCAAGTAAATACCCCACACATGCATGTGTATATCCCTCTGTGAACTGGTTCTGATCTGTCCAATTGCCAGCTCTGTGCACTGTGTCAACAATGAGCTACCCAAGTTATATCTGTCTACTATGTCTTAAAAAGTTAGCGACAGTAAATAGATACTGTGATATTCTTGCCAAGCCATAAAACTTTGTAGTGCAGATCTCTTTCCTAAAGAACAATGCAAGTTGTTTTACAATGCAAGTAGCTTTGCTACTGTAAGATAAACAAGGGAAGGAAGTGATGGTTTCGCTCATGCTTTAAAGGACTGAGCAGTAAGTTGGTAACTGCATTTAGGTAATAAACTTTGCAGTTTGTTATTCATTTTTTTATAAGATAAACAATGCCGGTATTACCTCAAAATGGTCCTCCAACCCAAACACACAATAACATGATTATGCTGGAGATTAGTCTGCCCATATGTTTAATGTGAAGATGTTAATCCAATACATTTTTATTGTCAAATTCAGTAAATGCATCCTCTTTGTCCCCTAGCTGTCCATTTCCTACTGGAAAAAAATATGGTGTTCATACAGAGCCACACAACATGGATCTTCCAGCTATTCAGTGACTTCAAGGGAAGTGGAGGGGCTACATTATAAACTCATAGTCAAGAGGGAGAGATGGCTGAAAAACAGCAGTGTATTCATTTTGTCCAAGTCGTTCTTCTGACTTGCTTACTGCTTCTTTATTACAGAAAATGATAAATATCTAAAATTCACAGATGCAAAACAGTTTGTCCTTAATGATTTATCAAAAATATTCCAGCACTGGCTTCTGCCTCCAAAATCAAGTAATTGGTCAAATCAGCATGAGGTTCTCTATAATAGTTGTAACAGAAACGCAAGTTGTGTGGTAGTGTTTCAAGGCTGGGAGCTGGAGAGGTGATGTAGCTCACAGTTTAGCTAAATTTACAAAAGCTTTGCTAGTGTAAGACATACAGGGAACAAGGAAGTGATGGTTTTGCTCATGCTTTAAACGTTCACATTTACGTTTTATTGCAATAACTGTACATGACGCTGATAGCACTTTCTTGAAAAAATACGTTGGTAACTGCATACAGGTAATAAGCTTTTTTTTTCCAATAAAGAAGTGGAACATGTTTGCAGTTTGTTATTAACTGTTAAATGAGATAAACAATGGCAGTATTTCCTTAAAATTGTCCTCCAACCCAAACACAAAATTACATGATCATGCTGGAGAGAAAATAAATGAAGAGCTCTCTTCTTGATAGTCTCGCTCATTTTCTCTTCGCACTACATGGGGAGAGAACATTATTTTTGTCTGACACATTGTGAGGTATGCTGCAGAGTGTAAATGGATTTCCAACCAGACACAACGCCCTCCACAAGTGCAGATAATCATAGAAATAATGTGAATTTGTAGCTTGGGGAGCACAAGCCTGCATGTGTGAGAAGGATCTGAAAAAAAATGAAACAAATAAACATTCACTAAATACGCAAATAAAATGTTTATTTTTTATATTTACTTGCATGATTTTATTTATGTAGTATTTGGTTTTACCTCTGCCTGACTGGACATTGCAGAGAGACACTGACATGTGTAAACGCTGGTAAGCTCACTAACCGATCTACCACTACAATCGTGGATAAACAGCAGCCTAGCATATCTTGCTCATAATGTAGTCGAATCAATACACCTCCTCCTTTGCGAACCTTCTGCCCTTTAGCATTGACCTATTGAAAAAATACCTACTAAAATGTTAACCTGCTCAATAAAGTCAAGCCATGCAAGACATGATCTGAAGATAAAGATCAGTAGGCATACAGCAAGGAGCCTGCTTTATGTATGCATCAGCCACACTGATTTGACTTGACTCATGTGTACAGTGAACAGTATTTCTACCTTAATAAAATATATTTAACCCAATGAACAGAAACATGTAACTGACATGGACATGGTGTTAAGTTATGGATCTGTAGAGGGACCTCTCACATAAAATGCTCACTCTTGAAGAACATCCAAAAGCTCCAAATGGCATGAATTTAGTCATCACTGCAGTAATTTACTAAACACTAAATATTTTATAGCACTAGAAGCATCTGTTTTGTCTAGCTTTGTACAAGTATCAAAGACAACAGTTGTTACAGTAAGAAGTTAAACTACACTGAACAAAAATGACTAACAGTGAAAGAAGAGCGTGAGAGAGAAAGGCAGGGGGTGCATTTCAAAGCTATTAGCTCATATGCTGGGAAGTCAGTTTATGTTTACTGTGTGAGATGTCACATTACAAGACACAGATTCTTACAATTAATCTCATAAATATGGAACAGGAAGTCCTCATTTTCAAATTAAGAAGCTCCTTCACTGACAGTGCGTGCTAATTAATCTCTTGAAATTGCTTTCCAATTACACCATCTAATTAGTCAGCTCAAATTCTATTAGTGTGGCTCAGAGAACAGACAGTCCTCTCTCATTACACTTCCATGCCCTTGCTAAAGCAACATTTCAAATCAGCTCAAGCAAAATAGATTCTTTCTAAATCTGGCACAACACATTCCTAATGAAGACACTGAAATGCACATGTAAACAAACACAAGCACACAGTTATAGTTTTTGTAGCTGTCTATCATATTCCTAAAATAGTTAACTTGGTCTTCGTTCTCTAATAGGGCACTCTCACTCTTAATGCAGTCAGAGCTTCATCTTCATGTTGACAGCCTCTAATGCGGAGCTCATTTTAGATGTCCTTGATGCTCCAATTAATGAAGAAAGTTCATTTAAAAACAAACAATAAAAAACAAGAAGTAAACAAAAGCACAGAAAGACACATTATCCATACATGTTGAAAGACACAAATGAGCTTTCTCTACTTTACATAACATTTACATAATAATTATTTTTACTTCAAATAGATAACGTTAGCATGTAGCCTTGAGCATAAATACAGATGCGATTTCTATTAACAGATACATACAAGCCTGTCCTCTGTATTCTGGAGATCTGCTTTGATTTACTGTGTAACTCAATGTGCTGCTTTAAAAGAAGCGTGTAGAGGGAGCATTAGGGGTCCATTAGGCGGAGTAGGGTGTGAGGGAGTGGACTAGTGCAGGATCTAATATGGTTAGTGAAACTGAGAGGTTTTCAAATGTCTGTAGCTGGTGGAAGAGATGCTCACTTAAATGGCCTTAACTGAGAAAAGTAATCAGACCCATCAGAATCTCACAGACACTTTTTGTTATTGTTGCAGGCTAAAACACCTGACCTTAAGCACAGACAGTTAAAGTGGTATAGTATAAAAGTGGGAGTCTTTTTTAAAAGTTTCAAACGTGCTTTCATGTGAAACATTCAGCAAGGGGTTTTCTACATCTATTGCCGAATCAATTTTTTACACATTAATATATTAATATTGCAAACGTTTTCAGCTCTTACAAAAATTAGGGTCGGTGGAATTTATCTGAATAAAGTGTGTGCTTGCCCTGCTTCAAAAATCATCAAGCTCTTCTCAGATTCACATCTACAGATCATCGTTATAGGCTTCTATCAATAGTTTCCTACATTGGTTTGCTGATATGCTCCAAACAGTGTTCACTGGTTTTTACTGGTAACAGTAACTGATTTTCATAGATCTATTTCTCATTGTTACTCTTCCTCTTGCTCTAGGGAGTTTTCTTCTTGCCAGCCCTGGTCAGTGGTGGACAGTAATGAGGTAAAGGCAATTTGTTATTGTACTTAAGTAGTTTTTTTGTATCTCTACTTTACGGAGTATTTCTATTTTGGGTTACTTCTTACTTTAACGCTGCAAAATTTCAATGTCAAAAATCTCACTTTTTCCTCTTCTACATTATGGGAAACTGTGGTTCCTTTGGCACAGTGAGCACATCAATCAGTGTACAGTGTGCACTTAGTTTTGACCTTCGGAACAGAGTTTGATTCTTTATTTTATGTCTTTAGTGTTTTGTGCTTATGACCAACTATTGTGCTCTTGGACCAAGAATGACACTAGAGTCCTTTCAACTAAAATTGACAAAACTGATAATAGGACATTAAAACCATAATAATTCATGCTTCTTTTACTTTATATACTTAGGTAAGTTTAAAGGTAAATATTATTATACTCTTATTCAAGTGGAGATCTAAAGGGAGGACTTTTAATGGAGAAATATTCTACCTTGGGTATCTCTACCTTCACTCAAATACATGGTTTGTGAGCTTTGCCCACCACTGCCCTTGGCTTGCTTACTGGGACTTGGACCTCAATTTTCTGTATAGCTGCTGAAGAAAAGTGTTATATTACAGACAATCAAACCCAACCTCTGCTTGCTTTCTGATCCTGAACCCACTTACGACAAGACTTATTTTAAAAATGGCTTTTTATGACAGAAAGTTATTGAGATGCCATTATTTTATAATCCCACCCAATATACTAACTGGAACCTTTCATTAATATTACATACTGCTGTGATATTCACTGTTTCTTACTAATGTCTTCAACTGGAGGCAGCTAAGGACTGATAAAACAAGACACTATGCTACCCAACACGGTGAACAGGATGTAACTGTTATCTGTCTCATGCACTGGAAAAGTATCTATATTCTATATTTGGCTTGTTTGATTAATGCTATGTGTCACTGGAAATAAAATACAAGAAACACAAATGTATGTGACAGTAGGAGATGGGACAATCGTGCTTCTGTTTTCCGATATTTATTTTCTCTCTAATAACTAAAATCCATATGGTCCTGAGATCACATTACCTGAGGTAAATGTCATAGTTACTTACAGATGAAAGATATGTGTGTCTAGTGGGTGCCTACAGGCTGAAATTAAGCCCATCTTTTAGTCACATAGTGTATTTATTTGCACATTTATTTTTCACTGGAGGATGAAAAACACGTACAGAGCAAACATCAGTGCACTATTGGTCAAAGTCCATTTGCTGCCAGACTAAAATCAGATTTATTGTTCTAAAGACAATAAAAGTAAGAATTGGGGATAGATGTAGATTTATGTTAATTTATGCAAAAACTGCACATTTTAGGCCTTACATCTTAAACTTTACTCATTCACATGTCTATTTAACACAAGTATTCATACTGAAACTGTAGATACTATTTCATTTGTTTCTCACTTACAGTGCGACTGCAAATTTACTCACTTACGTTTACATATCTGCAGACATATCTATAAATTAAAGGATACATCTGAAAAATATAGTGGAGAAACATAACGAGTGTAGCTGCATCCAGGTATGTATACAATATGAATATGTGCAGTATGGATGTGGTATGTGGCATATGTGGTATGTGGTATAGAATGCTCATTATTCTCAGTTGACCTTGCTTTTGTATAAAGATGGTAGGAGATAAATCTAGGTGCCAGTAATTCAGTTCATTTTAAATTCCTGTGATGTTTGTGCATTAGTGCAATATCTAGGCAACAACTGAAAAGCAACCATTTTTCAGGTGACTGAGAATATCAATGCAGGACATTTTGAAACTGTGTCAGCAAGAATGGTCTGTCCACAACTAACAAAGATGTTTCGGTAGGGTTGCCGTGCATAACCCCCTCGTTACAAAGACAAATGCACACTTGAGAGTTTTGTGGTGCATGAACCATAGGCACTGCGCTACAGAGAAGTGGAAAAGAATGAAATGCTCAGAGGAGTCATTCTACACTACATTATTGACCAGCAGGCGAAAGCATGTGTAGCATACTCTAAGAGAACAGTACAGGGCGGAATGTTTGATCCTTCTAATAAGGTGGGGGATTAGGGTCCACGTGCCCCCTTAAAAGGAAGGATCACTGAAGATCAATACAAATTTATTTGCACTAAACAAATATGAAGGAACATTTCTCTTCTGATGAGAGTGGTCCTCTTAAGGATAACAATGCCTCTATCCATCAAGCATGCGTGGTCACTGAATGGTTGGATGAGTATGAAAATAATGTAAGTCATAAGATATGGCCTTCACAGATACTAGACCTCAACCCAACTGAACATCTGGGGAGATTTTAGACCAAAATGTTAAACTGAGCTCTCCATCACTTTCATTAAAACACCAACTGAGGGGATATCTTCTGGAAGAATCCACACAGTATAGTTCAACTATGTTGTAGTATCTTCGAAATAAAAAAGAAAAAGAAAATCATGACACATTACTAAAATACTTTTTCCAATATTTGCATATTCAAATAAAAAAAATCTACAAATGTGCATATTTTTCACTTTACATCTATTTATTTGTTCTGAGAGAGTGTACTTGACTATAGTATATATTATATACTGTTTGAAAATGAAGATTTTGATTCTTAATCTAAAACCTGAAACTCTGTACAGCAGGGAGCCATTTAGCTCAAACTTTATCCTGACCTAATCAGCACCTCACCTCTGTCAGATGTAGAAACAAGGCTGTATTGATTGTGGTGAGTGTTGGCTGAACATGATGCTTTGTCTTTGGCCCCCTCACGAGGGCAGGCCTGAGGAAATGAGGGCTGTGCAATCGATACCACAAGACAATTTTCCTTCATTAGCATCAAGGACACAGATGTCATTAAATAGTCTGTTCTTAGAAAATGGTTAACTAACTGATGAGACCAATCAGGAGTTTGTTCTTTCCCAGAAGACAAAAAAAAACTAAAAATACTGAGATATCCAATAACACACAGCCACATACTCATTTATATACTCAGATGCACAATAACTATTCTGTCAAAATCTTCTACCACTATTGTTTTCATTACAGTTTACTAAATCATTTAAAAAGTCATAACAAATCTGAATTACCATAACACCTTGTTACAGGATAGCTGAGTGCCAGTTGGAATAAAAACTAAAGAAAACTGGAACTGAAAATGCCATGTGGTTTATTAGGTCCAAGTGTCAAGTGCAGTGGATTACAAAAAAAACCCCAAAATAATCAAGTAGGGAAAAACACAGAAACTAAAAGGAAAAAAAACCCAAATTAACTAAACAAGTGGGTACAAGTATATTCCATAGGTTTTTCGGGCATAGCACTTCTTAAACAAACAGATTCACCCACCAAGCCAGTCTCCCCAAAATGGCTGCAGTCTGCTATTTAAATAGCCATTAAGTTTTCGGATTAGCCCAACTACAGGTAAGTTACAGGTAAGTTTAAAACTGGAAGCATTCATCCTTAACCTGTCCAAGGAAGCCAAATAACCTGCCCCCCCCTGTTTAGCATGGGAAATGGAACGATCCCATTGTGATCCCACCCCCAGACTACATTTCCCAGCAGAAGTCGGGGCTCGGGTCCTTCGGCTCATGGCAGGCTGCCGGCATGCTGCAACAAACCGGTGAGACAAACTCCACAAAATCCACAGTATCCATTATAAATTCTCTCTCCCCATGGAACGGACGAGAGCTCTGTTACACACCTTTTTACAGATTATGCTGATGGTCTTCCTCGTGTGCTGATTGTCCTCTGTGTGCTGCCAATACAGTGCCACCTGCCAAAGCAGGGACTCTACAAGACCACTGAAGTTACCCTGTGGTTTCTCCCACGAAAACATTAGCAGCATATGCATTAAGTGCTGTAAGCCATGAAGCTGTTGCAGATTGGGTGAATTGCTCAAGCACTTCCACATACGTGACAGATTTGATTAAGATTTGGGTCATTTAGAGGTCAACACCGTAAACATATCATATCCTCAAACCTTTCCTTAACAATGTGTGCAATGGGCCAGTATCCTGCTGAGAGAGACCCCTGCCATAAAGGAATACTACTGTAATGATGGCAAGTGTCATATACATTAATGCCCAGAGTTTTCCAGAAATTTCTTGGAGAATCACACTCCCTGACTTCTTATGGTGAATACCTGTGCCACACCCACCTCAACATATCTCACCAATATGCAGACACATCTACATCCCCAGCAGGGTGTGAGGCATTCTGCGTTGTCTGTTTTGTCCTAAACTCAACAGTGTGCTTGGCACTAAACTGGGTACACTTAAGTGACGGCTGATTAGGCAGGCTACATGAATTTAATGTAACAACAGCGTGATACAAAGTGGTCAGTACAGTTACCTCACCGTGATCTGCCATAGGAAAAATGTCAGAATCCTAAAACATCATTGTTCTGGTCCTTAAAAAATCTGCCTTTTTGCTCCTTTACTTCCGTCCACTGGCACAATCTTTCATAGCCTTTAACAATCTTTCGGACCTTCATATATCCTTCCCATTCAAAACAATGATTTTGCTTGTTGTGTGAGTCATTCTTTGAGACTGGAAAGCATGCTGTGTTGGTAAGAGTCTTGCACTCTTGGTGGGGGGACAAATGCAAAATAGATTAGTAAGATGTTTGTTCAAATTCTTACAATTGTAATGAGCTTGGCCATTTGGATAATGCAACTGAATTACAATTCAAATTTAATATGCTGCTGCCTTGCTTATGTCACTTGGCATAGTACAGAGTACAGCAAGAATTTATGTATGACTGCAAGCTAATGGGACTGCCTATGTCTCTGTTGTGATCTAATCTGTGAATTATGCTTTAATTAACAATTGAATATAGACATCAAAGCTTTGGTCTGAAGCCCTGGAATTAAAAACATTTTGAGCTCGAAATTATACATTTTCTGTATTCGCCTAAAACAATATATTACCAAATATATTCTCTCAAATAGTAAACAAAAACATTACTCACCTGTGCCCTCCACGAGCACCAACAACAGCTGCGATTCATTTTGGCATAGACTGGACAAGGTCCTGGATGTAGCCTTTGTGACATGACACAGATGATCAGGAGGATTCAGAGCTGTAGTGTGCAGCGGTACACTAGCAGCAGTTTCTGTGTGAACATGCAGTGATTTCCAGTACAGAATCAAACCTGTGTCTGCAGCGTTGCCTTAGGGCCCAAAGATCACAAGCATTTATTGCCCATCAGCCCTGACCCTGGTTGAGCCTTTTCATGATATTATGTACCGTTGATGGTGGGATGCAATCAAGTTCTAGAATGCTACATCAGACAAGAACTCCAGCAATTGGTCACCTCACCTTCCAGACTTTTACAGACTGTTAATAAACCAATAGGCCATGCTGCATAATGGTAGACATGGCCCTGTCCCAACTTTTTTGAGATGCGTTGCTGCCATCAAGTTTTAACTAAATGAGTTAATAAATTTTATTTGCAAATAACAGCAAAATGTCTCACCTTTGACCTCTGATATGTATTCTACTTTCTATAGTAACTCTGTAAGCAAATCACTGCATTCTGTTTTTATTTACATATATTTATATTTCACTCAGCGTCCAAACTTTTTTTGGAATTGGGTTTGTATTTTAATGTATTGTATTTTAACAGAAAGGTTCTATTGGTAGCAGCTATGCTTTAAATATAAACCAAGAGATAATTTGACATGTGCAGCACTGCAACTCTAGCTTGAATATACAGGCAGTGTCCTGACTGACTAGGCTGACAGAAGATTTAAAATGTCACTTACATTCACACTTGTAAAAATGAAATTCTGAGTTAAGAGTGAGTTCAGATCATTTTAAAGCTGTATTGGCTCAGTTCACACAAAAACTGCTGCTGGTGTACCACTGCTCACTACAGCTCTGAATCACCCTGATCGTCTGTGTCATTTTACAAGGGTTAATCTACGCAACTCAAAGGACAGACCAGATGGACACTTTATTTTTTCATACCACAGTGAGGCAATGACAGACAATGGCGGTAACGACTCTCTCACACTCTCTTCATCTCTGACACACATACAAGGACATAAAATGGACAAGAAAATACAGAAGATGGTGATGAAATTCCAAACACAGAGGCATTGTGAATAGTCAGTCAGCCCCTGTGTACTGCAGTGCTTTGAGAGAGTGCATGTTTCTTTCAGTTGCGTCGCCACTTGAGAAATCGGAGCAGATGGCAGATTTTACAGTCAATCAGGCATGCGGCAAGGCTCGAGCCATATCAGCCGCCACAGAGGCTACAGAAGAAGCAGCTTGCCGTAACCATACAGACAGCGAAGCACGAAGTCCCCTAAAGGCCGTCTTTAACCCTTCTGCGTGTATGCGCTGACTCATCGGCTGTTAGCTGCAGTAGTCTGGGGCGCCCTGGGCACCCAACAGGCATGGGTATAGAGAAAGAAAGGAAAACGTAGCTGGATAAAAACCAAAGTAACATGAAACTCGCCCACCTGCAATTTACTACAATCCTATTAGCTCAGGGTAGAAAGATCAAAGCCCTCTACTGGTGACACATGCTATGATATCTCCTCATAAGCAGTTGTCTTATAGTAAGGACCAACATAGCTCCTCTGTAACCATTGCTATCATGCATCAGCGTCATTATCTTGTTTCACAGATCTTCCCTCTGTTAAATCCCACTCTTTATTCTCACTTGTAAGCATAATAATCGACATCCGAATGCACTGCATACAAGAGCATATTGTAGTGACTCTTGCTCGTTGGACAGAAAGTGGGGATAATTCCCATTCAGCCTAAACTGAAACTGTGACCATCTTTGTTCAGATGTGCTACATAACACTGTATCTTTAAAATACTACTCTACGGAGGTGGACAGTCTTGTTGTAGCTACCTGTGATAACACATGTAGGTTAGAAGAAACGATGAGGATATTAGTTCAGGTACAAGAGCAAAAATTACATCTATCCTAACAGTGACACCTTTTACACCAGGAATGTCCAGTCAGGCCTGCAGCTTTTTATTCCAGGAGCACAGAAGTGTGTACATATGAGTGTGTATAGCAAATGTAATACTAATCATAAATACCCCCCTAGTACTTTAGTGTACTTAATATACGTGTACTAATGTGCACTCCGACTGTGAAGTTGTTAAACCCCGTGACCCCCATGCGGCTGACTGGTAAGGTCTGTTAGGGTGGGTAGACCAATATGGATGGACAGGACTAAAACTGGAGTGCACAAACACGTAGTTTATTGACACGACGTAGTACAAGAAACAAACACTGAACAAAACGAAACATAAACGAGAAATAAAGTATTTACACTGCATACTAAATATCAGGCTTAGCTATAGCATGGGAAGCAGCCGCGAGGCTGTATCCCAATGTCCTTTATAACTTCCCACACTACCAGCTTCTAGTGTCAGGGGGAGAGAGAAAAAATCTCCTAGAAGCCCTCAGGTCTTAAACCCGAAGCCCCGCCCTTGGAGATCCCATTCCCTACTAAGGGGTTACAATACTGCAGTAACATACACAAAACGAATATCAGCGCTCAATACAAACAACCTAGGTTAAAACAAATCATTGCTAGTATACCATTGTCTGGGCCCATCAACTTACAAGTTAATTATTCACTTTTTTTCCCCACAGGATTTTAAATGATGAAAAGAACCCGCCCCCGTCCTTTCTCCCCACCGGTGGATCCTCCCGATAAGGATAAGGTAAGCGGGCCTCCCTGCTGTCCCTCTTTTGCCAATCCTCTTTAACAGGAAGACACAGGTAAGTACATCTATACACACATTCTACTGTATAGGTTGTTCTATATACATTCTATATAAGCTGGTTCTGTGCTGGGACTGGAGCTGGAGTCCTTAACACCACTGGCAGAGAGGAGAGCCCTCAGCAAGCTGCTGCACATCATGGACAATGTTCACCATCCTCTGCACACCACGATCATCAGGCAGAGGAGCTCATTCAGTGGTAGGCTGCTGTCCCAGTCCTGCTCCACAGACAGACTCAGGAAGTCTTTTGTCCCTCAGGCCATAAGACTGTTCAACTCCTCTCAGTACAGCAAATGAAAAACTCTGGACACTCTTTCCTTCCGGTCACTCCAATAGACACACCCCCATCTCTGCACACACTCCCTCCTCTGGACACACCCCCATCTCTGCACACACTCCCTCCTAAATGCCCTATTTCTATTTATTTCTATTTATATTGTATTATTCTACTCCATTCTGTACTGTTTACACATTTTGCACTGATAAATTATTTATATTACTGCGTATTTGCACTGTCTGTATGGCTGACAACAGCCATCTTCTTAATTTGCTTAGCAAATTGTTTACCACTACCTCCATTTATACTTTATACCTTACCCAGACACTAAGGACTCTATTTTTATTCTTTCATACTTTATATTGTATCTCTGTCTCTATTTGTACAATCTATCTTGCTTCTGTTGTTACTTCTGTATAGTTTGTATATCTGCTACTGGATGCCTTGAATTTCCCTCTGGGATCAATAAAGTATCTATCTATCTATCTATCTATCTATCTATCTATCTATCTATCTAGGGGCTGGTATGCACTGGTGATGGGGTAGGCCTCACCTTACCACATCACACCGACATAAAAATTTATTACATTTAATGTGCTAGAGTATTTTAAAGTATTTTATTATGTACTTAAGTATATTTAAGCGCATTATTTTGATGTCTCAAAATAGTACAGTAAGGTACAATTAGTTTCATTTAAATATATTTTTAATGTATATATTTAGTATATTAATTCCTTATTCACTTCTATTTCTGGTTAATTGGTACTTATTTTTTAAGAGCTAGCAGCTAACTTAAAATGCTTTATACAAGCTAATCTCTTTCCACTCTATGAGACTATACCAGCACACAAAGAATTACCCACTGTGTCACTGCCAAAGTTTTTTATAGCATATCCAGTTTTGCAACTGTATATGAGGTCATATGTTATATGAGGGCAGACATGTGTTCCATATGATTTAGCATGTAGTAAATTATAAAAAGTATTATTACTGATACATGTATATGTGCATATAAAAACCATCCGACCAGCCTTTAGAAGGTTAGTATGCTAGACGCAATAAAAAGTGGCATTATGCCAATGTAATTGTAATCCTCTACATGAGGGCAAATATAGACATGTCTGAATTAATTCATCAATGCCATGAAGATGTTATTTACAGCTTGGCTAGCTTGAAGAACCATCCCTTCTTTCCTGAAGGCTGTCACACAGGCATCTCAGTTTCCACACTTTGCTCAGGATCAGTTCCCACCTAATTAGGGGTGTCTGCTAGCTTCCTAGGTTCCTTAGTAAAATGATCACATCTTTAAATGCTGCATTTTAGACGCTGGAATGCAATTGATTTTGTAATAACAAGCACAAGCACAAGTTTTCCAGCTTGTGGGTGATCAGCTAATTTTCCAGGAAACGCCATAAAGAGATAATTGAGAGCAGTCATTAATAGGTGAGCATAAATCAAACCTGACAATGACCTATTGCCCCTGTTTAATGGTGGGGAATTTCTCAACAGCCCATTAAAGCTATCACTACCACTTTTCTCCAGCCATTGCCTCCTGAAGGGCAGGTCTATTAGGTGCTAAACCAGCATCTGACTTGACCATGTCATGGAAAACAGGACTACTTAAAACCACTGTGAAGCTTTTAAGCCCAGGTGCAGTAAGAAAAATCACCCAAATCCTGTTATACATATTGATACAAGGGACTACTCTAAACAGTAGTTTTAGCCACACCTACCGCTAACAGTACGTATATTGTAAAATGTAACTAATTTACATAATGCAACTATATTGACTATAATGATGGCACTGGTCAACAGTATGTGATATTGTGAAAGCAACAACAGCTCAGAGGAAGACCTCTTTACAGAGCAAAGCTCTGACAAATGAAGTGAATTGGATTCATTATACTAGAGTCACATACTGCCTCTAGTAGCAAAATTAACACAATTACTATATGAAATAGGCTTTCATGGCCGGGCAGCTGCACACAAGCCTAACCCAATATGGGAAACAGTTCCATTTGTTCCACCCAAAAAATATACTGCATGGAAAAATCATTTCACCTCATTGAAGCTTCTGGTTGGTAGTGAGGTTAGCTTTCATCAGTTTTGAACTTGAGGTCAGTAACAAGAACACAAATAGAAATGACAGCTAAGCTAAAAAACGGCTTGCATATAACTTTTGTTACAGAAATATAGTAGTAGGATTTGACTAGCTTGCGTTAACATTAGCTATTTAAGTTATAAAAAGCATTACAAGTTGTGTGTTGACTTTCCATGGATGTTCTCCCCATGTCTATGTGGGTTTCTTGCTACAGTCTAAAGACAAATATGTTGTTAAGGTAATTGGAGATGCTAAACTTTCCCCCTAGGTGTGAATGTGTACGTTTGTGTATCTGTCCTGTGATGGACTAACTTTTGTCCAGTGAGTGCTGGGATAGGCTCCAGCACCTCCCACAACCCGGAATGTAATGTCTTAATAAGAGGACGCTAGTACAAACAGGGGGTGGCAGGTGACAGATAAGTGTAGTTAATGAATTAATGATAAATGTGAAGGTTTGTGCCCTTTATCAAGCATTTTATTCAGACAGAAAACTTAGCATAACCATTATCAGCAGGACCCTAATGCAGCAATAGAAGAGGCAGCAGGAGAAGCATGTGGAGCTGCAGGGTGTGCAGGGTGTTGAAGTTTTAAAATTAATTACTGTTTGCAATGGATTCAACACAAAAAGAGCGTGGAGGGATGGAGGCTGGTTTCAGATGATGCTCCACACCAGTACATATACAGCATTTTACTGCCATAGCTATAGTGGAATCCCCTTATAACTCGAAAAATATATTTTCCGATATACATTTTACTGAAATGTATAAAACACCAGCTGAATTCTCTATTAGGTTGAAAAATACTGGAGCTTTACTGTAGTAGAATGATATGAGGACTCCACGTCATGACTGCATCTGTATGAACTCTTTATGTACATCAACATATATTCTGTCCTCTTTCTCCTCCTCTCTTTCTCTCTCTCTAACCATCCACCTGTATACATACATGCCAAAAGAAAGGGAGAAGAGGGGCGATGAGGATATTGCTCGCTGACTGATTCAGCTCATTTCGGCAACAAAAGGCTCAGCTAGGGAGGGGTTTTGCTTTGATCCATTTTCATTAGATAAGAGCTGCAGACAGGACTTGCTGCTACGCTCCCACATGCTGAGCTCACATGCAAAAACTCATCTCTACAGCTCGCAGTGTGTGTGTGTGTGTGTGTGTGTGTGTGTGTGCAAATGCATGAATATCTGCAAGAATCAGCTCCTTTTTGGCATCATAGCATTAATTTTTCCTGAGGGAATAGTTTACTGAACTCCAGCGTTAGTAGGACAGTGAGACGTGTACATGAAAATGACCTTATCTCAGAATAAGGGAAAAACAGAAAACGGGGCGGGGGTTCTCTGGAACATGCACAAATCTGGGACAACACCAACAGCAGTAAAGGGAATGCTTGAGGTTTTTCAACCTAATCCCTGTCTGCCATATCTCTAGCATAACAACAATTACCATGGATGATAGTATCTCTGTATTCGGTAAAGAACAGAAGCACATTAACTCAAAACATTCTTGTAATAGAAGCTGATGGGAAGACATGTTAGCACCTGCTTATTGGCATGTATTGTAAGTGTGCTCGGAGTTACAGATTCTTTGTTCTCATATAAAACACAGGAAACCCATGTGCTTTACATGCAATAGGCAGCGAGAGTGTATAATGCTGCTATAATTATTTAATTAAAGCACATTCATCCCTTCATCCCCCTTTCAGAAGGGTTACTGCATAGTAGCTTTTGTGAAGGATGGAGAGGAATGCAACCTTTGTGGTGTTGTGTCTCAGGTAACTGTCATGCTGTGACAGATTAAATGTTCATGTTCAGTGCCACCAGGTCTCCAAGGCAAACAAAGTGGGTTTAAATCACAATTTTCTTTCAAGTACTTGACATGTCTCGCTTTCCTGACCTTAATACTGTTTTGGTTATTTATTTAATGGTGTCTTGCTTTATTTATCACTGCAGGAGTTCTGGCATACCTATCAGTGGAGCTTTTACATACACACATGCACACACAAACACACACACACATTTTAGCCACACAGTTTGTCAACACAAAGGAAAAATATTCATAGTAAGCTGGAGAACAAACTGAAAGTCTAGAAGGCTGTTTATTTTAGAGCCCTATTTGTCCATTAAAGCAGTAAGTAACTAACAGCCATGAACAAGGTCAAAGTTTACTTATATAGCACATTTTACAATCCATGTCAAAGCCCCAATGGGCAAGCTGAGGGCAACAATGGCAATGGCAAGCTCCCTAAGAAACGTTAGGCATGATAAGCAGACTGGAGGTAGTTCTTCAGTTTTGACCCCCTTGCCTTGTGCACTCCTCTGTTGTGAATTTTAAGGTGGCTTGTGAGTTTAAATTTGCAGACTTCTCAAGTTTGGCACAGGGAAGTAGCTTGGTGATAGTGTAGTGGATGCTGTAACCTTTCATATGTTCCAACCATCTATGAGACCTAAAAGGTTTTGTGAAAGTTTTATCTGAGTGTGACATGACACTGTGCACAATAACTGTGAATATGTTATTATTAAGACCTTTCTTTCTTTTGTTTGTCAGCTTGTTTGTTGATTTCAATGAAGAGCAACTTTGTAATCCTGCATTACTCTAAGTGAATGATATAATGCCCCACCTATAGAGCAATTACCGTTCCATAGAATTTATGCCTTAAATATCACTGTTTTAGTTCTTCCACTGTCAAGAACCTTTGGGTGTGTGATTTCACCCTGCCAGGAAATGTTTTGAATAAAGGCTTTGCATGTTAACCTTTCAAACAGTGGACTTACAACCTGTATATCTTTGTTTTACTTTTTATATATGCCTTTTATCTGTGAACTGAACTGAATTAAAAACAACAGACTTGTTAACAAAGGTCCCTGTTAACAGAAGGCCCTATCCAACATAATGGTAACAGATTATTCCTTGAACAGCACAATACTACTGAGGTTGTGCCATAACTCTGTAATGCCTTTATTAGGAGCTCCAGGTCTAAGCAGATTTCCTCTAATTTAAAAATTTACTGAGTTTCCAAAAACCACGGATATCATGCCCTCGATCCTGGGCCAATGGCACTCAAACTTGACTGGAATTGTTTTATAATCTTCAATACTCCTGTCAAAAGGCTTTCTGGCACTCAAAGGAATTCTGTGTGACATGAAATACACTATGGAGGAGTGCATTGATCTGTGAAGGTGAAGCATGCTTCACACACAGTATAGACACACATAAACATTTCTAGTCACTTGAGCACACACACATACACACACACACACACAACACAGCTCTGTTATGGACACACTCAAACACCCACAATACACTCACACACAAACATACACCTTAGCCCCTGACACTCATTTTGAGAGAGATAAAGCGGTCTGCCTGCTAGGAAGCAACTTTTGATAGCAGATGCCAGCTGGCTGGCACTGCATTTCAGACTGGCACACATTCTAAAATCTGCACAAAGATGCTGGCTCTCAGTTTTACTTTGGCCCACTTTGATCTGTCCGACTGGCAGAGGAACACTCTGTTCCACACCAGACGGCACGTTGTTAGCGGTCCGAGGCTAAAGCTTCAGCTTGGTCAACCGAGGCCTCGAACTCTCACCTGTTACAGGTGGAAGTTGCAGTTTTGGAGGTGTATCATCCCAAGCTCAGATAAATGAAAATGATGCTCTGTGCTTCATAGTGCATGGCTTTTCTTGCAGGTCATTTTTCATATTTAGACAGGTCTGACAGGCTGTAATTCAGAAATGCGGTTAAAATTTAAATAACTACTGAGTGCACCCTTCTTTTCCTGGAATCTTGAGAGCACTGCACGAGAGGGGAAAACACAAGTGCAGGCCAGAGGGAAGACAAATGGAACCTTCACCTCTGTAACAAAAATGGAATACATAAGTGGTGTTAAAAAATGAAAAGCTGCGTATATGCTCTGGAATGAGAGTGCATATTAGAACTCGACTGCATATGATCTTCTGTACGCCTTCTATAGAGAAACAATGTGTTCAGGAGTGGAGAGCGAGAGAGAGAGAGACAGACCCTCGGGAATAGCATTCTACTGCATCTTTTCTTTTAGCACTTGAGTAAGAAAAGCGAGAACAAACCATGTGCAGAGGTGTAGGCTTTCCTTGTAAGAGCAGACTAGTGGGGTGTGTGTGCCTGTGTGTGTGCGCGTGTGCATATGTGTGTGCTACTTGATACTACACATGTATCAGTTTCACTGCAGCCAGTACAGTGTTCCTCACTGCTGATCACAGACCTTAGAGTAGGCTATTCTGGGAAGCCCAGGGAATGTCTTGGGGGAATAGGGTCTGGAGGTAAAGGAGAAAGATGAGAATTTTACAGCAAGATAATAAAAGATATTTACTTAATTCCCAATTTACATCATGAAAAAAAGAATGAAGGAGTTGGATCTTCTCCAGCTCTCAATGATTTACATATTTTCTATATTTATTAGGATGACAAACTTTGTTTTGTTTGTTTGTTTTCTCTGTGTAAGTGTATTACCTTTTTTCTCAGATATACTTAGATTTTGCAGTAATGTCTCTATTAGCCATTTTAGTTATATATGAGTAAGAACCATGGTGTGTTTAAGAAGTTGATTGAGTCCATCTTAATGTCACTTTAAAGCAGGAATAATGCCAGTGACAGCTGTGGAAACACCTGTTTTGGAAAAAGGACAAAGTTTGAATTTTTGCTGGAAGAGTTAAAGTGGTAGTAGGGTAATGTTACTCGTTATCTATAGTTGTTTGTCTTTTGTGTTCACTGATCTGTGAAGGTGAAGGAAGCACAGCATGCTTCATGTATTCCAGCATGCTTCATATACAGTCTAGACACATAGTTCTGTTAAATATATGTTTCCTGTGCCTATAAATATTGTAACATCCTGCTATAAGCTAGCAGAGAGCCATGGCTGTGCAGAGGCATAGCCATTTACAGAGCCCCCTGTGAGAACAGTGGACTAGTATAACAGTAAGAGTTTCTATAAATCTTGGCAATAGCTCGGACTGTTAGATATACATCATTGCTGTCAAAAGAAAAACATGTATCTCCATTTTTGTAAATTTTCCTTGATGCATCATTTATTCATGAGCACATGTACATGTACATTGTAAAGATTTTATAGTGAATGGACAAACAGAAATGGCCCAAAATTATTCTGGTTCCATTGACTTACATTACAGTGAAATAGATGTTTTTGCACAGTACTGTACATCTATGTGTGTGTGTGTGTGCAAATATGTAATGGCATTCATGCCTAAATCTCAGCATTACTTAACAAATGTAATTTGCACTTGGAAACTGGATTATAGTCAAAGCTCTATCTAAGTGGCAAACACCCATGCCACTTGGACTAGTGTCAGTGCATCGCAGTCACTTCGTCTTATATGCTGCTCTCTCTCTCTGACTCTCTTTTTCTGCAGTAGCTCTTAAGTTGATTGGTGGCCACCCTCCAGTCATTTGTACATCACTTATTGATTGTCATGGTTCAGTTGAAACAGGGCTGTGCTGTTAAACCAACCTTATTCTTCTCTTACAGGTGACTGAAGGCCAGAGCAAATCACTTGGATCCAGTCTGCTGCTACACGCCCATCCGCCACATTAAAATACATGAATCAGAAATGTCATCTCTGTCTGCATTCCTGTGATAAGAATGCACCCTGTGCCTCACACATGGCCAGCTTAATCAGCTACATTCAGCCTAAAATGCCATTCACAAATGGAATCGGATAATAATCTGGAAGCAAGGAAAATATTACAATAATACAACAGAAAATATTATGCCAGTGTAACCTCTATGAACTTGATGAATGTGCTTGAGTTCCGGCTAATTACATTTTTATAATATCATGTGCATACTCTAGACAACTCCCCTCTGGTTTCTATCCCCTGCAGAATTAAGAGTTCTGATTTATGGTGCCACTGCATAAAGCAGATTTCAATTACAATCCTTTCAGTTTGGTGTCTTTGTTTTGTAATTATAAAAATAAATTTTACACACAGGAATATTGATGAATGAAGGCCACACCAGTAGTGAATAATAATGGATCAACAAAAAATTAGAAGAAAAATTAGAAGACCATGACAGCCAATGATGCCAGTTATCTTTAGCGTGTTCGGGGGACGTGCCACTCATATCAAAGCCCCAGATTTGACTATAAATCTGGACGGTAATCTCTACTTAATGATATGACATCTTCTCTAGCCGACACTAATCTTCCTAAAAGAATCTGCAGATTACAAGCATCTCCTGAATTTTTCACTTGTATAGCTCTTATTAGCATCTGACCGCAGTAAGAGTGCATGCTCATGTAGAATAAGGTTAATGCTCATATACATCCACCCATACAAAATTACATACCTGTCATGTATAGAAAGAAAGAACAATAAAGAGAAAGAAAGACAGAAGAGGCAGTGAAATGATGATATTGCTTTTTCACTTTTGATTCAACCGTTTCTCATTTTTTGAAAAAGTGATTAGCAACATGATCAGTCTGGAGACCAACTGATTAAGGGCTGACTAAGTCTCTTTATTAGTGACATAAACTGACAAAGCTTTTATTTCTTAGGGTGAAGCTTGAGCTTTCATTTAATGTTTGTAGGTTTAGCCACTTTGTAGATGTACTGCACTCAGCCAAACTAAATCACTTTCCATCCCTGCCAAAGCCTTGCAAATTACAGCACAGTTCAAAACGGAGCTCTTATGAAGTCTGTCTCATGAGTGAGCACAAACATACACACACACAAACACACACACACACGCACATACACACACACACACACACACACACACACACACACACACACACACACACACACACACACACACACATACACACACACACACACACACACAAACACACACACACACACACACACACACACACACACACACACACACACACACACACACACACACACACACACACACACACACGCACACACACACATATATACACACACACACACACACACAAACATACACACACATGCACATACACACACACAAACACACACACACAAACATACACACACACACACACACACACACACACACAATCATATTCATTTTTGGCTGACTGACAATAAGTCACTTGAAAAGAATGAAAAAAAAAGCTAAGCAAAAAAATCATAAAATCAAACAATTTGTGTGAAGAATGCCTGACACAACACACACTCAAAAAATTCTAAGAAATACAAATAAACAGGATTCAGTATTTACAGCCTCCATCCAATACCTTGTGTGATTAAGTCTTTCATTAAATTAAACCAGATGTACAGTTTATATAAATCACAAGAACTACAAAAAGTTAAGACAAGTCATATATTGTAATGTAATACATTAAAGAGATCTGATTAGAGAGATTAGGTTCATATAGGAAAAATAAAATGAAAAAAGATGGGAGCATCATTCCTGCAATACTCTTAAATTATATACATATTGAAAATATTATATTACCATTGAAAATATTAATTTTTCATTGATAAAAAAACACTGTAAATCTTATTCTATCTTATTCTACTCAGACTCATATTTTTGTATTAGTTTGACTAGTTGGAATTATGTTTATAAAAGCTGAGTAATGTATTGCATCGCTAATGTCATTTAGGCTAAAACAGCTTGCCATAATATGGAGTAGAAGAGCTAGGTATATCCACCTAGATGCCACATTTACCTCTTTGTTGCACACCTTCACAGCAGAACAAGTAGTGCTGTAATCCTTGCAGAGTTTAAATATATGAATGATTCTATTTATTATGGTGAACTAAAATCACAGGAATGACTTTTAAGGCTAAAAAGGCTCCCCTCTGGTTCATTCAGTTCATTTACTGTTCTTTTACTAAATAGAGGAAAATATCTAAATTACTGCCAGATGTAACAGATAGAGATTAGTTGGTATATTCTTTTAAACAAATACCTATTGAAAGGCTTGTTAGGGAGCCGCACTGTTTTTCTATGGCATTTTTGACACCTTTATTTTTAACAGTGTAAAAAGAGTCTTTGAAAAGAACAGCTAGGTAAGTGTTTTATGCACACAAAGCAGTGATCTTTCTCTAGTTAATTAAATGCCATCACACTTCTGACTTTTCCCTCTTTCTGAATTCAGAATGCCCTTTCTCAGGTATGAATTCATTAACGAACCCCAGGATGGCCACAGGCCTCCGCAGGGCTAAACTGACCTGAGTTAATGGAGCATGAAGAGGGAGCGAAGCTTGAGCCTCAGTGTAGTCTAGTGCGACTCCAGTTGGCAGTCAAAAGTAACAAAGCAAGATAGTGTTGCTATACAGCACAGGAAATAAATGTATACTAGGAGGTGCAGTCACCAATGTTAAACACATGTAGAGCAGCACTGTCTTAATGATATTCTCATGATAGTCTCATGTTGAGTATGTGTTACACATTTTTGAAAGAAATAATTTCAGGATCAGGATTATCTATAAGACCTCAAGGCTTCTTGGGAGGATAACTCCATATAGTACAAAAAATTGTTTTTATAGGTATATGTATATAATCTAAGGGTATTGTAGGAATAATGCTCCTATCTTTTTTCAGATGTTTCAAAAAACAGTCAATTGTTCGAACTTAAAGATGTTCAATAGCTGGGCTTCCTTTTAAGAGCTTATAGAAAATGATATATCCCTATAGATACAATCCCTATAGATTTCAATAGAAAACTGAAAGACTCCTGAATAGAATAACAATAGAAAAAGACACGTAATACTACAAAGCCTGTCTCCAGAAAAGTTGGAACATTTTGTAAAATGCAAATGACAATCTGTGATTTGTTAATTCTCTTAAACCTTTATTTACAGACAAACCTTTATTTTAGTTTTTTCGTGACACACTGACAAAGAGAAAGACTTTCAGCATTTTCACTGATCCACTGAATTATATTCTGTAAATATAAACACATTTAAAATATTATGCCTGCAACACACTTCAAAAAGTTGGCACAGATGCATGCTTGCCACTGTGTTACACCACATTTCCTTTTAATTGCATTTTTGCTTTGCAAGCTTTGTTGTCTGACTCTCCTCGTTATAATACACCATGAATCTTAAAGATATACACTGGCTTTTGCACTTTTCACTAATAACAGTCCCTTTTGACATGAAAAACTGGACATCAGTTTTTCCCCAAGCAAGCTAAGCTGTGCACACTTTTGACCACAGCACACATTTACTTCTTTCGGGTCATCTAATTTGATGAGAATTCAGCGTTGTTTCTGTATAGAACTGATGTGGAGCTTTCTCTTTGTGTAATAGAGATAAAAGCTGAATTTTCTAATGACTGTTTTTATGCAATGCCGTCTGAGGGCTCAAAGGCCACACGCATTTAACACTGGTTTCTAGCCTTGCCCTGCTTGGACCACATAGAACCTTTAGATTCCCTGAATCCTTTTACAGTATTATGGACGGTAGATGTGATTAGTTTAATTCTTTGCAGTCTTGCATTGAGAAATGTTGTTTCAAAACCATTTGACATTTCTCTCATGAATGTTTGCTTCCAAAAGTAATTGAGGGCTGCACCTTTTATCATGACCATTTTTCTGTTACGTGTTCATTTGCTTAACATGTTTTTCCCCATAACGGTGTAACTTAAATATTATTTAAACTTTTCACACATGGGAAACCATGCTCCAACTTTTTTTTGAGTGTGTTACAGGCATTAAATGCTACATTTGTTTCTATAAATATAATATTAGCAGTCTGGTCAGTAAAAAAAAAACATCAAAAGGCATTTCTTTGTATTTTTGTGAGTTAGATAAAGGGTTTCTTTTTGCCATTTTAAGTGTTGTAGAAAATCAGAACTGAAACAGATGTACTCAGGTTTGTATATGACAGAGTAGGTCTCTGTAATCATTTCTAATGTATGTGCAAATGCAGCTTTCCCTCATGCATTGCCAACCAAATACCACCAGCTCTCCATTCACTTACAAACATGCTGGAGATCTGTACACACAACACCCCAAAGCACCACAGCCTCTCATCTTACAGAGGGTGTGTCCCCAACACCCTCACACACATCAGCTGATCACTGCTTACTTTGTGTTGTATTTGTATAACACACTATCCAATGGTGAATGTAAAATGCAATGCTGCAAGCTGAGCTGCGTCTTCTTCTTAAAGAAATAATGTTTTCTTGATGTGGTGTCTTGAGCTTAGGATTTACTGGATGAGAGATTTCAGTGCAGGGTAGGATTAGTGTCCTGAAATAAGCTAACAGATGGAGAGCTTCTCTTACTGTTTACTCAAGGCCTCATGTTGCAATATGACACCACCCACAATATCAGAGATCTTGAAAATGTCACCACTGTGCATCGTTATCTGAACTTCACCTCTTGCCTGTGGTTGACAAAGGGTCGCTTTGTAAAGTAGTGTAACGACACCCAATAATCTTGAATAAATAAACCAACTTAAAATTAATGATATGCTTTTCCATACAGGATAAGGCCAGGGAAAGCCTACTCTATCCACATTTCACCTATTAGGTCCAAATGAACCACTAACTGGGGGAAATGAGAACATTTGTAGGGGCTGATTCAAGTGCTGTGCTTTGTTCTTGTTGTCATAGGTAGCAGTATGATAAAGCAGAGTGCAAGTCTCATCAACAGCCCCACTCCACTTTTCTAGAAGTGCTCATTTATCTTCCGTGCTAAGGAGTCCCTTTAGTGGAGGGCTGTAAACATGCACTTGCGCTAGTAGTGGAAAACTCTCGGGAATATAAGGGGACAGGAAGGTGATAGAGGTATGGAGTGGGAGTATAGAGAACACGTGAGCCTGCAGTTTGGTACAGAGGTCTGGTGTGTCAGGTTGCATTTAACAGCACACCAAAACAAAGACTCATGTACCCTGAAGCTAAAATAATGAATTGCGTTCTATTTGAAGCAGTTCGGAAACCTTGAGTGGAGAACCAGAAAAAAAGTTTCAATTCGATTCTCTTCAAGTTCCTCTCGAGTGCATCATATCAAAGACCAGTAGAACAAGGCAGCTTTCACAGCAGCCTTCAACTACCTGATATTTTCTGAAAGGCTTGCTCACTCACTCCATCCAGGACTCAGTGGAGTATATGTTCTTCATGCTCTAAAGCTGCCAATGCCATCGAGGAACTCTAAAGATTATTGCAAGAACTTGGTGGATTATCTAAATTACCCATTTTGACACCTTTTTAATTGTGCAGGATTATTTGAGCGCTTGTCTCATTAGGAACACTTCCTTGACGCCAGTCTTAATCTCTTACTGAAATCAAAGTTAACTTGGATTAAGTGCACCGAGTGGGATTTCATGCTTGCAAGGAACCTCACCTTCGCTTCTGCGGTGTGTCTTTTCTTTGCTTTTTGTTCATCACAGCAGGTACGCAGCTGGTCAGCTCGGTCCAGTCCGCGTGCAGACCGCAGCTCCAGCCGGTGGAGAAGCGCGAGAAGAGCCACGACTCCGCTTTCCCCGGCCGGTGGCAGGTGCACTTCTTCTGGCCAGGCTTGCAGTCGCACGGCCGCTCCAGGTGGATGTTCCTCACCAGGTGCCTTCCGAACGTGGTGCCGCCGGTCTTCTGGATGTGCAGGAACACGATCACGTCGCTGCCCTTAATGTCGAAATCCACATGGCGCTCGAGATCTTCGGAGGTGAAGTTGAACTTGGACTGAAACGTCCCCGGACCCTCCTCGTCTGGCTCTCGCGCGTCCGCTTCGCCGTCGCCGTCCAACCGCGGCGAGTATCGGGACAGCAGGGGGCTGAGCGCGCCCGAGCTCTGCCCGCTCCGGAGTCGACAAGACGTGCTGTCCGCTGGACAGATGTACTGATAGCCGATCATTACGAACAGAACGGCCAGGATGGGGATGAGAAGGAGTTTATTGGATTTATCATCCATTGCAAGCAGAGCGAGTCGAGGATCACGCCATTGGTAACTCTCCGTTCACTGAGAAAGCCCAGGTGGAACACCCTGAAACCTCACCATCTCAGCGACCGTACGGTCACAGAAGTTCAACTCACGCGCCTTCTGTGTTAATGCAGTCAAGGCTCAATAAGTTCGGATATGTGCACGCGGCTGCCATGAAGGATCTATGAAGTTAACAGTTAGATGCCTTGTGTAAATATACATATTTATCAGTCTGAAGCCTAGCATAGAACAGAGTCTTACGCGCCTTCATTTCGTCTAACTTTAAGATGACGTCTCCCAAATGGCCAAAACAGTTAAAACCATGAGATCGTACATGAAAACCGACAGACATTTTCCTTCAGCCCTTTTCCCAATGCTTCCCTTTGAAGGTGGATGTCCCTAAGTGGAAAAGCTTCAGCCGAGGCGCGGAGAGTCTCCCACAGGGTCCAGACCGCAGCTCCCACCAAGACCTAAAACACACCTGATCTCGCCGAGCCCGTCAGTGTGTCTGTAAGAAGCCCCAGTTCAGGGTTCTGAAAAAAGTTAAGCTCGCGTACGTCTCTGCGATCCGCAGTGGAGAGAGAAAGCTCTGCCTGCTTCGCCGTAAGACGGGAATTGAAGGCAGGGTTGGCCCACAGAACGTCTAATTATCCAATCATAACCGAGTGCTGCAGGAATGTGGACCAATACAAAAGGGCATATCGACGCTCCGCAGCCAATACCAGCTCAAACAATGGACTATAAATCCAGAGCAGCCAATAGATTTGAGAAGCTGTAAATTTAGACTCAAACGGTCACCATTAGCTCTGAGAGCTGCAGTATGATGAGCATGTGAGCTTATCTTCCGATTCACAGCCACGTCCAAAAGTCCTTTATTAGGACATGCTGTAATATCCTAAAACAAAGTCTGCGACTCTAGTTTGCTAATACACTCATCATCAAATGAAAAACTGCACCCAGAAGACAGGCTACCCGGAAATTTAGATTGATATGTGCAATATTTATTGACCTACATATACAGAAGTAGTGCCTTTCAGTGTAGCGTTGGGTCGCTAATGCAACATGCCAGACGTCTTGGCATAGATCTGTAGAGGTTCCTAATGGTGTCCTCCAATAATCCATCCCATGCAGTTTGAATATTCTCACGCAGTTGCTGCTTGATTTTGAGGTAGGGGTGAAGTATTGATGACAGCAGGCCTTCTGGACAAGTGAATAACAGCGTTTATCTCTGAGCTGACCACGGTGCCTCCACAAACACAGTCTCCACCACGACAAAAAATAATCTGATTAATCTCTGAAGATAAACCGCAGCCATACCGAGTCACTCCAGGACAGTCTAGCATGACACCTTTGCAGCCTTTGCCAACGTTGATGTTGTGTTAAGGGTAACAGTCTTTGTGCTTGCTGTCCTGTGTTGTGCCAGCACCATTGGCAGACAGCGGCACAACACAGGACAACAAGCACAACAGAACAGGCATCAAAGAGGGCATCACTGCTTACTGAAGGGACGCAATCAAAGCTGTTGGGTCACTCAGTGCATGTTGGGCAATTAGTCGGTTCTTGCTTTCCATGGTTTAAGTAGATTGTCCAGACTTTGATTGCAACAGATGCTACCAACACAACAGCACAAGTCAGAATGGAACGCGTACAGGAACAGGACGGCCTTATATAGTCAGTCAGGTACATCACATGCTTACATCACATGTGTGGCCAAGTGTGAGGCTTGAATCATTTGCATGTCTCGCAATATCAAACCTACCCACCAAGTTACATTCCTGAGTGTAAGCGTCAGTAGGATCTGTGGACCACCAAAATAAAGTGTGGCTTTTATTTCGATTATAGTTTTATTCTCAAAGCAATTCTCAAATACAGCTTTACCAATCATGCACAGCTCTGTTTAGCTTTCCGGACACATCTAACATTTCTTCACTTCAGCTGAAATCTGAGACGTTGAAGATAAGTAGCATCATGAAGGGACCATTTCATGGGAATGAGTCTGAGGTAATATGTAAACACAGTTAACCTTTTAACATTTTTGCTACCCAACCCATACAGTCCATACATGGAAACAAGCCAGTTTTGATTTAAACAATTTCAGATTGTATCTGTGATGTCACAGGAACCAACTTCACATATATCCATCTATTCAGCCTACAGCAGTTTAGCACCATTCACTTATATTGAAGTTCTAAGGAGCGTTATGTGCATCTGATTTTACCCTAAAAAATGAAACACATTCTCTTTATTTAGTTTACACACACATGCAGCTCCTTGCCCTAACTGTAGCATGCTGCCCTAATCTATTATAGTTTTTAAACCAAGGCATTGCATGCCATTTACCTTCACTGTGTCACTGTAGGCAATTCTTCTGGAGTCTGGAGAAGTATGGTAGTGGTGTAGTCTGGGTAATTTTTTGTGATCTGGCCATCGTGTAACGGGAACATGATGAACAGAAATGCATTCAAAGAACAAGGCTTGCCACAAAATGGGCGGGAATTCAGCACCAAGGACAGTTCACAACAAAAGGATTTGTTTTCTGTGTGGCTTATTGTTGTAAAGAGAGTGCTGCCAACACCAGACAGGCTGTTGCCTCCTGTTTCATTTCAAGCCCCCAGAAGAAGTTGTCAACACAGACATTATCTGTTGTTATCTAGACAATCTACTACTCTAGTGCTTGTTTCATTGGAAATCGTCTGCATCTGGCATTACTAGACATGAGGTCTTTTCTACATAGCAGCCTGTTTGTGGGAAAGCAAAAGAAAAAATAAAATAAATAAGAAAAACTACTACAGCACTTCTCATATCGTTCTTATGAAATCTAGTGCACATTCCGGCATGCATGGCATGAGAGGAAGGTTATTTTTCCAAAGCTCAGTAGATTTTTTCAGCTGAAGTGGAATAATGAATAACAAAATAGATGATATAAGTCTCTGCATTTCTCCCACAAACGACCATCCCTCAACCTCCTCCACACATGCCCAGATGCTTTAATTAAATGCACAACAATGTGCATTAGAGTGCAGGAAAGAGAAATGTCAGCTACAGCTGCTCTGATGTAAGCCTGTCTAACACACGGCAACCCAGCATTCCCCTAAATTCCCAAACAACACAAAGCAGTTTGTTGCTGCAGAAAAAAAACCACCCCCATGTGACATGGTTCAGTTAGACAGATAGTATGTGAGTGCTGAAGTGAGTTTCTCCACACCAAACCCGTCAAACCATGTCTTTATAAACCTATGGTTGTCTAAAATGTCTTTGTAGGCTGGACCATCAACATCCAGTGAACATCCTTCACTGAATCTGAGGGGCCAAGCCCAAACATGGAAAAACAGAACCAGATCATTATCTCTACCAAACTCACTCCACTTCCAGGTGATTCATTACTACATGGTACACATGTCCTCTGCTCCAGGTGAGTGATGAAATGCTTTACAGCAATCCAGGTAAGCATTGGGCTTAATCATTTTAGGCTTATGAGCAGCCATTTGACTATTCAGGGGATGCATCCTTCAAAGGACATGAGGGCATATCCTTTGAAGGCTGTGCAGAATGTCAAGGCCAAACAGAAATGAGGTGGTCTGCTCTATGGCAGATTTTTCTGTTTGCTTCACTGGGCCACAATGAACTCTGGGATATGTTAGCTGCCGAGGGATTCTTTACATGCTACACACTTGAACAATCAGTTGTCTACTCTGCAAGTTTGACCTGTTGTTCCTTCCATTTCACAACCAGTGGGGTAGATGTAGCAGAGATGAAATTCACAAACTTACATGACAAACACAATATCTAGATAAATGTATGATCTAAAAAATTAACGTACAAAATAATTTAATAAAAACGTACAAAATATCTGTGTAGTGGTATTATTTAGATGTGAACAAAGGCGTTTAGTATGATCTGAAAATCAATGGTTTGTGGTTTTTATTCACAGTGGTGGATAAGTATCGGATGACTAAAGGATTTAATGAAATGCATGAACTGTTATTATGTCAGGAACACAATGCCTGATGTCTGAGACATTTATGCTTTATGATAGTTTAATGATAAAGTTTATGTCTTTTTAAACACATGCAGGGTGGAAAGGTATATGCGTGGCATTATGAGGCAAATGTTCCCCAAAGACACCTTTTTTTTTCAGATCTTTCAGTATTATCATCATTTAAGCTCACTGGTCATTTTAAATGGTAGTAATGTTTGCATGGCAGACATTGGATAACTAGTCATTTTTAAAACCATTGTAAAAAAGCAGTAAATATTCTTTAATGCACCAATTCACATCAATTCCACTCTTGTCTGCATCTCAACAAAGGAATATGCAAAATCAGCACAGTTCCCAATTAAATGTGACTTCAATTGTGTTCTTTTCTATCTACTTCACAAGGTCAGTTCAGTTTGTAGTAGTGTAAATCTGGTCCTTTCTGTGCTCACATGTCATCACATTTGTAATTATAGCCCCCAGGTGACAGATTTAAATGACAGAATTGCATCGCCGTATGCAGTGAGAGGCATCCATGACAGCCTAACGATGAGCTGACTCTGTGTCTACGCTTGTGGATGCATGCAGCTATCTTTAGAAAGCAGCAACTGGAAAACCGTCATTTTCTCCTAAATTCTAATTGCCGATAGTAAGTGATTAAAACAAATAATCAGAAGTACCATGACAATATGAGGAACCCAATCATTTTGAGTATATAAAATAGCTTGCAGGTATGTGCTGGTAATGATTGTGTGAGGCAGCAGAGATAACATACGGTCCTTATATAGCTTACATGAATCTGCTGCTTTAAACCATTACCTGAGATATATCCTAAGTGTTTGTCAGTGTGGGAACTCAGACTCACTCATGGTAAATCATGTAGTAAACATGAGTGATTTCATTAGGTTTCAACAGAAAAGCATCAGATGTCTTACTAAAGATAGAACCCATACAGAAAATACACATGACAGAGCCTGTTTTTTCATAAAGTTCAAATCATTATTTTTTTTATCATTAAAGAACACAGTCTGTCATTAATATTAAGTCTTTACCAACATCAGCAATGTTTATCCTGTCCCACCTTTTTATTGTCCAGCCTTCACATTCAAGAAGACCCACACCGCCTTACAAAAACACAATCTTAAAATGAATTCTTAGGATTACTCTTAGTTCTTTGCAGTGCCCTGGATTGTTCCACACTATAACTTGTTAAGCCATGCCTTTATGGACACAACATAGTCCCACACGTCACTGCATGCTATAGCATTAACATTACCCTTAGCAGTGACTAAGGGGCTGAGCCCAAACCAGGAAAAATATACCCAGACCATTACTGCATCTTCACCAAACTTTGCTGGTAGCACTTCTGGTATCCCCCAAAATCAAATTCGTCCATCAGACATTCAGGTACTAAAGTGTTTCTGCTGTTCAAGAGTCCAGTGATAATATGCTTAACACCACTCCAGCTGATTCTAGCCCTGCACATAGTGACCTGAGGCTTTTGTGCAGCTGCTTAACTATGGAAACCCAGCTCTTGAAGCTTGTGCCACACAATTCTTGTGATGATGTTCTTTGTAGAGGCACTTTGGAACTCTGAGGCGCAGCCAGGGATACTGAAGCAGAAATTTCATGAAATGGTGCCATTTTGGCATACTTTGACTCCCACATTAAAATCACTGTGCTCCTTATTATTTTCCAGCCATGGTTTGTGTATGGAAATTACATGGAACTTGATTTTATACACCTGTTAGCAAACATGTGGCTGAAACACCTAAACTCAATAATCAGCAGTAATGTCTAAATAAAAGTTGCCAAAAGTTGGCACTATATTTTGGGAATTCAGTTACTGTGTGCATAATTGGTCTCATTCATAAGCAATGATATTGCTTATATATAAAATAAATAAATAAATAAATAATATGATGAAGAACAAGAAGAAGAAACAAATGTATACAGTTATAATAGTGTGTCTGTTTATTTAATCCTCCCGGGTTTCACCATAATATATAACAATAGTCAGCCACCCTGCAAACCTGAGGTTGTTGGTCTAAAGGGATCCATATCGTAGCTTGATTAATACTTTTGCTTCAAGCAGGTCCTCCATTCCCTTATCTCCTAAAAATTCTCAGAAAATATCTCAGAAAAGTCTTATTTTGAGCATGTGTGAGGGGCAAATTACATCGCTATTTGTCATCATCATCATCAGCATCATCATCATCATCATCATCATCATCATCATCATAAAATAAAAAAATAAGCAGACCAGTTAGCAGTAATGCTTCACAATTAAAAAGAGGATCAGTAGAACTTTCTTCAGCTGCAGCAGGGGATGATCTAACATCTCGCCATCTCTGCAGCATCTTATTATGAGCTGTTTGCTTCTAGTTCAGTAGTATGTCCTGTTGTGCCTCGCACACACACCCTTGTTGTTGCCTGTGGTTTAATGGAGTCATTGACTGAGACAGCATGATGAGAAACTGCCCTCCAAAGAGCACTGACTCAGTGCCTTTCACTGTCCCAGATATAAAACCCAAAGAAGGTGGCCAGGGATTTTGGCAAAATTGAATTTGGGACTGAAACCTCCCCAACTCCCAACCACCACTGCTGTACTACACATACACAAACTGCACTTTGTAAAATCACACAACCAAATGTGACACTATAATAGTTAAAGTGCCACAGGTATATGTATGGCTCAGTGAAAGTAGTAGGTGCACTGGCATCTTGGTCACACAGCACTTGAAATTGCAATCAGGATTTTATTTTTATTTTTATTTTGCCCATAATTATATAACACATTCATCTATATTCATCTGAATACAGTCTTGAGAACTAAAGGAAGACTGTAAAACAATTATGGGACCACCGCACAACCATAGTGAGGCCTTGTAGTCTAATGACGATGACACCCACATTCTTTTCTTCAACAATGTGTAAAATTTAAACCTGAGTTTAACACATAACGGTTAATTCCCAAAGATGTTAACTTTTGCTAGTTAGCTAGCTTTTTATTAAATTAGCAAACATTACTGAGCTAGCTAACTTTGCTCCGAGCATCTAAATATTACTAGGAAGGCTAATACATAAAGTAATCATTCATCACGTTACATTACCTCTGTCTTTTTGCCATCGTTCATCCTCCTACACTGTTACTTCCCTTACAGAGATTAAATTCAGTGTAAAAAGTAAGAAAATGACCTTTTGGTCATACCTTGTTTCTTGTGTAAATAAAAATAATATTAACCAATAATACACCACAACCCACATTAACTCTCAGCTAATTCAGAAAGCTTCCCCACAGTTTCACTTGGCAATATCATTAGAGCCGCATCTCATCCACACACCCAAAGGTGTTTGTTGTGAACATGACTGTTGTAAGAAGTTGTAAAAGGAAATGTCAGGTTGTGTAGTATCTGAAAGTATTGTTGAATTATCTTGGATGACAGGAGACTGTGAGGGAGTGAAGTGATCTTGGTTGTCCATTGCTATTGCATGGCTAGATCTCTGGCCTTTCCCCCATTGACCAGAACCCTCTGTACCACCTTCCAGGCTCACAGTGCCAACTTTCCGCCACTATTGCACTGGGCACTTGCCAACTCCTTCCCCTCACCCACACTTGGCATAGCTTTAAAGTTCTCATACCCAGCATGCCAGGCTGAGATGGCAAAGAGCCGGTACTGGACCAGGCCACAGTCCTGTGTCCACCTCGCTCACCGGGGCACATTAGTGCCACATTGGCATGAACAGGAAGCAGGAAGCAGGTAGCTGGGGTGAGGAATTGTCTGCTGTGCAGTGTCTGTCACCCCTATAGACTATCCCAGGCTTTGCCAAGAGTGAGAGAGAGACAAGTTAGTTCCACCAGAGTGAGAGAGAGGTGAGAGAAAACAGGAAGGGGTGAGAATTAGATGAAAGAAAGCAGATGGGAGAGAGAGAGAGAGGGGGGGGGGGGGGAGAAAGAGATTGAGAAAGAGAGGGAGAAAGAGAGAGAGATAAAAAGCTAAAAAGCACTTATTCAGGGTTTACTTGTTGCTGTAAAACCGTTGGATATTCAAATGGTAACTTTATGCAATTAGAATTTATAATTCTCAGAGAAACCTATATATCACTCCTGTTGGTCCAACGAGCCCTCACGTGTTACAATAAAGCTGCATTCAGAATTACATACAACTATACTATACATACTAGATGAATGGACTTCTAATGGTGGAAAACTACTTTTGGCATAATACTTCACATCGTAGGTTTGTGGTTATGAACAGAGCACACAAACAATTTGGTTTGCTTTCCAAGCGGGACCAGTTTTGTGTAAAAATACCTGTTTGGTATTCACAGTCATATGCAATAGCTGTAGACCGTAAATACCACCAGTAGATTTTTTAAAGCTGATATGTGTTTGATTTAGAACTACCTTTTTACAAAATGTTCACCCCACCATAAACAGTAAAGCTGTTACATCCTTTAACATGGAGCTAAAAACTGAAATAAGAAGCTAACTTTAATCTCATGAGAAAGTATTTGTGTTTATTGAATTATATCTGTCTATTATGTTTAAGATGACTTTTTTTTTTCAAATTGAAGGCATAACTGTAATAGCCATGCTTCGCTAATGGATAATGAGTCATTTGGGGCAATTTCTCTTTGTCCAATCATCTTGAGATGTTTTACACTGAAAGAGCAGCTGCTGTTTTTACTGAATAAAGGAGAGGTAACAATAACAAAATACAAGCATGTTTGTTGCTTAAGTGTGATCATGGCTCAGTTACAGGGTAGGTTGTAGTAAAAGCTATGATTTTAAGGCCATCCCAACCCATGTGTAGTGATCTAGCTGTTTTGGTTAATAAAAACTAAATCTCGATCTTGCATATGATTATGAAGACCCATTAGAAGAGGATCCATAGCATCTGGTTTCTCTCTTAACAGTTGGGACTGGTCCCCTCCCCTAAAGGTCAGGAATGTGACCCTCAAACCCTTCGAGCAAAGGGGAGGTCTTCTGCAGCTATATTATAACTGTTCACAAAATCCTGAGTGAACAATCAATAACTTTGTTAAAGACTGGGGCTAAACCCGCCTGACATGTTCATGTACCCCCAGTCACCCCGGAGGCTCCAGCACGCCCTGGGACCAACATCCTGTCTCCTGAGGTGTCACAAGATAAGACCCTATTTATGACTTGGAAAACAACGGCTCTCAAGAGACAGTCATCAAGTCGTAAACTTCTCCAAGAAAACAGATCATTCAGACCAAACGTGGCCCTTATCTGCCCTTTTATCAGTTAGGGACAGGAACTAGGGGCCTCTCAGTATCAATCTATCTGCATACCTACAACTTCCAAACTTCTAAGAAGATCCTAGAAACAGACTCTTAGCAACTCTTAAGGACTCTCCTGAATCTACATTACCCAGAAACACCCTTGTTAGAATAGTTCTGTTAAATGCTGTTAACATTGGTTGAAGTGTTAACTATAATCCAAACCCAGTCAGAATCCAACTTAGAACAATCCTTCGAATATGTTCCTCCTCTTTCTTTCTCTTTATATCTTAGGATTCTTAAACTGTGATCTAGTTTCATTAATCAACATTAGTACTAACGTCCTTCATGCTTCACCTTTTATAAGTAGTTTAGAAGCTCACATGTATAGTTATAGTTATTAAACTTGTGTTGACCGAGTCATGATTTAAGAGACAATCACCATGAATTATGTTTTAAATCATGACATGCAATTTTACTGTATCCTCTGTTTTACCGAATGCTTTATGCTTTGTTCCAATGTAACCAGTCCAACGCAGTAGGATTGTGAAAGGTTAATAAGTGCTTGTAACCAGAATACAAAATGGGTTTACTTATTAACCTCAGCATATACAGAATGTACAAGGTTTCAGATTAACGTCATTGTACTCTTTCTATACTCTGGTTTACCATAATGTGTGTTCATTCTACACATGAGACGCTTGTTTTACTGAGGATACAACCATGCTTTGGAATTCTCAAATGAATGCGAACATGTGACACTCTTGTGGAAGAATGAGCAGACTAATGCATATTCATGAGGATGTGACCACGGACCCCTCCTCCGTCCCGCCTTTAAGGCCTCTACTTAAACTCAGGTCACAGACAGTCTTCAGTTTTGTTTTGAGTTTTTCAGAGAAGAAGTCCAGTTTACAGACAGATTAGAGTCGCAGCGAAGTCCAGCTCCAGCCGGAGCTCGACTCTCTGAGCTCTCTCAGAGAGCTCTCCCTCTCCATCCCGGCAGACTCCTCCGGGCAGACTCCTCTCTTCTGGACACATGAGAAAAGCTCTCTCCTAGGTCAGCTCGACCTCCCGGCGCTCCAAGACGATGACCGGTGGAAGATGGGTCCTCTAGAAGCAGACTCAGCCAGAAGCAGAGTCCCTTCAGTAGAGCCCTCCAAAGAAACCAAGATGTAGCCAGCGCGCGGTCCGCTCACCTGACCACAGAGTCGCGGACCGGACAAGCAGCATCGACTGCCAGACGCCAGGACACGTGACCAGAGGCCGCAAGACTCAACGCGAAGAAAAGCTCCACGCCGACCCACTTCCCGGGGAAGACAGCAGGCCAAGCCAAGGCCCAGCCAGCAGTGCCAACCCCGACGCATGGGTCAACGGAGGACCACCTCCCCGACCAGACCAGCCTGCACGACGCGGTTACAAGGTGACACAACCAAAGTTCACTTCTGTGGTCCAGTCCTCGGTGCCATGTTTATTGATGCTGTTCTTTATATTAATATTATCTTAGATTCAGATTCTAAGTTCAGTTCTGCTCATTCTCCACAAAATAGTTCCCTCTGAGTTTCAGTAAACTCATGTGGTCTCTTTTGTAGGTGAACGTGATAATTCCAGACTTCCCATTATGCATATCAACCCCATTTGTTACTTAATGTTTGTTTGTGTTGTTTAATGTGCTGTAAATAAACTGCTTTTCTTAAAAGTAGTCTGGATATATGACTCAATATTGCGACAAGCGTGCAGATCACTAGATGTCTCGGAAATGAACTCTCACCCTGAGATTGGATAACATGGCAATCATGGTTTGTGCTTCAATTAAGCTAAACTATGCCCTCTAATATCCTAATAATAATTAATAATTGATTAATCAATTAATTGGTTAATTAATTATACCCCCTGTGATCACTACACATGTATGCATAATATATAATTATGACTGCCCTTGCAGTGGACAGAACTGGCAAAGACACGAGTCCCGATCCAGTTCAGGCTATATTTATTACACAGACTTCTACAGAGACTCTTCTGCAGACATTCTATGAGAGGGAGGAAAACGTCTCCAACAAATGATATCTGCTATATGCACTCAAACACTCATGCATAGTTTAAGGCACATGTGTATTGTATGATTCAGTGGGATGTGTTTTAAGTGCACTCTCTGTCCGCTCTGGTCTATCCGGATGACTTTGATGGCGGCTTTTCTATCCAGTCCCACTGGCACTCGACAGCGAATGCTAGACAACCTCAATGGCATATGAGTAGCTCGCCTGCGGCACTGCACTCTCTGTTAGGTTTGGCAGGGAGGTTAGGGGTTCTGGGGACCTTCAAAAGTAATGAAGGATGCTTACATGGCCTCTCAGAACAACTTCCATACTCACGCTTGTGAAATATTACTTACATACCCACAAGCATGGGTAGCAATTAGACATTACCCCTGGAAGTTATTCTGGTAACACTTGATTCTGAGTGGTCCATTGTAGATTATTAATAAACTCTTAACGGGGCATCAGTAACACATCAACAACACATCAGTGAAGTAGCAGTAGTGAAGCGCCTGAGCACATTTCAGTAAATATCTTAAAAGTATACTGTTGATACATTACATACATTAAATCCAAAACCTAACCCTCACCCTAATCCTAACCTTAACCTTAGCTATGACCCAAAACTTAATCCTAACCTTTAGGCTAGGCCTATATCCTAACCCTAACCTTAACCTCAACCCAAAACTTAATTCTAACTCCAACCCTGGCCGTAACATTAACCCTAACCTTAACCTCAACCCAGAACTTAATTCTAACTCCAACCCTGGCCCTAACATTAACCCTAACCTTAACCTTGACCTAAACCTAATTAAATTGTATTTAAACTTTTGAGCTTGAAGAAAGTAATAAAAATTGCCTTAAAAAAATTCCTCTCTCATTATTCTAACATTTAGCAAATAGAAATAATTGTGGTAATCCTAACTGACCTAAAAAGGGAAAAGTTTATTCTGATTTCATGTCAGACAGTGAGAAAAAAATGCATATGTGTCTTTTTATATAGTGTATGTAAACTTTTGGTTTCAACTGTACCTTCTCAGATG